>VZQC01006044.1:3223845-3365533 GCA_009823505.1 Rhizomys pruinosus | reverse complement strand
TGCACAGCCATGTTTATTGCAGCTCTCTTCACAATATCAAGGAGCTGGAACCAACCCAAATGCCCCTCAACTGACGAGTGGATAGAGAAAATGTGGTACATCTACACAATGGAGTTCTATGCAGCGGTAAAGAAAGATGACATCATGAGGTTTGCAGGAAAATGGCTGGAACTAGAGGACATCATGCTGAGTGAAGTAACACAGTCCCAGAAAAACAAACGACGAATGGTATCCCTCATCTGTGGTTGCTAGTGCCAATTACCCAGTTGTAAGTATTTCTTGTGTAGGGCCCCCTGAGCTTTTGTCCAAAGCAGTTGGGCGTAATGCATATTGGAAACAACAACAACAACAATAACAGAAAGGACTGCATCAAAGAACTGACTGAAACAGTGAACTTCTGCTCAAAACAGTCAACTTCCTCATGGAGAATATTGAGAAATACTGAGAAAGAAATGAAAACCATGTTTGGCAGAATGCATAAGCTCTGGCAAGGTGGGGGAATGGGAGGGAACACGGGTCTAGATTTGTTAAAAAAAAAATAAATTTATGTGAAAAAAAAAAAGATTGAGATGAAAAACAAAAAAACAAAACAAAACAAAACAAAACAAAAATGACCTGGTTTAGAGAGATCAGTCAGTCAGCACCTCCAAAGGGAAGTGTCCAGGTCACGAAGGCTTCCTGGTGATGAATGGGCAGTTGGTTGGAATGCCTTCCCTGGCAGCCAAGCCACATAGGCAGATGGACCTAACCTGATAGGAGATAATTAAAAACCTGCTGGAAATGTAATCGGGGCAGCTTAGACTCTGGAGAGGACCTAGGAGGAACAAAAGCAATGCTGTGTGTCTGGTGGAGAGGGGGAATGGAGGGGCTGGGAAGGGGACAATTACCACCTCCAGGTACATGTGGCATGGACTGGCAGAGGGAGCACAGAACCTGTGGCCTCAGGGTCCTGTGCAGGGGTGGCAAGCAGGGAGCTGAGACTGGGAAGTGTTTTCCTGGTTCTTTTCTTTTTTCTTCCCTTTTTTCCCTTTTCCTTTTCTTTTCTTTTGTCTTTTTGATCTCCCTGTAGTCCCAGCTGGCCTGGAGCTCATTATGTAGACTAGGCTGGCCTTGAACTCACAGAGATCAGCCTGCCTCTGAGGGCTGGGATTAAAGGCATGTGCCACCGTGCCCGGCCCTTCTTTTCAAAGCTAGTAGTTCCTGGTCCAGATTGGGTGCACTTGGGCACTGGACAGAGGGAGCAATGTGGGCTGTACTTGGGCACTGGACAGAGGGAACAATGTGGGTGCACTTGGGCATTGGACAGAGGGAACAATGTGGGCTGCACTTGGGCACTGGACAGAGGGAACAATGTGGGCGCACTTGGGCATTGGACAGAGGGAGCAATGTGGGCTGCACTTGGGCACTGGGCAGAGGGAACAATGTGGGTGCACTTGAGCACTGGACAGAGGGAACAATGTGGGTGCACTTGGGCATTGGATAGAGGGAGCAATGTGGGCTGCACTTGGGCACTGGACAGAGGGAACAATGTGGGTGCACTTGGGCATTGGACAGAGGGAGCAATGTGGGTGCACTTGGGCACTGGACAGAGGGAACAATGTGGGTGCACTTGGGCACTGGACAGAGGGAGCAATGTGGGTGCACTTGGGCATTGGATAGAGGGAGCAATGTGGGGCTGCACTTGGGCACTGGTGGCTTGAAGACAGACTCAGAGAAGAAAGCGGAATCCTCGTGGGGCAGCAGCCAGAGGAGTCCTCTTTCCAGGTTCTCACCTTAAGAGCTTTTAGGTCTCCAGGCCTTTGAACATGTCACAACTGCCTGGGAAAAGGTGCCAGGACACACCCAACATGATTCTGCCAGAAACACCTGGTGCAGGTCCTGAGGTGACTCTGTCCAGACAGCTGCCAGGGCCCTGATAACGAGGAAGGGGTGCTTTCTGCTTAGATGGACTCCACAGGGCCAAAAGAGTGTAAGGCTACATTAAGGTCCTAACCCCTCACTCAAGAGCTGTGACATAACAGGTCTGTCTGCTGGTTATCTGCATGAATGGAGGCCAGAATTCTTGCTCTTCTTCCAGCTGTATTTTCCTCCATGTCCAACCCTGCTGGATGTCCCACCTGGCTGCAGAGGGAAGGCAGGATTTGGATCCTGTGTCCTGTGAACTGGCCTAGACTTTCCCTACACTGTCCACTGAGTTACTCTCACATTTCTTAATCAGGAAGGTCAGGGCATCTTTCCCTTCTGCCAGGCATCCACACATTCCAAACTTACTGTTCTCCCTAGCCCCTGTGAAAGGGTAGTGAGGGTGCCTTGCCCAAAACTACAGCTCCTAATCACAGCACTTCCTTTAACTTCTTAGAAGAAAACACAAAGCACACACTACTGGAGCGGACCATCCATTTCCTTTCAGCAGCCTGAAAGGGCAGGAATCCTTCTAGGACTGAAAGCCCCTCCCCGACCCCAGCACAGCCCAGCAGTCTCAAATGCTAATTGAGGTGCCTTCCTTTCTCAGGACCGTGGCCTCTCCAACTACTAGAGTGTTAGGCTGGATCACCTAAAAGGTCTTTTTCTGTTCCCTAAGCTCCCACATTTCTGCTTATGGGGTTCCTAGAGCTGCTGCCCTGGCACATTCTAGACAATAAAGAGATCACAGTGAAGGTCTGGAAGAAGGAACATTTGATTTACAACATGAAAATATGTAGGAAAGCTGGAGGGGAAGCAGAGCAGCAGGTGGAAAAGGCTGCCCAGCAGGCAATGTTACCTGCAGCTACTGAGGGCACAGACCAGAGAGGTCAGGCTGCCAGCTCTGGGCTGGCCCAGCCCACAGGAGGGCTGTCTGCCTTGGATCTGGCTGCGTGGGGCTCAGGCTCTCAGTCGTGGGAACGGAGGGTTTGTTCTAGCTGCAGCCACATAAACTCTTAGTGCTGTCACTGTAAAGGCGTGCATGTGGGTAGAACCCTTTCCCCACAATCTATGGCTCTCCAAAGTCTACAGCAAAGACCACTGACGGGGCTCCTGCTGCCTGCTGTGCACATGGGGAGCCCTTCACATTCACCATCTCCTCAGAAAACACCGGAAAACACACAACAGATGAAATGACACTGAGGCGCAGACATACTGGGGTACTCGGGGCTCTTGAGTCTCAAGAGCTCAGAACCAGAGCTAGTGTGGCTGGCCTGTGCCAGGATGCCTCTATCCTGGGGAGGGTGTTGGTGATGGGGCATTAGACACCAGGCACTGGCAGAAGGCAGTTCCTGCCCTCAGGCTGCTCTCTCTCAGTTCTTGGCTCCTTTCTTTCTACCCCCAACCACTCTAATCCTCCTCCTTTACCAAAGACCAGTCAGAGCCTCTCTCCCTCCACAGGCATCATTGTGGCTGTTACCCAGAGCTACCCATCCCCTGCATTCCTCACCCTCCAGCCTTATGCCCTCCTGGCAGCTCAGAGGATCATAGGGCATATAACCAAAGTCCTGGGCCCTGTGCTCAGAGCTGGGCACTAGACCACACAGAGTGTGGGTCCCTAGACTAGATGTAAATGTGCCTGAGCTGCATATATATTGCCTTCCTTGAAGATTTGTCCTTAAGGGTGCTCATCATGCCCTTACCAGTCCCCTGGGAACCAGGGCAACGGATGTCTGAGCTCCTTCTGGGGAGTGGTACAGGAACACCCTTGCTGGGGAGTCCTGCATGGCCCAGGAGGGGTGGCCTAGGTGGAAACAAGCTTTAGGAGCCTCGTGAGATTCTTTTTTGTTTCCTGGTCCCAGGGACTAAACCCAAGGCTTCACATATGCCAGGCCAGACGTGTAGTGCTCTGTACCCCTGGAGCCCCAGCCCTGGTCCCCAGATGTGGATCCTACAGAGGAAGTAAAACCTGTGTTCCCCACTTTGGGATGCAGGGGGCAGCCTCTCCTCACCCCCCTTCTCCCCTTCCTGCAAACCTTTACATTTCTTGCTCTTAGCTGTCAGCAGCAGCAAACTAAGATTAATCACTCGCCTGCCTGCCTAGACAAAGATATGCCTACTGTTTGAAAACTCTCTTCTTCACTGTATAAATCAATGAGGGGTGAGAAGAAAGAAAAACACCCTCAACTGAAATGCATTCCCTAAGCTTACTAGGGACTCATAACACCTCTCTGTGGTCTCACTGTAGCACCCTGAAGCCAGAAGCATGCGTACTGACCACACCTCCAATCGTCATTTTATATCATTATATCACCTAGGCTCCATGTATGCTGCGTCCTTAGCCCCTCGTTTACAGACAGACACAGATGATACTAGCTTTATACACTGCTTCCAGGACGGTTTTGAAAAGTTCTGGACATGGAGGGGGGAATAGAGTTCAGCACAACCCGAGTACCTACTGTGTGCCAGCAGCACCATGGTGGGCTTCACCTGCCCAGCTTACTTCTTACCCACAGGCCTCATGTCCAGGTGAGGGGAGGCAATCAGTTGTCTAACATCAGATGGCTGGTGAAAAGCGAGAGTCAGAGAATTCCACTCAGGTGCCTCTGACTTGGCCTGCAGCTGGAAAGGGGCTTCCACTCCGGGGCCCGCTCTCATTCTGCCGCCTCTGGGCTCCCGCAGTAGGCCTGGGTGTAGCTCATGAAACACGGGGAGGCAGAAGCTGTGCCCTTTCCTCCAGCAACACGGATGCCCCTAGTCCACTGATTCTAGAATGCAGCTTGGAGAAGTCACCCAATCTGCACATGCCCCACCCCAGGTCTCCTCGGTGTTCTACAGGACCAAGTCTCATTCCTTAGACACATACCACTCCTGGGCAGAGGCACCAGCCAGTGTAGGATTGGCTGCTCTTACACAGCTCTGTGCCTGTTCCTCCTCCACTGCCCACCACTTAAGAGCCGTAGTCTTTCAAATCCCTGTCTGGCCGGCCCCTCATGCACAGCCCAAAGCACTTTCCACCCTGGCAGCTCCCAACATTGTCACCATGCTTTCCCAATGATCTTATTTCCTTGTCAGGCTGTGATCTCAATGAGCAGCTGGGCCCGAATAGGGTAGAGCTCCTAGGGCTGTGGAAGGCCCTGAATTCTCTGCTGGAGTGTGGGGCACGATGCAAACAAGCAGTCCCCACCAGAAGGCAATCTGTCCCTGGGGTTTTGAAAGCCAAGTCTCCTTTGTGAGGGCCCTAAGAGACCACTTTCCCCACTGCAGGGGGCCTTGGGTCCTACCATGAGACATTCATCCTGAACCCCAGATCCAAACTTGGCCGTTTTTAAAGTTCTATTTCCCTCATCTTGTCTGAAGTCCTTTGCTGAACACAGACTTAGAACTCAGAGTTCTTCACAGTCCAAAGTACCTGAAGAACCCCACTCACTCTTCATCCCTTTCCCCGTGACCGCCTGCTTTTCCACGGAAAGAAAAGAGTGCTAGCTTTTGATATTTTCTTGCCAGCATCTAAGACTGAACCTTTGCTTCCCTGGCTGGAGAGAGCATACTCAGTGCATCCACAGTGGTGGTGCAGGGCCAGCTTGTGCATGCCCAGAAAGGCTGGGAGGCTGGGAGAGGTGGACAGGTAGGAGTGACAAAAGCCATTTATAGATCTCTGAGCTGGTTTCAATGGTGGGTGTCTGCAGTGGGGGAGAGGGCAACAGGGACTAATGTGATCAGATCCAAGGGCGTCTGGTCTGACAGCAGCAAATCACCACTGTTAGGTTGCGCGCGCTCAGAGGTGGGGGGTGGTGTTGGGGGGTGGTGGGGGACGGGGGTGGGGAAGCCAAGATGGCATAGTCTGTCTCCCTGCCTCCCAGATGTGCGCTTTCTCATGGTCCTGGAGGGCCATGGATATTTCCTGGAATAAAAGCCTGCCTTGGTTTAATTTTAATTTGGACTGATTTGGCCCTTTTTCTTAGTGTCGGATACCTATACTTCTTAACTACCTCCATTGTCAGCGTGGCCGGGGCACCTTTGGGTCCACTTCGAATCCCCACTGGAGCTGTTTACTCCTTTCTTAAACCTCCAGGTCACTTCCATGGCTGATAGCCATGGCCCTCTGCTGGAGTGGAGAGCTGCTGGGAAGGGGAAGCCACTGCTCCACTCTCAGCCTTGCTGGGGACTTTAGCAGGCCAATCATTCCCTCTGTCCTCAGAGGAGGATTGGGAATCTCTAGCCCAGTCCCACCCCCTCACTGAGGCCATCTTAGCACAAATGGGCAGAACCCAGAAGTCTTCAACCACTGATGGGGGAGGGGGTAGATTGTGAGTAGGCCCCGCTGGCCAACAAGACTCTGACAAACTCCTCTAGGAAACCCGGAAGTCCTATCAGCTCTTCTGCACCTCTACCTAGGCTTTTGCCTGGGTTCTACCCTCCACTGACAGGCTCTCTAGCTACCCTTGCCTGGGGGAATACTAGCTTCTCTTAAGGGTCACATGCAGCCTCAACCCTCTATAGCAGGGACCACCACCTCCAGGCCAACTTTGGGTATCCAAGGCCTTCTGTGCACACCTGCACATGGCAAGGCACAGTCAGAATAGGCAGGGTTGTGAGCTCTTGCAACCAGGGCCTGGCTGTCCACCTGTGCTCTCTCTCTGCACAGCTTGGTGCCAGGTACAGAGGGTTTCAATAAATATCCTTCAAGGGAAGACCAAGCAGGTGGAGAGCCCTGTCCTTGGGGGCTAGGCTTCCCCAAATGCTTTCTCCTCCTCAGAACTGTCTTATGGCTGGACCCAAGGCCCACATGAAAATGGCCAGAAGCTGCAAAACAGCATAGCTGAAATTCCAATGTCGTTTGTATCCCTGCTGGCTCCTATAGCACTGAGTGCTGGGCTACCATTCCCTACCCAAACCCTGGCAGGCAGGGCTTAGTTGAGAAACCATATACTTCACATAGGCTGGCAAAGTTGGTGCTTGTCCCAAGCAGCTGGGACCCACAGTCTGTTTTGCTTGTAAGCAAGAGGCTTAATGCCAGGGTGTTGTTGCCTGGCTGGTAGCTGGGTTGCTTGTAGGACACAGCGCCTCTGGGAAGCACTTCTCCCTCAATTTTCTTCTTGAGAAAGGTAAGACTATCCCTCCAATTACCAGACTCTAGAGACAAGCAAAAAAGAACTTCTGCACCTCCAGCTCCCTGGGAAGGAGAACAGTCACCTCTATGATGATCCCAGTGATTAGATCAGGCGGGATGGCCATAACAAACCAGATGTGAGGCTGGTGGCACAGTGCTCCCGTCCAGGGTACTGGACTCCACTGCCCTGTCCACCTGTTTCCCTCAATGCTCCCTCCTGGCTGGGGAAGGTGCAGCTGATCCAGCCAGAGCACACCTAGCTCAGAAGGGGGTTAAAGCCCACAAATAAACACATGGAGAGTCAGAGAGTCTCTCAATGTCAGAGGTGGTGGTATCCCTAGAGACCATCCAAGTCTGACTCTACTGGGCACATATGGATTCTCAGACAGAGAAAAGGAAAGGGACTTGGCAAGTCACACAGTGAGCAGTGAGTAGCCAGGCAGCATCCCTTTCATAATCTTGGGCCACAAGTTTCTTATCAAACTACAAACCTTGAAACTACTGGCAGGAAGCAGGGGGAGTGAGAACTATACCAGGGAACATGGGCACAGCTCTGGCTAGGTGGGATGCCTGTTGCCTAGGAGGAGAGGTGGGCCCCCCAGTGCCAAAGTGAAGACAGAGCAGCTCAACATGTTATGAAGGTCATAGGTCAGGAGGGAGGAGGTCCCCCACTGGCCACTGCAGTAGCCAGACCACGTGATTAGGCCTGTTGTCATGGAGCAGAACCAAGATCCTGTTCTCACCTAAGAGGGCTCTAATCTAGGGAATGGGACACAGCAGGGATGAAGACACTAAGCCCTTGGACTCTGGGAGCCAGCTGTGAGTTGGCATCCTGGTCTGCTGGGTCTGTGGGGTAACGCGGGGACAATGCACGGGGGATAGACATGGATGATGCTGGATGCATGGGGGTCATTTCCTCAGCAACTGGCTGTGGATTCTGTGTGTACTTCCTTAGTGCCTCAGTCCTGGTGCACTGTAGGCTGCCTACCACAGGCGGGGCCATGCGGCAACTTCCAGAGCACCTAGCCATGCTGCTTAGTTTCAAGGTCAACATATCCCCATAGAACAAACATGAAACTATTGGCAGGAAGCAGGGAGAATGGCTGACTACTGACAGATTCCTGGGCCTAGCATAGCATGCTCTGGTCCCTTCCTCCACAATCTCCAGAATGAAGAGTTCAGGAGAAAAGTTCTCAGAGGAACAAACCAGTACAACCAGTGTCCCAGGTTGGCAGCAGGCTGTCTGGGTCTAGGGAAGGTTTGCCACATGACAGAGTCCACAGTTGACGTTACCTTCTTCCCTTTGGCTTCCCTAGGTTGCGAAGTTATCTGCAGGAAGTAGTGTGGAAGGTGGTGGGGGGACAGGGGATAGTAAAGAACTCTGGCCCGTGTCGGTTGATGTGGTCCCCCCACCTTTTCTTCAACCCAATTATGGTTCCTCTGGCTCTGGCTGCCTCCAGCTCAGCTGCTATGTAGCACAATGATTTCCTTTGCTGCTGTAACCAACTGGATTCTTAAATCCACCAGGGCTGATGGCAGACAGTGAAACACACACTCCCAAAGCTCCATCAACAATGTCCCTGCTTTTTGAGTCCTGAGTATTCTCTTGCTGACCATGACTTGCCACCCTCTGCCAGCTGCAGCCTAGATTCCAGTTGTGACCCCACAGTAGTGCACACTCACTTCCCTTAGATTCCAGCTGTGACCCCACAGTAGTGCACACTCACTTCCCTTAGATTCCAGCTGTGACCCCGCAGTAGTGCACACTCACTTCCCTTAGATTCCAGCTGTGACCCCACAGTAGTGCACACTCACTTCCCTTAGATTCCAGCTGTGACCCCACAGTAGTGCACACTCACTTCCTTTAGATTCCAGCTGTGACCCCACAGTAGTGCACACTCACTTCCCTTAGATTCCAGCTGTGACCCCACAGTAGTGCACACTCACTTCCCTTAGATTCCAGCTGTGACCCCACAGTAGTGCACACTCACTTCCCTTAGATTCCAGCTGTGACCCCACAGTAGTGCACACTCACTTCCCTTAGATTCCAGCTGTGACCCCACAGTAGTGCACACTCACTTCCCTTAGATTCCAGCTGTGACCCCACAGTAGTGCACACTCACTTCCCTTAGATTCCAGCTGTGACCCCACAGTAGTGCACACTCACTTCCCTTAGATTCCAGCTGTGACCCCACAGTAGTGCACACTCACTTCCCTTAGATTCCAGCTGTGACCCCACAGTAGTGCACACTCACTTCCCTTAGATTCCAGCTGTGACCCCACAGTAGTGCACACTCACTTCCCTTAGATTCCAGCTGTGACCCCACAGTAGTGCACACTCACTTCCCTTAGATTCCAGCTGTGACCCCACAGTAGTGCACACTCACTTCCCTTAGATTCCAGCTGTGACCCCACAGTAGTGCACACTCACTTCCCTTAGATTCCAGCTGTGACCCCACAGTAGTGCACACTCACTTCCTTTAGATTCCAGCTGTGACCCCACAGTAGTGCACACTCACTTCCTTTAGATTCCAGCTGTGATCCCACAGTAGTGCACACTCACTTCCCTTAGATTCCATCTGTGACCCCACAGTAGTGCACACTCACTTCCTTTATGTTCCAGCTATGACCCCGCAGTAATGCACGTTCAGTTCCTTTAGATTCCAGCTGTGACCCCGCAGTAGTGCACATTCACTTCCTTTAGATTCCAGTTGTGACCCCACAGTAGTGCACACTCACTTCCTTTAGATTCCAGTTGTGACCCCACAGTAATGCACACTTACTTCCTTTAGGCAGTTTTGGGGAGCTTTAATTTTTCATCGGCTGTTAGAAACCTTGTCTTCTTCAGAGCTGAACCTTTTGGGGTCTCTTGGCCACTTCTGCTCCCCCTGCCCTGCTGGTCCTTAGAAAAAGGGTGCCCCTGCATGTCCCACCCACCCTCTCCATTCTCCCTCTGTATCTTGTCCAGCTTCTGCCTGTGCCTTCCGCCCTCCCCAAGCTTGCAGTTTATCCCTCTTCCTCCTACTCAGGGCAAAGCCAACAAAGGTGAGGCTGGTCTTCAGCAGAATTCAGGCCAATCTCCCCTTCCTTGGTGGCACTAAGACCTGTTCATCCTGCTAGTTTGGGTGTAAGCTATTCTGAAAGAGGTGCCCACAGCCCACTATGGCCTGTGGTGATGACTGAGGCAGAGAAGAAACCAGGAAGACTGCCCCATCTAGCTAAAGAACCTGGGTTCATATCCCAATTATGTCACTGACTATGTCCTTGGCAAAACCTTTCTTCTTCTTGGCCTCAATTTTCCTAACTATAAAATGGGTTCTCTTGGGTCGACCTAATAACAACACTGAAAAATGGATTCAGTACTCAAGCAAAATCCTTTTTCTTATTTCTGAAACTATTCATTTGGAACAGCAAGAGCTCATGGGTCAGAAAAGCCTGACAGTTTTCAAGGCAGCCACAGGTGACAACAGCGGGATTCTTTCTGGCTCCTCACAGCATCGCCCACAAGCACTGTGAGGCATATGGAAAACACATCTGCCCAGAAGGCAACCTGCGGCATGCAACAGGTTCTCACAGTAGCCATGTGGAACCACAGAAGGTCAGATGGGTGCTCATGAGCTTCCCGCTACATGTGACCTATATGTGAGCCTCAGCTTCCCTGCCTACTGGATGGGAATATACTCATCATCAAAGGACTGAAGTACAGCTGAAAATGGTGAGATGCGCTAAGAGCTGGGGACAGGCCCAGGCTCGCTGCTGTGAGATCCTGAGTTGGCGGCTGTCCATTTGAGGGCCAGGCCCTTCCCCCCCAGGGAAGCAGCAGTGACAACCATCACAACTCCTCTGTGTCCCAGGACAGTGAGATCAAATTGAAAACCCAAGGCTTGAAATAACTTGTGCAGGGAAGATTCCTGGGGGGACTTTCTGCAGAGAGCCACGTAGTGCATTCTGCTGGGATTGTGGGCAGACAGAGGGCATGTGTACTCACTTCAGGGAGAGGGAGTAGTCATGTTTGCTGGTCTGACTGTTCCGGACAAGGTAGCTACACTCCTTGCAGAGCCGCAGCAGGTTCTCGGCATCTCCTCTGCTGATGGCTCCATGATACCATCTGGGAAGAGGGCAGACAACAGTCAGACCCGGGGCAGGGAGGGGAGCCCTGACGGAGGCTCAGTACCCTCAGAGGGCAGCTGCTGGCTCCAGCCTCTTGTGAGGAGAGGAGGCAGGCATACAAGCTCAGGCTTTGTTCCAGGACAGAGCTCCTCCCCACAGCCCTGCTGTGTCCATGCGGTCTACACTGACAGAGCCCCTCCCCACAGCCCTACTGTGTCCATGCGGTCTACACTGACAGAGCCCCTCCCCACAGCCCTGCTGTGTCCATGCGGTCTACACTGACAGAGCTCCTCCCCACAGCCCTGCTGTGTCCATGCGGTCTACACTGACAGAACTCCTCCCCACAGCCCTGCTGTATCCATGCGGTCTACACTGACAGGGCTCCTCCCCACGGCCCTGTGTCCATGCGGTCTACACTGACAGAGCTCCTCCCCACAGCCCTGCTGTGTCCATGCGGTCTACACTGACAGAGCTCCTCCCCACAGCCCTGCTGTGTCCATGCGGTCTACACTGACAGGACTCCTCCCCACAGCCCTGCTGTGTCCATGCGGTCTACACTGACAGAACTCTTCCCCACAGCCCTGCTGTATCCATGCGGTCTACACTGACAGGGCTCCTCCCCACGGCCCTGTGTCCATGCGGTCTACACTGACAGAGCTCCTCCCCACAGCCCTGCTTGTAGGAGCCTGGCTGAGCTCTTAGAACATGAAGATGAAGCCGGGCGTGGTGGCGCATGCCTTTAATCCTAGCACTTGTGAGGCAGAGGCAGGCGGATCTTTGTGAGTTCAAGGCCAGCCTGGTCTACAGAGTGAGTTCCAGGACAGCTGGGGCTACAGGGAGACCCTGTCTCGGGGGGGAGGGGGGGGGCGACGGACGGACATGAGGATGAAAAGGGTGACCCCAGGAAAGGCTGTATAGAGCCTGTGTAGTTCCTATAAATGGCAGCTGGAGTGTTGGCAGGAAGACTGGACTAACAGACTCCATGGACAAGACATGTCTTGTCTATAACCCAGCTCCTCCAGGCCTCAGGCTGTGTGGTACAGTCCCAGATAACTGAGACCAAAAAAAAGCCTACTAGTTACTGTAGCTTCCTGCCATTGACATGGTGGTACTCCCCAGCTGGTAGCCACAGGAAGCTAACTAGTAGTTAGTACAACAGTAACTAGTAGTAGTAACTACTAGTTACTGTAGCTTCTTGCCATTGACATGGTGGTACTCCCCGGCTGGTAGCCATGGCCACAACAAAACCACAACCTATAAAAGTGAGGGCTGGAGAACAGGTAGTGAGATCCCTGTATAATGGGGAAGTGACTGATCTGCTCACCCAGGGGTAGCCACAGAACTGGGCCTGTGGAGGGCAAACCACACAGAAGTGACAATGTGGAAGGATGTGGATGGGGCAAAGCAGGGAGCTATGGACTACAGGTCTGCCTGTAGTTACAGAACCACAGGGTTGAGGATGCTTAGGTCACCATACAGAAAACATTTCTAGAGATGCCAGGGCCCAAAGTAAGCCTGAGAGAAAAAACATGGCTTTCATGGGGAGAAACAGACAGACAAAGACAGAGATGGCTTCACAAATAAACGGTAACAGATCTTGTGAGACTGTCCTGAAGAGAGCTGGCCTGAGTGACATATACCCCCAGCAACCCAACAGAAACCCCATTTTATTAGGAACACAACTTCTAGTCATCTGAAGCTGAGTGGCCCTCAGGGAAGGCAGGAAGGAGTCTCTAGGGAAGCGCTGCCCGCTGCCTGCCCTCCCTGAGCACAGGAGCTGAAGGGAGACAGAGAGGGGCCTCCGGGGGTCTTGTTAAGGGTAATCTCTGGTGGTAAACAGGATAAACTGCCAGTTCCTTTCCTGGCTACTCCATGTCGAGAGAAAGGAGGGGCCTGGAGCGGAGGATCAAAAGAGAGAGAGGGGGGTGGTAAAGAGCACTGGATCAGGAGCCAGGAGGCCAGTGTCAGCAGGAGGCTGTCCACAGACAGGCTGGCTTGGGTGGTCCTGCGGGGGTGGGGACAAATGTTGGGCCTGAGCAGGGGGCCACCATGGGGACATGCTGAACTCTGTAGAGCTGGCCAGCCAGGTCAGAATCAGGGGGGCTAGGTAGATTCAACTATGCCATTCATCCCGCCCAATACTCACTACCGCTTGATCTCATGGGGCTGACATGGAGGAGGAGACACAACAAAGGGAAAAAGGAAAGCATTCTGGATAGTACAAGTGCTCTGCAGGTATAATACGGCTGTGATAAGGCAGTGACTGGTGTAGAGGGAGGTGCTTTCTTTGGAATGAATGGTTGGGAGGTCCTGGAGAAGAGACACTTGGCCTGGGACTCTGCATCATGAAAGGGAGCGAGCGCTGTGAAGAGACAAAGAAAATATCTTCTCTGTAGAGGAAACAAGTGCAAAGGTCCTGAGGTAGGAAGGCATTTGGAGTGTCCCTGGAAGAAAAGCAGTGAGAATGGCCCTAGCATTGTGGCAGAGTGGTACAGGATGAATGGACTGGGAGGCAGAACCCAGTAGGACCAGGAAGTAGTCTGGTACAACCCTAAGCACACTGGAAAGACCGAGTACTAGATCATGATTACCTGCAGAAGATCAGCTGGGGTGCCCTGAAGAGGGCAAGGAGAAGCGGGAGACAAGTCAAGGAGGCTCTGAAGAGATTTCTGAAATGCACACATTCCAGCAGTATCCTGTCAGAACTCGATACTGCAGTAGAGACTCACATAAGACAGAAAAAGGAATGACAGAGGTCACTGAAGCTGTGGGGGAGAAGTTTGCATGTGATCAGGAGCTGATGTTCTGAATGTGTTGTTTGCGGTGCTTGGGAAGCAACTTAAGGTGGGGATGAGGGTTTCTGGCAGAGGTGTGGGCCAGGGTGATGCACCTGTCAATTGTCACCAGGATCCAGGAGATGCCGGGAGAGAGCTCGAAGACACAGAGAGCCTAACAGAGGCTGTTCTTCAGGTCAGACAGGCTGGGAACCACCAAGGGCCCAGAGGGGTGGCGAGGAGGTAGGGAAGAAACAGCTGGGGGCGGTGGGCGGTGGGCGGCCGGGCGGGCGGGCGGGCGGGTGGGAAGAACTGTTCATCAAGCCCTTAGCCATTTACTGAGCACTATTACAGGCAGGCACTGCAGGGGTGCAGTGGCCATCCAGACAGGTCTGTGCCCTCTCAGGACTTCTGCTCTCAGCAGATGCAATGGCTGGAGAGGGATGGTAGATCATGTTCATTTATTTACTTTGACAAAGTGTGATTAGAACTTGTTTTACATGCTGGTAGTGATGGAGGGGGAACTAGGTAGCCCCTTGTCTGCACTGTCCTCTACCTACTCGGGCTCTCATATAGCCAGGATACCACTAGGAAGAGGCAATGATAGGTGAGAAAGCCACGAATACCTCGGGACGTGGCCTGGTTAAGCAGGGATGGGAAATGCGGGCACCTATCTTGCTCGGGGGTGGAGAGGGGCTAAGCAGGGCGGACCAGGCCACTGCTGGTCAGGGTGCATGAGAATGGCTTGTGGGCATCTCTGGGTCACATTCTGTTGATGAACAAATGCATAGTTTGGTCAGAAATAAGCACAGAGCCTCCCTAGCAGGTCCACGTAACAGGAACGGCTGCTGAAGGGCAGCTGTAGCCCTCCTAGGCAGAGAGCATACACTTCCAAAGGCAGCACATGAGATCATTACAAAACCTCTGCATCCTGGGGCTGGAGGGATGGCCTAGCGGTTGGGAGCGCTGACTGCTCTTGCAGAGGACCTGGGTTCGATCCCCAGCACCCACATGGCAGCTGAGAACCGTCTTTAACTCCAGTTCCAGGGGAATCCGACACCCTCTTCTGACCTCCGCGGCACTGCACGACACAGGTGCACAAACCTGCATGCAGACAGTACATTCATACAAACAAACAAACAAACAAATAAATAAATAAATAAATAAATAAAACAAAAAAACCCTCTGCATCCTAAGCCTTTCCTGTGGGGGATATGGTGCCTGCCAATAAGAATCATCCAGGCCAAGACTGGCAAGAGCACACAACACGTACAAGGAAGGCTCCTGAGTAATGGTACCATCATCAGCTTGTATCCTACAAAGACCATCTCTGCACCAGGCATGTGCTCAAGCTGTGGATGAGAGATGCACAGGTGGAAGGAAAGAGTGAGACCTACATCATGAGGCTAGGCCTCGATTTTCCCATCTGAGCACTGGGGATGAGAACCCCCATCACTCTACACTTGCCAGCTACATGGATGATATAGCCCACAGTACCTATTTAGTAAGTTCTTAGAGAAACTCACTTTAGTCTAAGTATTGGCACAGCAAGCAACTGAAAAAACACTTGAAGCTCATGGCAAGAAAAGGGACTTTATCCTGGAGGTCATGGAGAGCCACACGAGGTTTCCAAATCAGGACAAGAACCTGGCAGGGTAGTGTTATGGTCAAAAGGAAGGGTAGTAAGAGGCTGGCCTGGCAAGGTCTAGAGGCAGTGGAGTGAGACAGAGACAGAGACTTCTAGGACAGCATGGATGGGCCAGTGACTAGAGCGGCAAGCTCTAGGGAAAAGGGCTGGGGAGACCCAGTCAAAGTGTAAAGGCCTGAGCACGTTAACAGCAAGCAACTGTAGAACAGAAACCACGTAACAGCCAAAAAAGAAATCCAAATCAAGGGCAGGGTTAGTTCTGACCTAGCTTTTCAAGAACTTACTTGCTGCACAATGAAATTAGAAACTAGGATGAAAAATGAGGTAAACAAACTGCAGATGATTTTGTGATCCCTTCTGGGTGGCAACACAGTGTAGAGACCAGACCTGACCAGGAACCAGGGGCCTCCACATCCCATGAGCCTCTGTGCAGGAGGGGACAACAGCTCACATCACAGACCCCTGAGGCAAAGGTGTGAAGGAAAGCACTAAGGCCAGAGGAAGCGGAGCTGGCTCTGGGCTTCCTGTTGCTGAACTTACATTTGCTTCTCCAATGGGACGGTGGGATCCACTCTTTCTCCCAAGATCCCACAGAACTCAGGGCTCCCATGTTTGATGGGCTTGAAGCCTCCTCCAGGAGCACGGAGCTGGCGCCGCCGGTCCCTTGAAGGCGAGGGGGAGGACTGCCGCTTCTCGTTACCGTTGAACTGGGCTACAAGAACAGAGAGAAGGGGACGGTACAGTTACCTGGTGTGCAGCCCAGTTGGCTCTGAGGGGCACACAGGAGGGCAACAGTCAACTGTTCTACTTGATACTTTACTTTTCAAGAGAAAGAGAGGCTCTGCTATGGCTGGAGTGTGCCCCCAAAAGTTCCTATGCTGGAATTCCAGTTGCTCAATGAGTCAGTACTGGGGAGTAGGATCTAAAGGGAGTCATGGGGTGGGTGGTCATGAAAGAATGCTAAGCTCTCAAACTGGATCAGTTACCACTGACCAACGTCTGGAGTCTTTCTAGCCCTCTGAGAAATTCCTTCTCCATTAACCACTACAGAAAACAGGAAGGGAGGTTCCTGTCACTAGAAGACTCCAAGCACACTGGTCCCTATTTATTCTTTTTTTTTTTGTATGCATATGAGTGTACTGTCTGCATGTAGGTTTGTGCACCCGTGTCATGCAATGCCGTGGAGGTCAGAAGAGGGTCTTGGATTCCCCTGGAACTGGAGTTCTCCTGGAATTGGAGTTACAGACGGTTCTTAGCCGCCATGTGGGTACTGGGGATCGAACCCGGGTCCTCTGCAAGAGCAGTCAGTGCTCTTAACTGTCAGGCCATCTCTCCGCCCCAAGTCCCTATTTATTCTTGTTTGATCATATGGCATCAGCAGCCCACCCATCCAGCAGTAAGCTCTGGCAGTCCATATACCTATGATCTTTCAAGCCATTGATTCACAAGTGCCATGCACAGGTCAAGGGTGAAGAAACAGCAGTAAGCAGAGGCAGGTAATGACAAGTCAGTATGTTAACTGCTGGTGGCAAAGTACCTCAGAGACCCCTGCAGCAGGTAGGGAAGGCCTCTTGGAAGGGAATGCCTGAGTAAACACTTGAATGAAAAGAGAGAGGCTGGGGGCTGGAGAGATGGCCTAGTGGTTAAGAGCGCCGACTGCTCTTACAGAGGACCCGGGTTCGATCCCCAGCACCCACATGGCGGCCGAGAGCCGTCTGAAACTCCAATTCCAGGAGAACTCCAGTTCCAGGGGAATCCGACACCCTCTTCTGACCTCCGCGGCATTGCACGACACGGGTGCACAAACTTGCATGCAGACAGTACATTCATACACATAAAGAAATAAAAAAAAAAAAATTAAAAAAAAAAAAAGACAAGAGAGAGGCTGGGTAGCTCACGGGAAGGCCACTTTCCAACATGGGAAGGGGAGAACCAGTTCTAGACCTGAGGTGATTGTGCCTGGAGGGATTGGGAAAAGGCAGGGGGGTGGGGCTTTAGGGATTGGGGTGAAACACAGGAAAGTTTTGGTGTTAAAGGGATGGGTTTAATTCTCCTTTTAACAGCTAGGTTGTGTTAAGAGGTAGAGGGAAGGGTATATGAGATTCTGGAACTTTCTATTCAATTTTGCTGAGAACCTAAAACTGCTCTTAAAAATAAATAAAAGTTTGCTAGGAAAAAGAAAGAAGACAGGCGAAGGGAAATGTGGCAGGGGATCAGGGACACACCATGGCAAACTTTTTCTGCGCTCATACTAGAGGACAGAGGACAAGTAACCTTGCCCAGGGTGGATGAACTCAACTCTCAAGCCCCTCTTGGGAAGGGAAAGGAAGAGGTGAATAGATTCTACTCAATTAGAGCTCTTGGTGGGTGACCCTGGGCAAGAGTGAGTACCAGGGCCACATAAACAGGTAAGGGCAGCACTCTGAGCTCCTGTAGGAAGAATGATCCTACAGTAATCAGAGAATGGCCTTCTTGGGCTAGTGCTGAGAGCCTGTGACTGCTGATAGGGGGTGGGAAACATACAGGGATGAAGGGAGGGAAGGAGGGTGCAGGTCCCCTCAGTGAGGAAAGAGTGACAAGAGCACTCCAACAGACACCAGCCCACGGGGGACAAATGGGGAATGTCAGGGCCCTCATGGCAGGGTAGTGAACTGTGGTGAGGCTTAGGAGATGGAGGAGGGCTCCACTAGTGAAACTCATGATTAGTGGGTTTTGCTCTATGGTAAATCTTACTAGAGATCTGGCAGAGGAAGACAGATGAGGCCTGCACCACAGACCAAGGGTACAGGGGAACCCAAACCCCCTTTACCTTTTTTTTAAAGATTTATTTTCTTTTTGTTTACTTGTATGTGTACATATGCCAAGTGTGTGTGAATGCCTATGGAAGGCAGAAGCTGGATCCCTTGGAACAGGAGTTACAGGCAGTCGTGAGCCCCACGCTGCATGTGCTGGGAGCTGGGCTCTGGTCCTCTGGAAGAACAGCAGGCACTTTTTTAGAAGCCGGGCTCTTAGACACAGGCTGCCTGCCTAGGTCTCGTTAACCTCGTTACCTAACTCCATTACTCTTGGGAAGCTCTCTCTCCCAGGAAACCTTCTTGGAACCCCCTCAGCCATGCCCCAAGAGCACCAGTCTCCTTGTCTGTTTCCCATGAACCACTGAGGTCAGGCTGTAGCACAGGTACCGCCTCAGCCCGTGCCTACTGCAGTACCTGCAAGGTAACAGGTGTGTAATAGAAGACTAAATGAAGAAACTTAATGAGCTGATGCTATGCTTCATTGGGAAAAAAATATCAGTTTTCCTACCAGATAAATTGGATAAAACCTAAGACTGTCCTAGTTGACACTATAATTCCCCACTGAATTAATTTATATATTCTCTGGCAAGCTTAATAATGCAGCCATATATTTCAGTGAGAACAGGTGGTGATGAATGACAAGCTTAATTAGGCAAATCATTTCACTTAAAACACAAATACACAAATTCCAAATGCAGTGATTTGGCAGCCAAAGGGGGGGGGAACAAAAGCTCTAAACACAACTGCTTCTATCCCTTCTAATTAAGTTTCTCTTTAATCTGCAATTTAAAATGGCAATTCTTTTAATTTAGTGATTTTTCTGCTAAAGATAAGGATGCAATGCCTCAAAATATCTGCATTTAGAGGAAAATGCGCTGCCCTCGTGAGTTGTTCACGTGACAGAACCTGATGAGCTCCACTGACAGGCAATTAAAGAACAAGTTGGAATCCTGCAAGAGTGAGCAAGACTCAGAGCTGGGTAGGAGGAGGTGCTGAGAGCCCTCTGACGTCAGCTTCCAGGATGGAGACCTACTCCTAGTGATGGTGGAAAGGCAGCCTGGTCAATGTACTCCAGTCGGCATCTTGGCTCAGTCCCAAGACTGAGTGTCCCCACCTCTTGGGAGGCTTTACCGGTCCTTCTTCTGGACAGTCTCAAGGCAGGTGGTCCCTTTCTCTGTGTTACAAATCTGACATTCATCAATCCTGATTTGGTCTTTTCCAACAACAAGAGAGGCATATAAGGCAGATCATCTGCACTAACCCCATCTGTGGACGCAATCATGGAGGGGTGAGGAACCATCCAGGGTCTCAAAGCCCAGGGGGCAGGACAAGGCCTGAGTCCTGAGGGCTGGCCTTACCTCAACCTCAGCTTCTTTCCTTAGAACAGTTGAAGTCTGGGTGGCAGAAGCTGTCTCCCTCACTTGGGCTCCTGCTCCATCTGACTGGCATATACAGGCCTCCCCCTGCATGGCTCTAGCCCTTTGGTACTATGCTGCTCCGGGGCATCAATCCACTCTTCCCAACCGCTAGTGTTCTGCCGGGCAGCACTGGGGACAGGTTTTGCTACCGCCCTCTCTTTGCTCACCTCATAGACCAGCCTGGAGAGGATCCTTAGGAAAAGTTACAGCTCAGCCAAGTACACTTGCCTAGCATGCATGAAGCCCTGGGTTCTCCCTCCCCATCACCACAATAAAATGGGGCGGGGGGAATGTTGCGGCAGTGTTCAGAGCATGTCACAGACAACAGACTCTACAGCATAGCTCTACTAGAATTAAAACCCTCACTGGCTCCCCAGTGCCCTGGTTCAAAAGCAAACTCTTCACTCTGGTACTCAAGGTCAGCACCAGCCTGACCTCTCACACCTTAAGCTCTAGTCTGGGGATAGCTGGTCTCCAATTCCATCATCACCAGCCTTTGCTCGGTCTGTGTCTAGCCTTTGAAATGTCTTTCTTCATTATCCTGCAAAATCCTAGCTATTCTACCTCCTGGGGTTCGCTTTGCCCAACCAAGGCCCCCAGGAGGAATTTCTTTTTCCTCCTCCAACTCTGAAGTCCCTGGTCTGCAACACTGTCCCAGCACCACCCATACTTCATGAAGGAATTTAGCCATCTCCTCAGAAACAGATTGAAACTCAGCCTCAGTTCCCTTCTGCCACACAGCTGACTCCAGGGAATGGCCCACAGACTGAAGTAAGGCTAGGGAGTCACAGTGGCTCTGCATCTCAGCTTGGGAATGAGAGACACCTTGCTTTCATCTTTCTGTGCCATTACTCAGTGATGATGGGCATGGTTCTTAATCTCACTAAGCTCAGCTTCCTCATCTGCAAACCAGGACTGACAATACCTAGGCCATGAAGGCCCAAGTCAGTGGCAATGGTTGGTATCAGATGATGTACCACGGTACTTACAGGCAGATCTCCTGTAAGTGGCAGACCTCTCTCGTGGTCATGCTTATGATGGTTCTTTACAAGTGGGTTTTTTTTGTTGTTGTTTTGGTCTTTTTGAGACAGGTCTCCCCGTAGCCCGAGCTGTCCTAGAACTTGCTACGTAGACAAGGCTGGCCTTGACCTCACAGAGATCCACTTGCCTCTGCCTCCCGAGTGCTGAGATTACAGGTGTGCACCACCACACCCGGCCTTTATGTGTATTCATAAGGATAAAGTAACCTATATCAGAAACCCATTTTCTTTTTCTGGACTTCTGAATTCTAACTTCTAGAATTCTGAAGTTAGATGCTCCAGGAGGGTGGAGCATGTTATTCTGTTTGGTTTACCAGGACCTGATGTATACATATGTTCAACATCTAGTAAATGAATGAGTGGCTGCCTACCTCTGGAGGACTGTGACACCCTTATTCATCACTTGGGAAAGGAAACTCAAATTGTACTTCCTCCTTTAGCTGTGTGCATGCATGCACATGTGGAAATCAGATGACAACTTGTGGCAGCTGGCACTGTCCTTCTACATGTGAGTTCTGTGGATTGAACTTAGGTTTTTATAAAAATTATTTTTTAAATTTTGTATGTGTATGAATGTACTGTCTGCATGCAGGTCTGTGCACCCGGGTCCTGCAATGCCACAGAGGTCAGAAGAGGGATTCCCCTGGAACTGGAGTTAAAGACGGTTCTCAGCTGCCATGTGAGTCCTGGGGATCGAACCCAGGTCCTCTGCAAGAGCAGTTGGCGCTCTTAACCGCTAGGCCATCTCTCCAGCCCCCAAACTTAGGTCTTTAGACTTGGCAATAGCGTCATTATCTGTCAAGCCACCTTCCCAGTCACAAATAAGTTATTTTGAAAAAAACAGTTTCAATTCTTATTTAGTACTGTCCATGAATAAGCAGATAGCATGTAAGATTATCAAAACCCACAATGGTAACATTAGAGATACAAATAGCCACTGCCTACTGAGCACTCGCTGGCTCCAACTTCAGTGCCCGGTGCCACTCCATAGTACAGATGAGGAAACAGAGGCAGCTTGTCACTCTGCTACCAGATGGCAAGAATTTGTTTGTTTGCTTGTTTTGTTGTTTGGTCTTTTTGAGATGGTCTCCCTGTAGCTCTGGCTGTCCTGGAACTCGGAGAGATCCGCCTGCCTCTGCCTCCCAAGTGCTAGGTTTAAAGGTGTTCGCCACCACGCCTGGCTGGCAAAAAGTCTTGATCCAGATCCCTGGCCCCGGCGTTTGACTTCCACCTGAGCTCACAGCTGGGTTCACCTGTCACGCACACCTGGGAACTTCTCAAGGCTAAGTCGATGTGTCTTGTAACCCTTTCATTTGCAGGCACCCACAAGCACTTACTGAGATGTCTAGAGCCTGGGAAAGTAGCTTTTCCTTCACCTGCAAACCTGAGGAGCCTCCCAGTGAAGGCTGGGGCCTTGAGGAAGTGAGTCTCCAGGTCCAAGAGCCCAGGCTCCCATCGCACGGTGGATGTCTGTGCCACTGCTCCCAGGAGACATCAGTGAGAGAAGGCAAGAGATAAAGAAGGACCAAGCCAGTATGCTTCTCACAAGGTCACCTGCCACCCACTGGCGCACTAACGTGACCAATGAGCTTCATACCTTGAGCTTCAAAGAGGTAATTCAGACACAGGCAGCAAGAGAGGTGGTCAAGGCCCACACAACAGTGCTTTCCCCTGTAGGTCTCTCCAGCCTCATCCAGTGTGTGCCTAGCACACAAGAACATGTGAAATGTATTTGCAGCCACAATGAACAGAGCCTAGTCTGGAAGAGTGCCTGGGGGGCATGGTGGGGCATGACTCAGTATTCCACAAACATCCCATTATTTGATAGGCACCAGGCACTGAGTTAGGTTAGGACCCAGCTATACACAGGGCCAGCAGGACCTATAGTCTCCATCCCCATGGTGATCTCTGACCTGCCAAACACATGGGCAAAGCTGCTCATCAAATTCCACACAGGAAGACAAAGGCACTTGCAGGAACAATTAGCAGAGGAACCAAAGCTACGAAACTCTGACGTTTTTGTTTTCATCTTTTTTAAGATTACTAAAAGAATTAATTAATATGTCAGATAGAAAACCAACTGGAGAGCTGGGCGTGGTGGCGCACGCCTTTAATCCTAGCACTTGGGAAGCAGAGGCAGGCGGATCTTTGTGAGTTCAAGGCCAGTCTGGTCTACATAGCGAGTTCCAGGACAGCTGGGCTACAGGGAGACCCTGTCTCGAAAAGACCAAAAAAAAAAAAAAGAAAACCAACTGGAGAAACCTGTCCCTCCGTAACATATTAGCCAAAGAAGTGAGTGATCCCACTCTCACTGAAACCCCCCTTTCCTCGGCAGACCTGCTGTTCACACGTGTTAAACATTAATTATGGCTGTTACTCATTACACAGCAAAAAGCTCTTGGTACAAACACAATTATTAATTTCCTCACAGGCCCAAGGCATTCTGGGAGGCCAGGCAGGAGACAAGAGGCATTCTAGACAAGAGGTAGCCTGTGGAGAAGAAGGGCATTAAAGACTAGGCAGAGGACGGAGTAGGAACAAGTGTGAAGCCAGAATGCTAACTGCAGTCTTTGCATTTGCCGGGGCAAGTGACAAGCACCCAGGCCAACAAGGAGGAGCAAGTGGGGGCGGCTGTTTCCAGTGCAGCGACCCCCAGGCTCCCTATACTAGGTTCACACCTACCTTTTCCAGATGAAAGCAGTGTAACAGCGAGGAAACCACACACTTGCTCACAGATCAGAAGTTCACTGTTGTGTGACTGTGTTGGAGCCTCTTGCCCTCTCTGGGCTTTAGTATTGTCATTTATGGGACCACAATGAAACATCCACCTAGCACGGCTTTATAGGGTTAACTTAAGGCAAGT
This sequence comes from Rhizomys pruinosus, assembly GCA_009823505.1. Lineage (NCBI taxonomy): Eukaryota > Metazoa > Chordata > Mammalia > Rodentia > Spalacidae > Rhizomys > Rhizomys pruinosus. Next base: position 3,341,870 of record VZQC01006044.1, on the reverse strand, counting down.
TTGTAATTAGTACTCAATAAAAGCTAGCTTCCTGTCAACCCTCCCCCCTCCCCCTTTCCATAATGAGGTTACTTTAAATTGGCCAACTGAGCTGGCTTAGAGATGACTCACAATGTTTAGGAAACAGACATACCTGGAACTTTTACCCTTTCAGACCCCCTTGATAAGGTAAAGAAATGTCACAACTCGGGGCTGGAGAGATAGCCTAGCAGTTAAGAGCACCGACTGCTCTTGCAGAGGACCCGGGTTTGATCCCCAGCACCCACATGGCGGCTAAGAACCGTCTGTAACTCCAATTCCAGGAGAACTCCAGTTCCAGGGGAATCCGACACCCTCTTCTAACCTCCGCGGCATTGCACGACACGGGTGCACAAACCTACATGCAGACAGTACACTCATACACATACAAAAATAAATTAAAAAAAAAAAAAGAAATGTCACATCTCAAGAGAGAGGCTCCCTATGGGGTGTACACCATGGCAGTAGCACCCCATGAGCTGAGAGTGACAAGTATGCACCCAGCTGTTTCAGAACAGGCCATGCATGGGGGGTGTCAGGTGGCCTAGCCCAATCTGGGAGGGTGAGGAAAGAACTGTCACCTTAGGGAAGGCATCCGGAAGGGGACACTGACACACAGATAGCATCTGAGCTAAGCTGTGACAAGCCCCTCCCTTGTTCCTTCAGCCCCACATCCGATGCACAATTATGTACTCAGTGAGCAGGATGTCCTTCAAGTGGGATATGCAGGGTAGCAGCATCAATATTCTTTGGATTTTTCACACTTTGCCACACTCACCAGGGATTCAGGGTGGCACCCAGTGCTACTACACTTCCTTGCCCATATGCATATTCAAGTTCGAATGTACTCTAGGAAAACCAAGTAACCCATAAACCTCTCTCTCTCTCTCTCTCTCTCTCTCTCTCTCTCTCTCTCTCTCGTCTTTTTGAGACAGGGTCTCCCTGTAGCCCCCAGCTGGCCTGGAACTCGCTCTGTAGACCGTATGCCTCTGCCTCCTGAGTGCTGGGATTAAAGACGTGTGCCACCACGCCTGGACTAAGCATATCTCTTCTAGAATGGGATGAAGCAGAGAGGACCCTTTGACTCTCACTAGGTGATCACTGGTCAGAGCCTGAGCAGGGAATGAACAAGGGATGAGGACTGGGTACTAGTAGCAACTGACACTGGAGGGTTAGGGTCCCTGCTTCCCAGGCCTACCTGGGAGGGAGCTTCATAAATGAGATCTCTGTGGCTGCTGAGTGCCTCTTCATGCAGTGCTGTTTTTATATTAAATTAGACTTTATTTAATTTAGCAGCCCTTCCTGAACACCACTGATCAATCTCACAGGCACAGGCCTTTGGGGCTCACAATGTTTTTTCATCTAGAGCTTTCTTCTGGATCATTAGAGGCCCATGTGACAAGACTTGCGTCTGTCCTCAGTCTTCAGATGGGAAAATGGAGGCTTGGGGTGACGAACAGCCTAAAGTCCAAGCTGGTAAATGACTGAGGTGGCAAGCAAGTGGGAGTAGGTGACCCTTGATAAGTAAGACACATTGTCTTAACCTTTTTCCTTGCCCCCCCCCCCCACCAGAGCGCACGCATTCTGCCAAACGTCCTTCATCCTTTTCTCAGTCTCTTTCAAAATTTTCGATGCAAGAAGTCTACCGTTTCGAGCAGAGCCTCACCGCTTCGGTCAGTTCTCTGACCCAATCCTTCTGCCACTGTAGTCATTCTCTCCAATCTGTATCACTCCAAAAAACGCACGGATGCATGCCACATATGTCATAGGTTTTGGCATCTTCAGCTTATGATTTTTTTTTCTTTATTAGGTTGAAAGATGTCATGTTTGAAGGACAGGAAACACAATGAAGGCTGGTGCTAAGTGACATACCCCAGAAGGGAGCCGAGAGCTGCTTGAGATGAGCACAACCAGTGAGTGCTCTGGAACAGTGGGGAGAGCAGAGAGACTCGATGGGAGTGGAAGGGAGTCCACACGGGTCCTTTATTAACAGCCTGGTCAGTCAGACTGACACCACCACCTGATTTAATAAATCAGTGACCTGAGACAAGGCCAGAATGGACACTTGTAGGCAAGGGTGTCTACAGCACCAAGGCTATATACCGGGGTGTGTTCACAGAGATGAAGCCATGTGAACTGGGTGTCAACAGTTTAGATTCTCTCTCCAGATAGGATAAGGTTCTGAAGGGCATTTCAGGAAGAGTGGGGAAGTGTATAGAGCATGCCATGTCCCAGGAACTGTGAGGGGCAACTACTAAAAACTGACCATCAACTGAGGAGCCAGGGACAGGAGTCAGGCTCACTACTAGGAGCCAGCAAGGGGGACAGAATCTAACTCAGTATGAATAGGAGAGAGGTTTAAGGTAAAGTAAAATTTAAACTCCCTCCCTTTCTGATTTTCAATTTTCATAAGAAATGAATTAGTCACTCAATGTCTCTCTTTTCACATGCCTAAACTCTTGAATGCATTAAAATGGTCTGGTATCTTATTTTTCACATTTAACGTTAAACATAAGCATCTTCCTTGTTTGGTATAAACTTACTTTAATCCTCACTTACTCTTTATTTATTTATTTATTTATTTATTTATTTATTTATTTATTTTTGGTCTTTTCGAGACAGGGTCTCCCTATAGCCCCAGCTGTCCTAGAACTCACTCTGTAGACCAGGCTGGCCTTGAACTCACAAAGATCCGCCTGCCTCTGCCTTCCAAGTGCTAGGATTAAAGGTGTGCGCCACCACGCCTGGCTTACTTATTCTTTTTTAAATACTTGAGAACAGGAAGAGACCAGATCTGAAGGGGCCGTAGAGATGCACAGGTAAGTCACAGACACATGGAATCTGAAAACCAGTCTGCAGGAGGCCAGTTTGACAAAGATGTGCCCCAGCTTGAGCTCTGAGCAGGCTTATGCTGCAGCTGGGGCAGAAAGCTCTCTAAGAGGTATAGGACTAGTTGGGACCAGGGGGCTCCATCAGGCTGAAGAAGACTACCTCCTCAGATAGGGAGACTGGACTAGGGACTGCCAGACTGGAGTGTCTTACTGGCCTGACCTCTTTACCTTCAGGGATGCATATCATTTCTGGGGGCCCCTGGGTACTAAGAAAAAGGACCACTTAACTCAACTAGGCTGTCAAAACAGCTCTAGTATTTGCCTGGCTAGGCTGGATCCCACTTATGTTCCATTCATCCCACTGGGTGCCAAGTGCTGCTCCACAACCTCTTCCTGAGCAGGGCTACTGCTCCTACCTGCCAGGGCGGGGATGGTGACCCGGTTCCACTCCCAGGGCTGGTCATACTCATCGGCAGGCCTGTCATCATCCTGGGGCAGCTTGCTCTCCCGAAGTCGAGGACTGATGGTGCTCTCTGAGTCTGAGTCCATGCTCTGGCCTTCGGGCTCATAAGGGGTGTCGTACAACTGGATGCCTTTATGTTGGGACCGGACACTCTCCTGCCTCTGGAATTCTGCAGGCAAAAGGAAGGAAGCACAGCTATCATGGATATGTAATCCTTACCCAAGAACAGGGCTGAGGTTAGAGCTGCCAGCCAGGGATGTGAAGGCTGAGGTTAGAGCTGCCAGCCAGGGATGTGAAGCAGGCACATCCATTTCTGTTCTCAGCCTCCCCTGTCCCAGAAAAGCTGCTTTTTGGCTGTCTGGGTGAGGCTTGCTTTCCTAGATCACAGCTGTCAGCCTAACAGCCTCAAAAGCACATTGTTTCTATCCACTGATTGATCTGTCTTCAAGGATAGGAACCAGACATGACCAGAAAATGGCAGGAGCATTCTGACCCTGTCTAGCCCCTAGCTTAACAGGTGAGTGGGCATCTTCCCAACGAGGCCTTTCAGTTCTATATGCACAGAGTTGACATTGGGCCAAATGATCCTCCAGTTTCCTCCCAGCTCACAGATTAAAGAGCCAACATGCAAAGAATCTCCTGGACAGGGCCTGGCTGGACCAATCTTCAGCCCTGTGAGGCTGAGTAATGCCTGTGTAGATTTCTACCTCCCAGAACAAGGAATGGGAACTCGTTCGCATCTTCTGAGGACACTCAGGCTGGACTGACTAGTAATCTAGGTAGGGGAAGAGGCATTTCAATGGCTGCTTGGTGCTGGAAAGGTGATGCTGGGATTCTAAATGCAGGTGCTTCCTGGACAAGCAGGGAAACTTAAGTAGCTTTTGGATCATGAACACCTGGGGATGGTATGGTGGCCAGCCTGCTCCTAGAGAGGTCTGTGTTCTGGAGACATATACCTATATCACCATGACATTCAGGGTAAAGGAAGCTGGGCACAGGGGTGGCAGTGGGTCGGAGGGGCAGGGCAGGAAGAAAGAACCAGCATTTGAATTGACAGCTCTGACAAGCGGAAGCAGAAAGGGATGATGTCCCCTGTGACCAGAGGAAGCCAAGGCCACGTCATGCAAAGAAGAAGCTCATTGTCTTTCTCTTCTTTTTCAGGCAGGTCTCACCATGTAGCTCAGACTAGTCTGTAGCTTGCTACCTGGCTCAGGCCTTGGACTTCTGAGTATCCTGTCTCATCCTCCTTGGTGCTAGGATTACAAGCAAGGGCCACCTTTCCTCCAACTTTTGTTTTCATTCTGGTTTATGTAACAACTCTCCACTTTAGCCATTATTAAGTATGTAGGTCAGTATCATTAAATAGATTGATTGTTGTGCAGCCATGTATCTCTAGAACTTTCTCATCTTCGCAAACTGAAACCCTGTATCCATTAAACACTAGCTCCTCACTTCCCCTCCAGGGCTGCAGTCCTGGAAAACCCATTCCACTTTCTCTCTAACTGCTCTGGCTGGCTTTCTCCTGTACTTTAATCAGCATTTGGCCTTCTCTGATGGCTTACTGCTTGTAGCACCCTATTTCCAAGGTTCTTCCATGCTGGAGCACTTGGTGGAACTGTTTATCTTTAAGGCCGAGTCACATTTCAGCGTGTGGACGTTCACTGTCTCACTGTGCCATGGCACCACATTCAAAGAGGTGAGACTGGTACAAAGGACCGAGAGTCCAGACAAGGACTGACTTCAAACTGTGCTAGAAGCACTTTCCTAGCCACAGCCAATAGCACGAAGATACAGCAGAGGCCCACAGGCCTGAAACACAGCTGATACGACACGTGCGAGTGGCTCAGCTTTTCCAAGTAGAAAATGCTTCTGGTCTCTGCTTTACAACCCCGGGCCACATGGCCGAGATGACAAAGCATACAAGCCAGTGGCCGTGCGCCGATCTTCAGTACTACATTAACTTCTGTGCTGGTATTTGCCAAGTCCTATCACGACTTCATGGTGTTTGCTCTTTTCCAGAACCATTTTATTCCTTAAGCACATAAATTCATTTAAAAAGGAAAGTTTCTGTAACTGCCCTGGAAGCCATTATCTCTTGCCAAAAATAGATGCTTAGATGCTAAATACACAAAGAAGAATGAGGAGCAAAGCCACAAGCTGCTACTACTGGGTGCCATACAAAGGGAATCTGGGGCTTGCTTTCTCTCTGCAGAAGAGGATTTGCAAATACCAGAGCTGGCAGGGATGTAGGCAGAACAACTGAGGATAGGAAGGAACGAGATAATGGGGAAATACTGTGGTTCTCAGATCCCTTAAAAACAGGTCTCTCAAGATGTGTCTCCATATTTTGTTAAAAAGTGGATTTCTGGAGGCTGGAGAGATGGCTCAGTGGTTAAGAGCATAGAATGCTCTTGCAGAGGACCCGGGTTCGATTCCCAGCACCCACATGGTGGCTAAGAACCATCTTTAAGCCAGGTGTGGTGGCGCACACCTTTAATCCTAGCACTCGGGAGGCAGAGGCAGGCGGATCTCTGTGAGTTCAAGGCTAGCCTGGTCTACAGAGTGAGCTCCAGGCCAGCTGGGGCTACAGGGAGACCCTGCCTCAAAAATACAAAAAAAAAAAAAAAAAAAAGTGGATTTTTTTTTTTTTTTTTTTTTTTTTTTTTTTTTTTTTTTTTTTTTTTTTTTTTTTGAGAGAGAGGAAGAGAACGAGAGTAGGGAAAGAGTACTGTAAAGTACTGTGTATAATTTTACAAATCACTTCATGGACCAAACTGTCTGGTCTACTTACTCCTTTGTGGAGTCCTTGAGATCTGTAACTCTCTCCCTGATTTTGAGGAGCAAAAGCTAGCTTCCTACTTGGAGGACACAGAGCCTGAGGGCACTGGGGGCAACTAGGAAGGCTGACCTCTGAAAACTACCCTCTTCACCCCCTCACAAGCAGGATCAACAACCACTTAGTATCCTATATAGTTGACAAAGTACCTTTCATGTGAATCACCACTTACTCTAAGGGCATAGTGCAATTCACAGATGCACTTCTGTAAGAACTTTGCCCCTCCCTGCAGAGTCCACTCCAGACACTCAGTGAACGTAAAGAGGTAAATGAGCAAGAACTGCAACCAAACACTACTCTGTACCCCCAAATTCCCATTAAGCTATGAAAGTGCCAGATGCCAGCAATGAAGTACCTGGAAATGCCAAGAGCATACAGTTTAGTATTACAAAATACTCCAAAAAGATAGGCTTGCTACATAAATACCAAACTAACAGGAAAGTGTGCAGAGAACAGATTAGCTATTCAATCAGAGGGACTTGTGATATACCTCTCACACAGGATTTATTGTTATAGAAGTATCTGTACCTTAACAAAGCTGGATCTAAACTGGTATGCAGTTAAGGCAGAGGATGTCATTGTGGTGATCATTAAAACCAGCCTCCTCCCTGTATTACATGGTGGATTCAAATTTTCATTAAGAGCCCAACAATAGGGAACAGTTAAGTAAATTATGGCATGTTAACCGGATGGAATATTAAGCAATCATTAAAATGATAACTAGGACGATAATGTATCTACATGGGGAAGCATGCATAAAATTAAGTAAAATACAGAAATGTTTATGTGTTGAGACTCAAGCATGTAACACATGCTTCCTAAATAATTCCTGGCAATGTGAACCACTAGCATGGCACATTTTGCCCCTAACATCTAAACTTCAATGGCAGCAATGTCCCAAATACAGACATATAAGAATAAAGAGCTGAAAAGCCTGATACAGGAAGACAAGCGGCTACTGTGCAGAGGGGAGGAACACTACAAAACTCATTTTGAAAGTTTCTGTGAATAATGACTAAAAGACACTAGTAAAGAAAAAATGTAATTAAGGCAGTAACACATGACAGGAAACACTGAGTTGTCAGGCAGGTTGGGGCTCCAGGAGCTGGGCTGGGTGTTCAGAAGAGCAACCTGCCTGTGGGAACACATCCACAGAAAGCAGTGTTCCTGAGAGGCTGCCAAGAGCTGCAGCAAATCAAGGGCCACTATGCCAGGCCACCTGCAGGACACTGCCTGCTGCGTGACCACACCAGTCTTCCTTATTAGCTAGGCCCAAGACTGATCTTATAGGGGTGCTGGTGCCCGTATGTTTTAGGTCACAAGTTATCTAGACATCATCAACTACATGTTCAAGGAAAATGACCTTCAATATTGGGTGGCAGGCTGTGATTTCATGCCTTGTAGGCAGTAAGCAGAAACATTAAAGAGACAGGGTGGGGATTTCTCTTAACCTCTAGAGTAGAAAGGTTTTCAAGTGGAAGACAAAAGGTGGGGTGGGACACAACAGACCACTTTCTATAGAATTAAAGAAGGTTAGACCTGGAAGAGACCCTAAGAATTGACCTGTCATGTTTACCAAGAAAGCTGAAGGGAGGCTACTGAAGGGCTGAAGAAACCAGGCTCATTATTGATAATCCAGGGAGCGAGGGAAAGAAGTGGGGGGAGAGGGAATTGGAGAAGAGGGGGAAGGGGGGAAAGGGGAAGGGGAAGGGGAAGGGGGGGAGGAGAAGGGGGGCAACCAGGACAGGCCAAGCTCTGTGCAGATGAGGAGCCTTTTGGGGAAGATGCAATGGTGTTAGATTTTTGGGGGGCTGGCAACAGGCTACACTTTGCTCCTGTACTGATCAACTGTACCCTCCACCCCTTTTCCTTTTTTTTGACACAGGGTCTCAATGTATAGGCCCAACTCTCCTGGAACTTGCTAGGCACACCACGCTGTTGATCACACACAGGTCTGTCTGAGTCTGCCTCCTGAGTACTGGGATTAAAGGCATGCACCACATGGGCTGGAGAGATGGCCTAGTGGTTAAGAGCGCCAACCGCTCTTACAGAAGACCCGGGTTCGATTCCCAGCACCCACATGGTGGCCGAGAGCCGTCTGAAACTCCAATTCCAGGAGAATTCCAGTTCCAGGGGAATCCGAGACCCTCTTCTGACCTCCGCGGCATTGCACGACACGGCTGCACAGACTTGCATGCAGACAGTACATTCATACACATACAGAAATAAAAATAAAAAAAAAATTTAAAAAAAGGCATGCACCACCACACCCAACTTTAAAGACATTTTATTTAAATTAGGATGTTTTATTATTTTTATTTTATGTATATGTGTGTATTGCCTGCATTATGTAAGTATACCTATGTCATGCAACGCCCAAAGAGGACAGAAGAGGGTGTTAGATCCCCTCGAACTGGAGTTACAGAGGGTTGTTAGGTACCATGTGGGTAAGTACTACATAATATGAGTGTTAGATCAAGTAAGAGTATGGTTAAAGCATGGCATGCCTTTAATCCCAGCACTTGGGAGGCAGAGGCAGGCAGGTTTCTGAGTTTGAAGCTATCTTGATCTCCACAGTAAGCTCTAGGCTAGCCAAGGTACATAACTAAGACCTTTTTTCTTTTTTTTTTTTTAAGATATTTACTCTTTTAAAGAGATTTTCTTGGGGGCTGGAGAGGTAGCCTAGCGGTTAAGAGCACCAACTGCTCTTGCAGAGGACCCAGATTCGATCCCCAGCACCCACATGGCAGCTAAGAACCGTCTGTAACTCCAATTCCAGGGGAATCCGAGACCCTCTTCTGACCTCCTTGGCATTGCACGACACGGGTGCACAAACCTACATGCAGACAGTACATTCATACACATACAGAAATAAATAAAATTAAAAAAAAAAAAAGAAAAAAAAAGATATTTACTCTTGGAAAAATTTGCCAAATTGTCTTCCAAAATGTCTGAACCATTTTATACTGCCACTTACATTTCTGTTTTGTGCCTCCTCCTTTTTGTTTGGATATTGTTGAAGGGCTGAAGAAGCCAGACTCCTAACTGATAACTGAGGGACAAAGGAGTGAGGGAGCCAGGACTGGTCAAGCTGGTGCAGACCAGGAGCTGCCTGGAAACTGAGTTCACTTTGATGTCTAACCTCAGTAGTTATGTTAACTTGAGTGATGAGTAGATTAGTAATGTTTTCAGTATAGACTGATTCCTGGTAGACAGTCTTGTAATATAAATTTATTTTTAATATAGACAGCCTCTAGTCTGTATCTTAAAAGTAGACATACAGCTAGCCGGGCATGGTGACGCACGCCTTTAATCCTAGCACTTGGGAGGCAGAGGCAGGTGGATCTTTGTGAGTTCAAGGCCAGCCTGGTCTACAGAGTGAGTTCCAGGACAGCTAAGGCTACAGGGAGACCCTGTCTCAAAAAGACCAAAAAAAAAAAAGTAGACCTAGAGCTAAGTAAAAAAAAATACAACATACTTCATGATAAATATCTTTTATCAGCAAGAAAACTAAAACAATGCCTTTTGTTACCTTTTTACCCACCACCAGGAATGTTTACCCTTCAGGAAAGATTGAATAGCTTCACTTTCTGGGAAACTGCAGCCAAGGAAAGAAATGAACTTCTATCTCAGTTGGACCCAGCCTTCTCCACCTGTCCTCACACCCACAGTGTCTCCTGCCCCCCACCCCATGGGAGAAGATGGGATGCCCCTCAGCAAGAGAGCCAGAGGCACCAATCCAGATATCATCCAGATCCCTTAATGAGACTTGATGATACAGCCCCCAAAACAAAGAGGCAGTCTGGCTTGTGAACCTGTGAAGGCCCTGACGAATTTAGAGCTGATGTCATCATGCACAGTGCTACGGCAGAGAAAATGGGGCAGAGGAAAGAAATAAGGCTGAGGCCCAGGGGACTGGAGGACCTACAGGTAACCTGGGGCGATAACATGGCTTGGGGCAGGGTCTTCGAATGCAGACTCAGAGAGAAGAGGCTGCTAGGAAATACATTCAACAGGCTCTTCTCAGTGAGCAGGTTTTAATGTTGTTTTGACATAATTTTAGAAGACTTTTAGCTAACTTGCATTTCTTTATATGATACATTTCTTTCACAAAGCTATTTTAAAAACTAAGCCAAGGGCTTCCGGTCTGCTTATGGAGTAGGAATTGCATCAGAGTACATATATTCTTGCTGTACAATGCCTGTGATGTTGAAGAGGGTTCTTTTTAGTGTATGCTTGAATACCTGGCTCCCTGGAGTCAATGAATGTACTGATTTGTTGCTGTTGTTTGTGCCCCAAATGACTGAATTGTAAGTAAAGAATTAAGCAAATTAACCACTTTTTTTCACTCAGACAGCTTCTCAACACTAGATACTTTTGTTTTATATTTATGTGTATGCACGTAAACACATATTAGTTTGTATTAGAGTGAAAAATAAATGGTCTGTTTCTAAAGTTAGTTTCTACAGTGAAGTGTCTCTGAAAGTCTGTATCAGACACTTAATCATCATGTATTATATGTACTAGAACAGCATGTCAGACACCTCCATCTACTTTAGGGTATTTTCCTTGCCTATTTATTAAAGAGAGAATAATTTAGATACATGTGCTCAGAGCCAAGATGTTTCTCTGATAAATCAGGTAATAAAATTTATTTGATGGATAGAATTTTGAAATAGATATGATTTAATCTGTAAGTTTCTGAATAACAAAGAATACCATGTTTTAATTTAAATAGAAGACTTAACACTAGGGATCAGGGAATTTAGTTATGAAGAGACTTAAAAAATCTTAAAAAAACTTAAACTGGTGTAAGGTGTTGAAATAAGCGAATTATTTTAATGATATGATAAAATATTTTTAAATTAAAAAAAGAAGAAGAGGCTGCTAGGAACCTCTGGGCAGGGTGGAGTGGCATAGATATGCATGATCTTCCTAGGAAATGACAGCACTGGCAGCATCCCCTCACCTCTAACTGTCCCAGTCAGGTCTATCAGAAAATCCATAGCAGCTCCTAAATCATAGGATAGCAGAATTCAGTGGGGATGTGGCCCTGGGAGAGCCTAAGTCTTGCTGCCACTCTCAACCTAAGAAACCTCTCCTCTCCAGTGATGAACATGCCAGGCTTTGCTGCCAGCGTCCCCACCATTTGACCACTCCTGTGCAGCAGAGAGGAATTATGCTCAAGATACCAGGGCTGTTGGTGAGCGAGAATGAGTCTCAAGTGAGGTCAGGAAGGTCTGTTATGACTAGAAAAACACACCTGCCATGGACAAGGTTACTCAACATGGTCCCCCTGGAGACAGGCAAAACTTAGGGTCCAGGAGCCAAAACAACTGATCCTGCCAGACTGCTTGACCGGACTGAACCTTTGTTCTAGGACCTGCTTGACTTGGGGCAAGCAGCCTCAGTTTTCTCATCTCTGGATAGGACACGGCAACTTGGAAAGAAGCTATGAGCAGAATGAAGCTATACATGTCAGGTGGGCCGAGCGATGCCTGGTATAAAGAAAGTACTCTGAGGGGCTGGAGAGATGGCCTAGCGGTTAAGAGCACCGACCGCTCTTACAGAGGACCCGGGTTCGATCCCCAGCACCCACATGGCGGCTGAGAACCGTCTGAAACGCCAATTCCAGGAGAACTCCAGTTCCAGGGGAATCTGACACCCTCTTCTGACCTCCGCAGCATTGCACGACACGGGTGCACAAACTTGCATGCAGACAGTACATTCATACACATACATAAATAAATTAAAAAAAAAATTAAAAAAAATTAAAAAAAAAAAAGTACTCTGAGAGTGTCCTTTTGGTTACACTGGGACTTACTTGGAGATCCATCCTGGGCTGGAGCGATGGCCTAGCGGTTAAGAGCGCCGACCGCTCTTGCAGAGGACCCAGGTTCGATCCCCAGCACCCACATGGCGGCCGAGAGCTGTCTGAAACTCCAATTCCAGGAGAACTCCAGTTCCAGGGGAGTCCGACGCCCTCTTCTGACCTCCGCGGCATTGCACGTCACGGGTGCAGACTTGCATGCAAACAATGCATTCATGCACATACGGAAATAAATAAAATTAAAAAAAAAAAAAAAAAAGAGATCCATCCTAAGACCTCTTCTTTGAGACTGCCCTTTGCCTCCATACCCTTAGAGGCCCACTTGCTGAAACTAGACAGGCCAACCCTGCCTGGAATCAGAGGGCTTCAACACCAACCTCTGAGCCTGTTTTCATTTCTGACTCCACAACCCGGGCAGTTTGACAGTCCTATGTGGGAGCTGAGCTCTGGCTCAGTGCTTGTAAGTAACATGAACATACAGAGGAGGTCTCGGTATGTTCAGTCACACATGGTGCACACATGGGGAACCTGAGCCTAAGGAAGTAGGGAAGAGAAGAAGCCTGAAGACCCCACACTCCTGGAACGAGGTTCTTCCTGCCTCTCCCGGGTGCTTTCTGACATCTTATCAGCTTGTTTTGTTTTAATCTCAGGGAGGTAGGAGCCTCTGTTTAGGGGAGGCCTCTGAGGTGTTCAAAAGCACAGACTAGGGGATGACCTATGATAGGCAGCTGTTCGTAATTAGACACATGGTAATGCCCAGCCCTGTGCCAGGGTCCCACATTAAAAGAAGACAGACAGAAGGTTTCTTCCTCATCTGAACTATTTAAACACTGCTGGAGAAAGACTGTCTCCCTAATGAGGCCATTTGCACAGACACTGGAGTTCAGGTGTCCCTTAGAGGCTGTAGGTAGCCTGAGACATTAGGAGTCTTTTCAGGGGACAGGGCGGGGCAGCCCAGGAAAGGACCTGGAGACTATCAAATTCTCCACGCAGACCCCATGTATTCCTCCTCCATCTAGTCCAGTTTCTGGAATCATCTAGAGCCAAGAGAGAGATGATTAATTGAATTTTCGTTGGCATCTCTTTCATAGGTATGCACAGAAACACTTGGCACAAGTTGTGCTTGATAGAAGTAAAGGTATGGACCTAGAACAATGGTTCCCACACAGTTTGCTACTCAGCAAACCTGTGTGCTCTTCTGTGCTCAACCCAGGACAAAGGAAGGGCTCAGTCTAGAGTCACAGAGACCAGTTTGCTCCCATTCCTTGGCTATCTATCCAGTGACAGGGCCTGCAGTACCAGAGGGCAAACCAATCTGATGACAACCAACACACCTTTCCAATGATTTAAAGGCCTACACAGGCCTCACTATCAACCTCACAGGTGCTCTCTCCCATGACTACCATGTCCTGCAGACTAGCCCATCTCTCCTCATCTTCCAGGGACCGGCTTTGTGTGTGGAAGCCTCTGGGCAGCTATGGCCCCAGCTCTGGTGCCACCCTATGGGAACTCACTGAGGAGGGTAGCCAGGGAAATGACAAGATGGGCTTCCTCTTAAAGGGGTTGTTGTATTGGGCAGTATTACCTTTGTGTCTTTTGTTTTTAAGATTTATGTCTCTGTCTGTCTGTGGGGTGTGTGAACAAACCTGTGCCAGAAAAAGGCAATGGGTCCCTCTGGGCTGGAGTTACAGATGTTTGTGGGATGCCTGGTTTGTTATGTGGGTGCTTGGATCTAAAAACTCAGTCCTTATCAATGTATAGTTAAGAACTTAACTGCAACACCTTCATTCAAGGTCTACTGCAGGTTCAAAGGCAAGTGGGAAGCCTGCCTGCTTTTCTTCCTCAAATGCTCAAAGACCCTGCTAAGCACAGCAGACCCTCCACCAGATCCTGAGCACCTGCAAGATGTAATTACACTGTGTATGGCCAATCAAAATCCAAAACTTTGATGCCAATATGATCTCACAAGTGGGAAATTCCACACCTAGCCTTGTGCGATAAGCTACAGTCAGAACGTAGGCACACAGAAAATATATACAATTACACCTTCAGGCTATTCCCGGAAGGTGTGAATCATACATAAATTTCATGTTTAGACCTGGGTCCCAGTACACAGACATACCCCCCAAATCTATAAAGCCCCCTTAATCCCCAACACTTCTGGTTCCAAGCATTTTGAATATCCAATCAGACTTCACTGTACATTGCAGAAACTGAGGCTCAGAAAGATACAGACACAATGCTAGGCCTCTGTTTGCCTACAGTTCTAGTTGCCTACAAGTGTCCTAGAATGGTGCACGCACTGGTAGCTGGGGACGGCAGAAAGCAAATCCAGTCCTAGGAATTTAAGAAACCTCATATAGGAGGTAGCTTCTAACGGAATCTCAAGTCCTCATGCAAACAGAAGTCTGTGACAGTTAGCACAACCTACCTGGTGCCACAAGAAGGTAATGGTGGTCCACCATATCCGGAGTAGGATAGGTGTGGGTGAGGGCACTGGGAAAAAGGACAACAGAGGCAGGACAGGTAAAACCAGTCATGGAAAGAGGAAAGATGGGGAATTCAGGGATAGAATCAAATACCTTGAATGACCTTAGGCCTGATTCTTATAAGGTAGACAGGAGATACTGAGGCCCAGGAAACTAGAAATGGTGGGCAGAGCCCCAAGTCAGGTCTGTGCTGTCTTCCTTCACAGACACAAACCAAACCCTTCTAGCAATCAGCAGGGAACAGGGTAGTACTCAGCTCCTGAAACTTCAAGGTTGAACTCTCTCCCAACATTCAGGGCTGCGTTTTCAAGGAGCAGAGGATGTATGGGGTCCCAAGATATAACACGCTCCTGGGTCAGGGCCCTCAAACATGGAATAACAAGATATAACACACTCCTAGGACAGGGCCCCCAAACATGGAATAACAAGATATAACATGCTCCTAGGACAGGGCCCCCAAACATGGAATAACAAGATATAACATGCTCCTAGGACAGGGCCCCCAAACATGGAATAACAAGATATAACATGCTCCTGGGACGGGGCCCCCAAACATGGAATAACAAGATATAACATGCTCCTAGGACAGGGCCCCCAAACATGAAATAACAAGATATAACATGCTCCTGGGACGGGGCCCCAAACATGGAATTACTGGCATTCCCACTGGGGGAGGGCCAGGATCAGGTTGGTGGGGACCAGCACCTTCAGGCCATTCCTGAGCAGGTGGGTATTCCCAGACTCCCCATCCTGCAGACAGAGCTCAGGGCCAGCAGGAACAACATTCTCTGCAAACAGAGTCAGATGAAAGGGCATCAGGACTGCCCTGGTGCAGAAAGCTGGTGGGCCTCAGGAGCAACCTTCCAGTCTGCTGGGCACAATGAGTTCTTAGCTTCCCAGGAGGCCTAGAGCCATTTTCTTAATGTGATAAAAGCCACAGAGAGTGGACTTTCATGCTAGACCAGACACAGCTACAGCTCTTACCCTGTTGGGGGTGTTACCCCTTACTGAACAGCACCTCACATGTCCTCAGGGAGGCTCAAAGACAGCTGTGGAGGAGCCACGACCCTCTCCAACTGAATTTAAGTCTGCAGCTTCAACAGTTGCGCAGGGTCTAGAAGACAATCTGCAATTATAGAAATGCCACTCTAAATCCAGGGGGTCAGGTCTGTGCTGAACGTAGTATATCCAGTTTCTCATTTAATTATCACAGCTAGGAAGTAGTAACTTATAGATCTGGCCATTTTATGATGGCCACAGGGTGACTGATGAACAGAAGAGGCAGCCTGGCTTTAAATGTAAAGCCTAACCTCCTAGCCTCGGCCACCTATAGCCCCCTCCGGTGGGGATCAGCATTTCCTCCACTCCACTAAGGCACAAAAACAACATGGACTGAGGTCAGCAAGGGAAGCAAGCCCTGGAGGGGTCAGGTCCTGCCAAGCTGAGTGACAGAAGGTAAGCCACCTTCCTGCCTCTGGCTTCAGTCAGGGTGACTGGGGCTATCTGAGGATTATCTGGCAAGGCCACATGCAGGTCCCTACAGGCATCATTAAGGTCAGCCTTCTAGGAAAATAAGGGCAGTGTCCTGAGGCAGACCTGTCCATCAGGGAGCCACTCAGCACATTCTGGATGCTGCCTAGGCAGCCAACCCATGTACTGGTCCCCAGTCCTGTCGCACTACAAACTGACAGTAGGAGCCACCCTTCCAGGGTGACCCTGGCCTTTTACCTGTAGCTGATGGTCCCAGCCACCTAAATCGGGGCACCTTTTGTTACCCGCCAGTTTTCCTAGCCACACTGGTCAAACCTCACTTGTCCCTCTGGGGCTCCTCATGGGGTCACTGCCTCGTGAAGGTAGCTGTGGCTGGCATTATACCCCATGCTCAGTGTAGCTGTCTGGTGGAAGGGACCTGGTGAAATCTGGCAGTACTCTGCCTAGCCTTCCCTGATGAGGAAGGAACAAATCCCATCCTACCCCGCCCCTCCATCCCAAGAGACTGACAGGGAACTTCAGCCATCTGGACAGAGGCAGTGAGGCCGCTGGCCTGGGACCAGCCTGGCTCTCCGCTCACCAGCTGTATGACTTTGGCTCACCACCCAGTCCTTTGGGACTGAGACCCCTCAGAGATGAGGTAAGTGGGTTGAGCAGATGATCTTGGGTGCCTTTCTCATTTCAGAGTCCTTACTGGTTCTTCAGGGTGCCTGGAGGCCCGCACAGCACCTCCAGATCCAGAGCTGCAGCTTTAGCTCAGGAGTAACGACCAGCACAGCTGTCGGGATCCTTACCTGGCCCAGGAATGATCACTAGTCAAGGTCTAACCCAACCTTGGCCAAAGGACAAACAGCAACACCTCCTCCTTCTGTACAGCACTCCACAGCCCAGAGAACGCTCTGCACCTTTTGTTCTTAAAGCCACCGACTGCAGAAGGATCCTGGTGGGCAGAGCCGCCATGCACACTGACCAAGGGGAATGTGAAACCAGACCGAAGGGACTTACCAAAGTCACAGGGTTTCACAATTCCTTCCTTCTGGCTTTTCCAGCTCTACTGTCACCTCCTGTATTTCTCGGGGTCACAGCACAACAGAACCCATTAAGTGTTTTGTTTTAGAGGAGTGGGAGATGGAAAGCTGCCTGAGAGGGTGGAGGGTGGGGGTGCTGCACCAGAGAGTCAGGGACCTGAAAGCTGCCACTGTCCAAGCAGCGGGTCCTTCTACCAGCAGCTCTTACAGACAAAACCATCCACATGGCCATCCCAAAAATTATGTGGAAAACAGTGCCTGGAAAGAATGACGTAGAAGAAGCCAACTTCTCCTTGGAGTCTTGCAAAGGTGTCCCATAGAGAACAAGCACTGTGAAAGGTGCTGTCAATTTCTAGAACCCAAGCTGAGGCACTGTGAAGCTGCAAGAGCCAGTCTTCACTTCTAACTCATTGCCCAGTCACCCAGCCTGAACGATATGATGGCCCCAGAGGCAAGTCCAAGTTTCTGCTCAGTTTGGGACACAGAGTACTTACTGACTCCCACTGTGTGCTAGAGACGAGAGGCTCAAAATGAATCCAACACCATCAATCTGTGTTTTGCCAATGGGGGTGGGGGGTGGTGCTCGAGACTGCTGTCGTTTTCTAGCAATGGGTAAACTCAGCTTGACCCCAGTCCTGCTTCTGAGGAATGGGTTCAAGTCTAATCCACCTTGACACACCCCCTACAATTCCTAACACAGAATCTCGCTTCACAGATGCTCAAAAAATACTGGCTAAAGGAACAATATAAACAAGCCTGTTACAAATTCAGAATTTAGCACAGAAAAAAAAATTTTTTTTACAGTGTTTGTCTATTCTAGGAAAATATGGCATAGACTGCTGGAGGGACTATAAACTGAAAACGGTATTTTCAGAAGTAAGGTTGGTAGATTTAACAAAATTCAACACTGTATGGCCCGAAGTTCTATTTCTTTTTTCTAAATTATTTATTATTTTATGTGTACAAATATACTGTCTGCATGTAGGTTTGTGCACCTGTGTCGTGCAATGCCGCAGAGGTCAGAAGAGGGTGTCGGGATTCCCCTGGAACTGGAGTTAAAGATGGTTCTTAGCTGCCATGTGGGTTCTGGGAATCAAACCCAGGTCCTCTCCATGAGCAGTCAGTGCTCTTAATCGCTGAGCCATGTCTCCAGCCCCCTGAAGTTCTATTTCTAAAAATACTCAGATCCACAGGCAGAAATGGACAGGACACTCACTGTGAACAAGAAAATGATGGAATGCCTTGTGCCCCAGTTGCCTTACAAAGCTTGTCCACAGGAACTGACAGCTTTAGACAAGATCTGTGACAAGGCCAGCATTTACGCAGAAAACAATGTGTATAAATATGAATATGTACAGATGACTGTTTTCATGAGCAAGTGAAAAAAGGACTAAAAGCATCTACAGATCGGGCTAGTGAACTGTCTTGATGGGTTAGGGCACTAAGTACCAACCCTACAGCCCAAGTTTGACCCCCAGGACCCACATGGTGAAAAGAGATTCAACTCCTGCAAGCTGTTCTCTGATCTCCACACGCACACAAGGCATGTGTACACACACGTACACACACACGCGCGCGCGCACACACACACACACACACACACACACACAAATTATTCTTAAAGTTAAAGAAAAAAGAATAGATTTTTCTTAAGAGATGCTGCATATTACTAGGTTGGCTAAGTGAGAAGAACATTTGCTGTTCAAGCATGAGAACCCTAGTTTGAATGCTCAGCACCCACGTAAAAGCTGGGCATGGCTAGCACATGCTAGCATTAGGGGGCATAGTACATATAGATCACAGAGTGCCTGCCAGCCCAGCTTAGTCAAAAGGGCAAATTTTGGGTTCAGTGACAGACCCTGTCTCAAAAGGAAATAGGGCAGACATGGGATATAGGATGTTGTGGCAAGCACACCCCACACATGCCCACATGCACGTGCAAATGCACACATACAAATGATACAAATTAATAATCTTTGTCTCAAAAGATATATTTACTTTTAATTTTTTTTTTTTTTTTGTCTTTTTGAGACAGGGTCTCCCTTTAGTCCCAACTGTCCTGGAACTTACTCTGTAGACCAGGCTGGCCTTGAACTCACAGAGCTCTGCCTGCCTCTGCTTCCCGAGTGCTGGGATTAAAGGCGTGTACCACCACGCCCGGCCTTTTAATTTTTTAACTACATGTCTGTTGAATTTTCTAACCCAAAGCACCCTCCTCCCAACCCCTTTTGAGACTGGGACTCACCATATAGCCCAAAGTGGCTTAAAAACTTGCAATCCGCCAGGCGTGGTGGTGCATGCCTTTAATCCCAGCACTCGGGAGACAGAGGCAGGTGGCTCTCTGGGAGGTCAAGGCCAGTCTGGTCTACAAAGTGAGTTCCAGGACAGCTGGGGCTACAGGGAGACCCTGTCTCAAAAAGACACACAAAGACAAAGACACACACACACACACACACACACACACACACACACACACACGGCGACCCTCCTGCCTCAGCTTCTTGAAGAAAGTTGTAAATCCAATTATTTGTATCAGTCCTAACAATCCCTGTATCTAAGCTCGGAGAAGCATTTACCAGTTTTTACCTTAGCCCCAGGGCAGATGGGGAAACTAAGGCCAAGGTAGGAAGAGAAGAAGCCGGAGGTCTTGTGTGGGAGCTGGGATTTAGCTTCCATCAGAGTCTGTGCTGAGGAATCCTGCATCTACTTGGCATTCTGCTGGGACAACCTTTGGATCAACAGCCTCTGCTCTGGTGATTATTCTAGTTTCTAGTTCATGTGGTGTTTACACATTCAAAGCTCAGTAAATGAAGTTTGGAATGACTGGTTTTGGCTTTTTTTTTTTTTTTTTTTGAGATAGGTTCTCTCACTGAATCTGCAGCTCATGATATGGCCAGGCTGGCTAACTAATGAACTCTGGGGATCTACCTGCCTCTGTACTCCCCCATCTCTACACCCAGGTTACAGACAAACACCACCAAGTCAGGTTATTACATGGGTGCAGGGAATTCACACTCAGGTCCTCATGCTCGAATGGTAGGCACTTTACTGACTGAGCACCATATTCCTTTTTCACTATGTAGCCCAGGCTGGTCTCTGTGATGGTTAGCTTTAAATATCAACTTGACATAGCCCGGAATTGCCTGGGAAGAAAGTCTCAATGAGTAATTGGGTTGGCCATGAGGATGTCTACAGGGGATTGTTTCGATGAAATTAATTGATTTGGGAAGATCCAGCCCACTGTGGGCAGCACCATCTCCCAAGCAAGGGGTCCTGTACAAGACTGGAGAAATTGAGATGAGCATAAGCAAGCAAATGAGAATGCAAGCTTTCGCCACTTGGACTTCCCCACATGATGGGCTGTAACCTGGAACTGCAAGCTAAAGTAAGCCCTTTATACCCTGGGATGCTTTTTGTCAAGATACCTTATTAAAGCAACAAAACTGAAACTACAACAGCCTCCAGACTTGCAATACTATGCCTCAGCCTCCCAAAATTCTGGGATTATAAGCATGTGCTAACACACCCGATCCCATGGTATGAATAAACTGAAAGACAACAATGGTTAATACATCCATTGTGGGGTGCCTTTGGCCAGAACCAAATGCCAGAGATGCAATCAGGGCTCAGGAACATTGTCTGTGCTCTCTCCCTCGCTCACACACTCACGCTCTCCAGACTCTCTAGCAGCCAATTTCTTATCTGGTGTGCATTTGTGAGTGTCTCAGACCAGAGCTAGAAGCAGATGAGGTATGTGACAAGAGAAGAGACTTTAAGAAAAAGGTGAGTTAAAAAAAAAAAAGCCAGGCGTGGTAGCGCACGCCTTTAATCCTAGCACTCAGGAGGCAGAGGCAGGCGAATCTTTGTGAGTTCAAGGCCAGCCTGGTCTATAGAGTGAGTTCCAGGATAGCTGGGGCTACAGGGAAACCCTGTCTCAAAAAGACCAAAAAAAAAAAAAGAAAAGAAAAAGAAAAAGGTGAGTAGTACACCCTTTGTTATGAGCAGATCCTGGAAATCTGCTGAAGACGCTAGCTATTCCTTTCTTCTGGTAAGATGGAGCTTAACACTTGCTTCTTGGATTAAGTTGTGTGGCCCTAAGAAGTAACAGTGAATGAAAGATGAATGAATGAAGAAAGATGCCTATTTGAGTGTGTAAATGTGCATGCTAAATTAGAAGAAAAAGGAAGTTGCAGGAAGAAAAACAAGCCAAACTAAAAATAAGGCAGCTCCGCCAACACCATTGCAGACAGAAGCACAAGTCTATCCGGCAGGGAGGCCAGAGTGTGACGGATCACAGGTGGGAAGTTACCCGGCAGAGAGGCCAGAGCAGGATGGACCAGAGTGGGATGGACCACAAGATAGGAAGTTCCCACCTAAAAATAACTGGGAGGATGGATGTGGACTTACCACGGAGAAATAAGGTTTTTTTTTTAAGCCAATGTTTTATTGAAGCTCTGTACATTTCATACAAATCACATTACAAATCAAATCTAGACCCGTGTCCCCCTTCCCTGCCCCCTGACCCCACCAGAGCTCATGCATTCTGCCAAACATGTTTTTCATCTGTTTCTCAGTCTCTCTCAAAATTCTCAATGCATAAGTTTACTGTTTCGAGCAGAAGTTCACCATTTCAGTCAGTTCTTTGACGCAGACTTTTCTGCTGTTATTCCTTCCAATATCCATCACTCCAAAATATGCACATATGCATGCCACATATATCATAGGTTTTAGCATCTTCATCTTATGATTTTTTTTTTTAATTGGGCTGAAAGATGTCATGCTTAGAGCCAGGCATGGTGGCACGCGCCTTTAATCCTAGCACTCAGGAGGCAGAGGAAGGCAGATCTTTCTGAGTTCAAGGCCAGCCTGGTCTACGGAGCGAGTTCCAGGACAGCTGGGGCTATAGGGAGACCCTGTCTCAAAAAGACCCCCTCCCCCCAAAAAAACAAGTCATGTTTGAAGTCTCCTCCTTGGCAAGCCCAAACCACCATCAGTTCTGCCCTGTGCTCCACACTGGGGTTTTCCCTTCCCATGGTCACCGAATGAGGTCCAGTAAGCACCACATCCTGTCTTGATCTTCCTGTACTGGTTTCTGTGATACAACCTAGGTAGTCCAACAATGGCAGTCTATACTCTGAAGAAGTGGAAACCCCAGTCGTAGCTCCGGCCACAAGTTGGATGTCTCAGCAGTCCTCATCTGGCACTGAAGGTTTGGAGGATTCTTGGAGAGACACGAGTCTTCAGTACATATTGGAAGGTTGAAAAGCTTTGTCTTCTCATGTCTTTGAAGGATGGCAAAAGCAGTGGCAGCCACAGGGTTGCTGCACTTGCCAGTAAGACAGGCAAAACAACTGTGCTCTTTTATCTTTTTACTAAGATCTCAAGTTTTATACCTGAAGTGCAATTTCTCAGGACTTACTGTTTATTTATTTCTGGTTATACTTTCCTTTTGGATGTTTAAGGCCACACAGGTAGCCCAGAGTAGCCAAGGTTTTTGTTTTCTCAGGGTGAGGTGAGCATCTGGTTCTCAAGGGTCACTCAGGTTTTTTTGCGGGGGAGGGAGCCCCTGGCTCCTTTTGGCTCCCCTCCCCCCCCCACTAGACCTCAGTGGATTGGCTTTTCAATCACCAAATCCATCCACTGGAGGACAAAGTCAGATTTTGCTAGACCAGACTTCCCTTTTTGAAGCATGAGTAGACTTTCTTTATTGACCGTCACTGGCTGAAGTCCCATTAGTGGATCTCCAAGACCTCACAGGAAGACTGGTGACTCGCATTTGCAGGACATTTCAAGAGATGCCCCCCCCTCACGCATATTCCCATGGGACTTAGTTGACCTCTGAGGGCAAGGAACAAAGTTATTCCTTAAGACCCTCGGCCAAACTGGTTATGGGCATGAAGTATGGTCTAAAGCACCCAGAAAAGGCTAAGCTACACCAGCCTGATACTTTTAACTCCTTTACAACATTTTAGAAAATGCTTGGTAATTGGCACTAGCATCCACAGATGAGGGATACCATTCGTTGTTTGGGACTGTGTTACATCACTTAGCATGATATCTTCTAGCTCCATCCATTTACCTGCAAAGTTCATGATGCCATCTTTCTTTTTTTTTTTTTATTACTTCTTTTTTTTTATTATTAATTTTATTTCTGTATGTGTGAATGTACTGTCTGCATGCAAGTTTGTGCACCCATGTCGTGCAATGCCGCGGAGGTCAGAAGAGGGTGTCGGATTCCCCTGGAACTGGAGTTCTCCTGGAATTGGAGTTTCGGACGGTTCTCCGCCGCCATGTGGGTGCTGGGGATCGAATCCAGGTCCTCTGTAAGAGCGGTCGGCGCTCTTAACCGCTAGGCCATCTCTCCAGCCCCAATGCCATCTTTCTTTACCGCTGCACAGAACTCCATTGTGTAGATGTACCACATGAGAAATAAGGCATTTCAACTGTGAGCCTGGGATGACAATCGTCCTGGCAGAGAGGAGTTGCTGCTACTCTGCAGCCCGAAGTTATCTTCCAATCAGGAAGCTGGTAACAAAATGCTGGGGTCAACCCTAGAGCATTGTGAAGTCTCATAAGAAGTCCACGACATGAAGGTTTTTCTGAGCGCTAACAATGCAATGGGTGGAAAGTGGGCTGAGGGAGTGATAGGGGACTGCAGGCCGGGAGGGCAGGCCCAGCTCTGCCAGCTGACTCTCGACACCCACCCTTCTCTCTTGCAGCTTCCTTATCCTCAATGACAAAGCTTCAGTGTCCTGCTGATCCTAATTGTTCATTTATTTACTGAATAATCCTTTCATAAAAATGTTCTCTTTGTGTCTATATTTAGATGGGATTATAGCAGCACTATGACATGAGCAACCAGATGGCACTCTGGACTCAGGTCTGAATCCCAGCTAACTCCCTCTAGCTGGCAACCCTGCCAAGCCCTCCAACCTTTCTGGGTTCCCATAGCTCCAAAGCTGGTTGAAGTCAGAGGCTCACTGAGTAAGTAACAAACAAGGAGCATGAGCCATGTGGGTAGTACTCTCTTCTACCCCTGCCTTCCACATGCTTTGTGCAACTGCCCCATTGCATCCCACCCCGTTCAACCTTCAACCATGTCCATGTTAGAATAAATCCAAATCCAGGGCTGGGCAAGCTGGCGCACGCCTGTAATATCAGCACTTGGGAGGCAGAGGCAGGCGGATCTCTGTGAGTTCAAGGCCAGCCTGGTCTACATAGTGAGTTCCAGGCCAGCTGGGGCTACAGGGAGACCCTGTCTCAAAAAGACCAAAATAAATAAATAATAAATAAATAAATAAATAAATAAAAATAAATCCAAATCCAATGCAGATGATTAAGTCCTCTTTCTTGATCTCGGTCATGGAGCATGGAGACAACTGTGCATGTCTGTGTGCATGTTTACGAGCTGCACTCAGGAGACTTGGCTCTGTCATATATTAGATAGACCTGGCTTTGTCATATATTAGATAGACCTGGCTCTGTCACATATTGGATAGACTTGGCTATGTCATCATGAGTATTAGATAGACCTGGCTCTGTCATATATTAAATAGACCTGGCTCTGTCACATATTAGATAGACCTGGCTCTGTCATATATTAGATAGACTTGGCTCTGTCATGTATTAGATAGACCTGGCTCTGTTACATATTAGATAGACCTGGCTCTGCAGACCTGGCTCTGTCATACATTAGATAGACCTGGCTCTGTCATACATTAGATAGACCTGGCTCTGTCACATATTAGATAGACCTGGCTCTGTCATATATTAGATAGACCTGGCTCTGTCACATATTAGATAGACCTGGCTCTGTCACATATTAGATAGACTTGGCTCTGTCATGTATTAGATAGACCTGGCTCAGTCATGTATTAGATAGACCTGGCTCTGTCATGTATTAGATAGACCTGGCTCTGTCATATATTAGATAGACCTTGCTCAGATAGACCTGGCTCTGTCATATATTAGATAGACCTGGCTCTGTCACATATTAGACCTGGCTCTGTCACATATTAGATAGACCT
The DNA here is from genome assembly GCA_009823505.1 of Rhizomys pruinosus. Taxonomy (NCBI): domain Eukaryota; kingdom Metazoa; phylum Chordata; class Mammalia; order Rodentia; family Spalacidae; genus Rhizomys; species Rhizomys pruinosus. The sequence continues at coordinate 3,316,857 of VZQC01006044.1, read as the reverse complement.
GGCTCTGTCATATATTAGATAGACCTGGCTCAGATAGACCTGGCTCTGTCACATATTAGATAGACCTGGCTCTGTCACATATTAGATAGACCTGGCTCTGTCACATATTAGATAGACCTGGCTCTGTCACATATTAGACCTGGCTCTGTCACATATTAGATAGACCTGGCTCTGTCATATATTAGATAGACCTGGCTCTGTCATATATTAGATAGACCCTGGCTCTATCATAGAAGCTCCTGACTCTGATCAGGGGCCTGGCCCAGCGGAGCCCTGCAGGCTCAGCTATAGCATGGGGAGAAAATTAATATCGACTTCATGGGGCTATTATAAAATAAAACCAGACAAAGGCTATAAAAACAGCTTGTAAACCATCAAACCCTGTGCAGATGTTACACATTAGGGAGGGACAGATGGACGGACGGACACACACACACACACACACACACACACACACACACGCACACCTCACTCCTAGCTGACATCTGGTACACATGACGCACAGCCATTCTAGCTGGTTCAAGTCCACAGGAGAGGACATGTCATTTCATTTTGGACAGGGAGTCTTGCTAAAAATCAACTTCAAGCCCTCAATTCAATATTTTTTTATATTTTCCCCTCAAAAGGAAGACCTGTGCTAGATTCTGACAAAGTTCTAAGAAGACACAATGTGATTCCGAGTTCAGAAGTGTGACGATTCTGCATGGAAGCAGTCACAAAGCCCCAGGGAAAGAAGCACCTAGGTGTTGCATCTCAAACCCTCGGTCTGGAGCAGGCTGCTCTCCTCAGTGCTTCATTAAGTCCATCATCTGCTGGCACCTGGCACGGTTCCCCGAGCTGGAACTACAACCACTGATGTGCTCTGACAGCTGAGGGGTGCTGCCAGACCGGCTTCCTCACTCAGCACTGGGGGAGGCAAGAGCCAGCCAGAGCCTAAGAGGAGGGCGGCAGCTGTCACGGTACAGCAGCTGCCACACAGACATGCACTTCAGATTTCACTCACGTTCCCCTGACAAGGAGGCACTGCCATAGGTCACATGACCCCAGGCTTCTCACTCATCTTCCTCCTCCTACAGAGACAAAGAGATGAGATGCCTCCCACCTCCACCACCAAGAATCTTTAAACTGCTGGATGCAGAGTTTCCTTTACGTGGATACCCACTGTCACTGTGCCCAATATCTCAACCATTTGTCTTGTCCCCCTAAGAAGTTGTTCTGCCCTTCCAAATCTTCCAGCTCTGGGAGAGACCTGGTTGGCCACCTGCCAGCATGTGAAGAGGCAGTGGTCATAGCATGCTCCAAGCCTGAGGGATGACAGATCCTCAGAGGTCCTGCTGGAGTCTCCCGATCATTCTTCCTCCTGTTTAGTTTGCTTTTATCACTGACAACGCCAAGCACATTAATAAGGGAAGGCCTACTATGAAGAGCTAGGGAGCAGAGACAGGGAAGAGTGTGCTCTGAATTAGGAGTGGGGAAAGGTAGCCACGAAACCCACAAGCCCCTGCAAGGTGCTCGCATCACAGGCCAACTGAGCTGGCCAGTGCCCCACCACTCCTACCCACTCCATAGAGGAAGGGGCTATCACTAGGACCCTTGAGCACACTCCCTTCTACCTTCTAGAACGAATGGGTTAGGATAATTTACTACAGGGTCCAAATCATCATCTCAGACAGATGTCTTTTAATATTCAGTTGGCTCCCGTCCATCAGTTCCATGCAATAGGTCAAATCATTCTGTTTCCTGGGGCTTTAATTTGCAACTAATTCCTCTTAAAGACTCACCAGGAAGCTCCTTTTATCTAAAATGATTCCTACCCCCATGCCTCATGGAGACCCTTCTACAAGGCAGACAACTTGAAATGGCTGTTTTGAAAATTATCCAAGCTGAAACAAGTACCATGCTGTGTGCCCCTGCCAGCCAGGTGGAAGCCAGGCAGGGCAGGCACCTGAAGAAACTGGGGGCCACTTACTCACAAGGCTTGATTGAACATTTAATCTCCAGGGGATCTGAACCTCCCCTGATACCCAAGTGAAGCTTCCCAGGTTCCTACCTGACTCAGCTGGGCTCAGGTCCAAGTCTGCAGGAAGGAGAACCCACGCCTATATTGAAGCCTGCCTAATCCACGCATGGAGGGTCCCAGATGCCATACCAAAGAACACAGAATTCAGACCACATTATATACATGTGCTCAGTCTGCATGGCCTGTGTAACTCTGAGGGCAGTAAGTAAAGTGTCAGTTGGTTGAAAATAAATAAGTCAGTGAACACTTACCTAAGATTAAGAGTCTATAACCCTTATCTCTAGGACACTGGCTGGCTCCCTAGCCCCTGAACACTGGACAGATTCAGGGGGATAACTTCAGGGTAGCCACCACTGAGCTTGCTCTGATAGGGTCAGACCTTGCTCCCATCCGCCAGCAGTGACTTTCCCTTTCGGCTCTTTTCAACACCCAAAGGTTTTTAGGCCAGCTTACATCTCGCCTCCTACAAGGGCTGCCTGTGACCACTTTGGGGAGGCCTACTGCCCCTTTAGTCCAGGAACTAGTGATTATCTGTCTGATTCTAATTATCAACAAAGATCCTAACATATTTCTAGTACTGGCTTTAAAAACTGCCATGTGACTCTACATATGCAATTTTTTTTTTAAATTTTATTTATTTCTGTATGTGTATGAACGTACTGTCTGCATGTAGGTTTGTGCACCCGTGTCGTGCATTGCCGAGGAGGTCAGAAGAGGGTCTCGGATTCCCCTGGAACTGGAGTTCTCCTGGAATTGGAGTTACAGACGGTTCTTAGCCGCCATGTGGGTGCTGGGGATCGAACCCAGGTCCTCTGCAAGAGCAGTCCGGTGCTCTTAACCACTAAGCTATCTCTCCAGCCCCTATATATGCAACTTTTTATCCTGAACTAATTTTCCCCCTTGACCTCAGCTTTTGATTTTTTTTTTTTTTAATGTGTATGAGTATTCTGCCTGCATGTATATAGTGCACCCATGTATGGAATGCCCACAAAGGTCAGAAGAGTGTGTCTGGTCCCCTGGAACTAGAGCTACTGATGGCTATTAGCCACCACAAGGGTGCTGGGAACTGAACCCAGGTCCTCTGCTCTTCAGGCCCTTGACCTAGACAACAGAAGTACTATGTGATGACTCTGTGCCTACCAGCTACCAGCAGGATCTCAATGAGCTAAAAAACATAATCTAGGGAAAGGATAAGCTGACAGGTAGAAGGTAACTCTAGACCCAAGGTGGACTTGGAGAATCTTGATGAGTGGACATCCTGGCAACCACATGTCTTCACAAGACATGAAGCTGAAATCGTACTGACCACTCAGGATGTGTCTGTCTCTCCACCTCTGGCTATGGCTAGGCAGTCACTTCACCTGCAAATCCATCCTTTCCTTCTTCCTAACACAACTCCCATATCCACATAACCCTTAGGACCCAATTCTGATATCAGCTCAGCTCCTACGAAGCCACTGGTAAGCCCTGAGTACCACTGTGCTGGTTCCTTCCTCTGCTACCATGGAGGCCCCTTCCCTCTCACCTGCTCATCTTCTGAGGCTCCATTCAAACCCTGAGTACTCAGAAGGCTTTCATGGCCCCCTTTTCCTGTGATTTTGGTGACCACAGCATCCCTATGGTGCTCCTTATTCAGGAAACCCAACCTAGGGCCATGCTTGCCTCCCATGGTGACCTATGTGATCTATGTCAGTCTCTTGGGTGCCCAACACTGGGGTGCAACATGGCTGCTCAATGGACAGAACCTGGTTAAAGTACTGCCAACCCTACCCCCAAATCCTCTCATGTCTGTGGCTGACCACCTCAGCGGCCCAGCTCCATCCTCAGGTCCTGTTGAAGCCCACTGCCCTTTAGGCCCAACTGCAGTCCTGCTTCTTCATCCCCAGGCCAAGTGACCAGACTGTAAAAACACAGGCGTCCAGCAGCATCCAACAACAGGACAAAGGCAATAAGAAAAATAAAGGGCAGCAAGCCTTGGGGTCTGAGTCCCCCGCAGGAATCCTTGCTGAGGGATAAAGGCTCTGGAACAGGATGGGGATAGGAGCCATCCATTTTCCTGGCTCAGAGTACCACTGGGGACAACAACATAGGTTGAGATGTGGGGGTTCTGCTGTAGTAGAGCTGTTTCCCCTCATACAGTGCTGTCCTACTCACCTGCCCTCTCAAAGGGGAGCACAGAGATTTATGGTACTCCTGTTGCTCTGAGCTCGCATTACTATAATTCTAAGGCAATAGGACCAGCAGAAAGGTAGGTCAGCTCTCAGGGGAGCGGTCAGGAAGGAAGTGCTAATAGCCAGACCATGACCCTGCTGGCCTGGGCTTCCCTGGCACAATTGGCCCCACTGCTGTGAACTCCCCTGAACCACACATACCCAGAGACTCATATCATCCTCCTAGAGCCAGACAAGTCATCTCAGCATGGCCTGTTTTCAAATTCAGGAGAGTACATGCTTGGGGAGTCCTCAAACCAATATCTCTCATTTTTCAGGACAGAACAAGAGATCACACAGGCCAACTAGTCACTCTGATTATAGCCATTAAACTGACCTCAAAATTAGGCTGACGGGAAAGGATGATATTCATCATGTTTCAGCAAATGCCAGACCCTGTGCTGGGCTATTGGAGGAGTTTTGCGCAAGGCAGAGCAGAATCGGAGCCCAGAAGGGATGACTGAAGGAAAACCTGGAAGTCAGATCTGTGGATGTGTGGGACAAAGCGAGAAAGTTTCTGAGCAGGAGAGTACATGATCCATAAGATCAGCCAGGCCTGGGAAATTCATCAGGGACAGTGAGGAGGAAGGCTGGGCAGCCCGGGCCAGCGGGCCAAGTCCAGCCAGTCCGCTCAGTGCTCATTCTCCTCCTTCCCCATAGGGGAGGGAGACGGCCACAGGCCACGCAAGCTCCGACGGCTGCTGTTCTCTGCTCTGATGCTGCACACACACAAAGACAGCCCTTTAAAGTGCAGTCAAAAAATATTTTTAAAGTAGGCATGGTTAAATTAGGCTGAAGTTGGAAGCAAGCGCCTTCAGAAAGGCATCCCCCAGGGAGGGGAATGCTATTTCCTCTCACAACAGGTTTTTGAGGTGCTGAGTGGAAGCTGCTGACACCAAGCATCACATGCTGCATGGAGGTCTGATAGCAGCTGGGCACCCTGGAGACCAACAGCCAGTACAAAGAAGATGGTATTCTTGAGCTGTGGGGAGAGGGGAGATCTGCATGTGTCTAGTGTGTCTTACTGCTATGACCACCAAGAGTTCCCTAGTATTAAAGTCACCCCAGGGTCAGGTCAGAGCCTTGACTTGAGAGACAGGGAAACTGAGACCCCAGGATAGGACAGAAATGCCCTAAAATTAGACCAGTAGTACAAGGTGGGCAGATTAGCCCACCTGTCCTCTGCTTGTGATTCATACTGCCTTCCCCTGTAGTCCTGCTTTCTTTCCAGACGTGCAGGGTCCTCCTTTATCAGAACCACAGCCCTGACAAGGCCCACACATGGCTGGGGCCATCATACCATAGCAAAGGGTTTACACTGTTCTCCCAGCCTACGTCAACTGGCAAGGAGATGGTAAGGAGACATCAAAACAGGCATCCACCCTCACCTGCAATACACAAGACACACACACACACACACACACACACACACGCACACAAAGAGAAGAAGGAAGTCAAGGAGACCAATGTTGCTGGGCCCGAGATGTTTTAGGAGACCAGGCTTAAGCCCGAAGTTACAGCAGAGACCCTCTAACCATGGAATCCTAGTCTTGGAACCACAGGGCCATTACCACAATACAGATTCCAGGGTTCCAACAAGGGCATTTAAGGGACAGGGCCCTGGAATATGTATTCTCAATACCACCCACCACCTTGCCCTGGCTTTTCCATGTAGCCAGGTATAACTAATTCAGGAAGGGCCTATGCCTGCCTTCAGGGTAGACTACCTACCCTTCAATGTGACCTCAAGTGATGGGCAGAGAACTTGGCGACTTCCACAGAACCTTCCTTTGCACTATGTGTAGACTGTCCTGGTGGGCCTGTTACCAAGCCTCTCAGGTCTTTGCAGACTGGCCCTCATCACAGGTATGTGGTACCTGGCATTCAGTAATGTAGGGATGAGGGGCTTTATTTGCCTCAAGAAGCCTCAGAGTGAATCAGGAGTTGAAGGAGCTCCAGACCACTCTGGAGTGCAGAAGCCTAGCTTATAGTCAGGAACTGGACTCCAGGCTTGGTTATTTGTGTGACTCCCAGTAAGTCCCTTAGCCTCACTGAGCCTCTGTATCCCCACATATGTAGAAGAGAGAACAGAGCATGCCTAGTTACCTCCATGCAGTGGTAAGAAGTCAAAGGAGCGGAGATGTGCTCAATACAGAAGCAAAGGTAGCTGTTAGAGGGCTTTCTGCCCCCCCCCCCCACCTTTTCTTTCTTTTTTCAGCACAGGAGCAGGTTTGCTCTTTCCTCTTAGCTTAGACTGAGTCAGCTCAGGGTGCACTGAGTCTTTTTCAGTGGAACCAACAGCAGGACGAAAACACTTGGGTGGCTTCTCTGTGGCTTGCCCCTTTCTCCTGGCAAAGAAGGCAAGAAGCCAATCTGAATGGCCCTTTCACAACATGGAAACCTCAAATGAGCCTGTGTTCATGTCAGTGCTTCCATGGGGAGCCCGGCTCCCTGGCATAGCACCGTCAAGTAATTAAAGATAATAATTACAGCCCTGTGTCTAGTGTCAAAGCCAGGGCTCTTTCCAGACATGATTATGACTTTCCTCACCCTGAGTGCACAAACACGCAGGCTCTGTGGGCTAGGGAGCCTGGCTGCTCTGTGCTTTGGCCAAGGACAGCTTCTGTTCTCTGCATGGGCAGGTGCCAGCACTCAGGACCACAGCAACCCTGGGAGTGGGAAGATGGCCGCTGGCTGCAGGGGTCTAGGGAACTCCAATGGAGGGCACGTTCCCAGGCCTGCACCCCGGGCTCAGCTTGCTGACTTCAGTGCTTAGCTGTCCATATTTACTGCTGGGGGGTTACAAACAAAGAGGTGGGAAGAGACAAAGAATAGAAGAACCAGCTGTCTTCCCTGCTCAGCTTGGACTACTGGAGGACAGAAGTGGTGACAAATGACCCCTCCCTACAGGCTCTGCTAGATGATGTGTGGGGAAGGATAGGCACAGATGTGATACAGCAGAAAGAGACCTTTGCTCAAATTCCTGCTCTACATCTATGTATTTTGGTTTTCAGCTTGTTTCTTAAAAGTGAGACTAAAAAGGGCTGCTCAGGACTGTTTTAAAGATGAAATGAGATGGGGCTGGAGAGATGGCCTAGCGGTTAAGAGCGCCGACCGCTCTTACAGAGGACCCGGGTTCGATCCCCAGCACCCACATGGCGGCCAAGAACCGTCTGAAACTCCAATTCCAGGAGAACTCCAGTTCCAGGGGAATCCGACACCCTCTTCTGACCTCCGCGGCATTGCACGACACGGGTGCACAGACTTGCATGCAGACGGTACATTCATACACACATACAAAAATAAAAAAATAAAAATAAAAAAAAAAAGATGAAATGAGATAATGTCTAAAAAAGTCCTTTGTACCAGTTAAGAGAATGACACCCCCAACTAGCTCTCTCTCTCTCTCTCTCTCTCCCCCCACCCCCACCTCCACTCCCAAAGAACTAGATGCCAAGATCCTAGAAGAAATTAGAGAAAGGCCAATTAACATGAAGATCTTGCTGAGGAATTTCCTCAAATCCACGAAGAAGACTTGGGGCTGGAGAGATTGTTTAACAGCACTAGCTGTTCTTGCAGGGGACCCGGGTTCAAATCCCAGCACCCACATAGTAGCTAGCAACAGTTTATAACTCCAGTTCCAAGGGATCCAATGCCCTCTTCTGGTCCTCACAGGCACTGCACAACATGGGTGCACTTATATACAGGCAGCATAACCTTTATACACATAAAATTTTTAAAAAGGGAAGACTTGCAGAAGGGAAGGTGAATTGCAGTCCCCAATAACGTCAGACAGTTCAGCTCAAAGCTAAATCATCAAGCCTCAACTTTATTCCTAGCACTAGTTCCTCATAACTCCAGGGCACTGTGCCATGTTTCCCACAGCAGAGATGGCTCCAAGTTTTAAGGGTGAGGATCTACTCTGAAATATCATATACTTCCTCCAGTGTTCTAGAACCAAGCCCAGAGCATGCAGTTGGGATCTACAAGGCAGCTAGGGGTTTCCCATAACCCAGGAACTCAATGGATCTCAGTCTGGATGGAAAGTTTCAAGTTTAGGCCGAGTGTATAAATAACAAGCAAATCTTTCTCTTAACATCTGGGCATAAAATGAGAATAATAATAATTATAAAAAACTTTAATGTGCAGTGGCGTGGCAGCCTGGGATGTGCTGGATGTGAGGGTGAGCCCTAGGCAGCTGCCTGATGTGCACAACGGAAGGATTATGAGGCCCTAAAGCAAAACACAAGGGTTTCCTGTGGTTGCATCCCAGAAGAGACCCTCTGACAACCCTTTTGACTCTGCCCTTACCCTACGGCTAAATCAGCACCACATTTGCCTCTGAGCCCACCTGTCACCAGAGGGAAGTCTACTGTAGTCACCCAGCACCCGCCACCAATTAGGCAGAATGGATCGTATTCAGCCCCTTCGGGTCCCAATTAAAGAAGGAGTCTCTGCACATACTCATACTTCCAAGTCACACAGGGACCTGCCGTAGACTAATTCCCTATAAGCAAGGCCCAGGTAAGATTTCGCTTCCCAGGACTTGACCGGCAGGCACACTTCATAAAGGCTTCTCCTCTGCTCTCCTGTGATGGCCAGGGCAGGAGTTCTGGGCAGGAAGCCTCTCCTCTCTCTTGCTCTGGTGTGATTCTGCCCCATCTGCCTGCCTATCTCTCAACTACAGTCCTACATTCCTGGGAAGACTATGAGCACATCCGTAGACTCTCAGCAGAAACAACTAAATGGGGAACAGGGAGTAGCACAGAACAGGGAGGAGGCCAGGCCTGGTGGCACAAGCCCATAATCCAGGTACTTTGGAAGCTGAAGCAGAAGGACCCCAAACTCAAGCCCACCTGGACAAGAGAATGAGTTCATGGACAACTAGGAAAATATGGTGAGGCTGTCTGAAAATTAAAAAGCAAAGCAAAACAAAACAAAACAGGGTTGGGGACGTAGCTCAGTGGCAGAGTGTTCTGCCTGTCAAGCACGAGGGCCTGGGTTTAATCCTCAGAACTTGCTCCCTTGGAGGGAGGTGGGAGACAGCAGTGACACTCTGGGTTAGGGTGGCTGCTTAAACCAGCAGGCTGCTGGTTCAGGTCACTGGGTGCTGAGGCTGATGCTGAGTAGCTCTCCCAGCTCTAGGCTTCGGTTTTTCAGTTACTGGGGAGGGCAGGGGCTGGCCCCACGGGTCGGCTCAGGCTGACCCCATAGCTACTGAGCCGTGCCACCACCACCCCCAGGCCCACAAGCTTCCCTCAGCTCACTGTGCCCCACTGACTTGCTCCTTCTCAGCCTCTGGACACAGCTCCCTGAAGTCTTCTCAGGGCCTCTAGCACCTAAGCCTTTGCTCCTGGTGCTCTTCAGAAAAACGTAAACAACCTGCAGACTGCCTCCTTAAGGAAGCAGCCAGGGGAGGGAAGCTGGGAGGGTTGGGTTGACTCAGTGAACATACCACCTGAGGAGAAGAGAGAGCAGCTATCACCTGACCTAAAGAACTGTGGGGGTCTGGGGAAGCCTGCAGGTGGGAGGTGGAAATGGAAGGGTTCAAGAGAGAACAGCCCAAGCCAAGTGGAGGTGAGCTGAGCCAGGAATGTCGCCGCCCAGAGTGAAGGTCCAAGACTGAGCCCAGAAAGTAAATATCTGCTGAGGTGGCAAATTCTTCTCCAGGTCCCCATTGTGCCAGAAAGGCCAGGTGGCATTAAGACTGTTCATTCGAGGAAGATGCTCAGGCTCCCAGCCAGGGGCAGGAGGTGAGAGGCTCACCAGAGCCTGCGGCACTGGGCAGAGTGGCTTCCCGCCTAGGGAACAGAGACGTCAGCGAGTGTATGCCAAGCAAGGCCACAGAGATGTTTGAGGACGAGTAGAACGGAGAGCCCTCCAGAGCCCCAAGGGAGGGGCGTGGGGCAGAAGAATGAGATGGCTGGGAGACCACCAGACCTACTTCCAGGACCCCAGAGCTTCGCCTTTGGAGAAAAGCCTACTTACCACTCCGTGACATTCCACCTAAACCAGGCAGCTTTGACCAGGAAACATCTGTCACAGGAAAGCCCAGCCAACCTCTCAGACTGGTGCTGCCTGTCTCAGGGAATGTACGCTCTCAGCTCTGGCCACCCTGGACTCTTACAGCTAGGGGCTTCCAGTATAGCAGACGAAAAATGGGTAAGGGGGCTGGAGAGATGGCCTAGCGGTTAAGAGCTCCGACTGCTCTTGCAGAGGACCCGGGTTTGAGCCCCAGCACCCACATGGCACCTGAGAACAGTCTGTAACTCCAATTCCAGGAGAACTCCAGTTCCAGGGGAATCCGACATCCTCTTCTGACCTCCGCAGCATTGCACAACACGGGTGCACAAACCTACATGCAGACAGTACATTCATACTCATACAGAAATAAAATTAAAAAAGAAAAAGAAACCTAATCTTCAAAAAAAAGAAATGGGTAAGGGACTGGGAGACAGCTCAGTGGTTAAAGGGCTTGATGCACGCCGAGTGTGAGGACCAGAGTTCACATCCTCAGACACCATGTAAACAAAAGGTGGATGTGGTAACCCACCTGTAAGTCTAGCCTCAGAAGGCAGACACTGGAGATTCCCCAGGGCAAGATGGCTGACAAGACTGGTCATATCAGTGAGCTCTGGGTTTGACTGAGAGATCCTACCTAGTCGAATAAGGTGGAAGAGTGATTGAGGGCCGTTTGCAGTGTCAGCCTTGGACCTTCACATGCATGTACATACATCTGTGTTCAGAGACATGTATACATACAACATGCATATCACATACATGAAAATGGAAAAATAAATGGCCAGGTGTGGTGGCACACACCTTTAATCCTAGCACTCGACAGGCAGAGGCAGGTGGATCTCTGTGAGTTCAAGGCCAGGCCAGTTGGGGAGACCCTGACTCGAAAGGAAGGGAGGGAGGGAGGGAGGGAGGGAGGGAAAGGAAAAGAAACAAGGTGATATTTAAAGTATCATTGAAATCTGAAATGGGGCAGGGGACGGGGGCAGGCCTGTGAGATGGCTCAGTGGCTATAGTGCTTTCAGTCTGATGATCTGAATCTCTGCAGCCACACAAAGGAGGAAGGAGAGAACTGATTCTGAAGTTGTCCGCACGGAAGCTGAGACAGAAAGTAGCACTGTATGCATTCATGCTCATGGTCCTTGCTCAGAAAAGGACCAGGGCTGTGTGCACAGTGCGACGTGCTGGCCAATCCTGCCACGAGTGAAAAGGACCAGGGCTGTGTGCACAGTGCGACGTGCTGGCCAATCCTGCCACGAGTGAAAAAGACCAGGGCTGTGTGCACAGTGCGACGTGCTGGCCAATCCTGCCACGAGTCAAAAGGCAAGGCTTTCAGGAGAAGAAAAGCTGGAATCAGTCACAGCTAGGTGACCATCCCTCAGTGTCCCTTTCTTACACCACCAGAGAGCCCCGTGGGAGGAAGGGGCTGGAGCAAGACAGGGTTCCCATGACTTAGCTTTCTCATCTGCAAGATGGACATAATCACACCGGCTTCCTCCTGGAGCCTTAGGGAGATTTCTGGATGAATCTATTATAACATGTGTCTTTTAAACACAGACCTCGGTCGTATCTGAAAGCTTCCTGAAAGCCCACTTTAGCCCTGCTTAGAGGAAAATACTAATTCATAGTCAAGGGATAGGGTGCAGGACAGTCACTGAATCTCTGTCTTCAGGCTTCAGAGGGACAGAAGCGTGGACGGTGGTCTCCTTGGCCATCTCCTCTCCTCAAACCAGGAGTGTAATCTTCAGGTGGTCCAGGCCCCTGGGGCCTGTGAGAGGCCTGGTCTGACCCAATGCTGCCTGCTGCATTCCAGTCTCTCCTGCCCCAAAGGTGTCTACGTCTGAACTCAATGACTCCTGCCAGGAGCTCCTTTCCTTAGGACATCCCCAACGGGCAGCTGACACCCCACCCTCCCACTCACTGAGGGCCCCACTGCAGCTCATCACTTACACACTACACTCCAACAGCTGGAGTGTAGCTCCCAAGCGTCCTCCAGTAGCATCCACCCAGCCCTTACCACACAGCCCTTACCAGGCTCCCCCCTCAACTGTGACTTGGGTAGGACTACCGAGCTGCAGGACCACAGAAGCAGGCTCCCTGGCTTGGCTCCTTGTTGCTCTAACCCACCCCACACCCAGATGGATACAAAGTCCTAAACAACTAAGTCATGCCTCCTAGGAGACAGCAGGAGCTCAGCCGCAGTCCCTGACTATGTGGGAACACTAGTCCCCACTCTGCTCTTGGCTAAGGAAGAACCCTGAGTTCCAAGCCTTGGGAGCCTAGAGCTGCAGGGTCTAGGAAATGAATTTGTGGGAATGAAGGCAGATGACGCTACCATCTTGATCCTGTATCAATTCCAAGCTCCCTGAGAACAGGGAGTTTCACCAATAAGCCCCTGAATACAGAAAAGTGCCAGGGGATGGCAGGTACTTGAAATCAACGCATCCTAACCTTCACTGAAGCCCTGTGGTTAAGAGCAAACAGGTCTTACCAATGGGAAAAGTTCTCACAGTGCATTTGTTGCCTTTTCTTTATCTATCCTCCACAGACTTGCAGTCCAAAAGTCAATCAGTATATATCTACCAAGCCCAGATGAGAAAGGAAGATGGATTCATACCAGCCCCTGCCTACAAGGAGTTTTCAGCCCAGAGAGAGAGAGAAAGAGAGAGAGAGAGAGAGAGAGAGAGAGAGAGAGAGAGAGAGAGAGAACGAGAACCAGACCTTCTGGCACAGTCTGCCACAGACAAACTGGCCAGGAGGCCCCAAGGAGCCCTGCCCATACCCCATCTACTAGAAGCCAAAGTCAGCCCTCACCCCCAACCCCAAACTCAGACTTTGTAGACCTAGCACTCTAGACTAAGGTCATTCATTGCTCAGCTCCCAAGAGCCACCCAGCACTTTGTAGAAGGATCCTGGGGGTGAATTAACACACATTCATTCATCTAGTATATACTAGGTACCTACTACTTCACAGTGTCAGGTACTCTACTCTTATGGGAGATGGGGGGGAGGTTCCAGCTGTGAACAAACAGCTCTGCTCTTGTGTCTGCATCTCAAGGTGAGATAGGTTAAAAACAGGATAAACTGTAAGTAAAAGATGGAGAATGCTCTATAATGTCGCGTGTTAAGGGACCAGATCAAGCAGAGAAAGGCATGGGTGAAAATGCCTGACAAGAGCCAGCAGAGGCCTTGCGGGAAGGCCGCTTGGCTGCAGCAGCTCCTGGCCCACACCCTCAGCTTCAGGGGCAGATCACCAGCTTCGCCTCCTCCTCCTTGTCCTCCTGAGACCAGATTATCTCTCCCGGGTCATTTTTAGCCTGCTTTACACTGCTGACAAGCACTTGCCTGGGTCCTGTCCATCTTCCTCATGGAGGGGCAACCTAGAAAGCAAGTATCCTTACTGTCCACAGGGAAGCAGGCAGGATCTTGTTAGGTAGATAACCAAACTCTCCTGCCGTGACCTCCGGAGTGCTGTCACAGACGTGAACCCCACGTCTGGCTCTGCTCTGAACTTGCTGCATCTCTCCTGAAGAGCCTTGGCCTGCTCAGCGCCAAGGGTGCCAGGGGGGGGTCGCTGTCATGAGAGCAGAGGAGGCAACTCTGGGCCCCACCACTGCTGAACTCCAGCTCCTCCTTCCCCACCCTGCAACCGGGCATGAAAGCCTCACCAGGCTGGGTGTGTGAGCCCTACAGTTTCTCAAGAACAGGGAAGTCACCGGGTGACTAATGCAGAATCTATTTACACTTGATTATCTCCTTCCTGTCCAGTACATAAGTTATTCTGGTAAATGATAGACCAGCCACAGAACTCTGTACCATCCCTGACTGATCCTTTCCATCTGCCAGGTGGGAGGAGGCTAGGTCGGCTTCAAAACATTTCAAAACAAGGCCCAAAAGCCCTATGTCTCAAGTCAGGAGACCCACTTTGCTCTGAGGCGTGCTGCAGTGTGACCTTTGTCAGTGCATGGCTCTCTCTGGGCCTGGACCAGAAAGGGTTGAAAGGACTGCAGTTTCCTAATGTCATCTCCAGTGGGGGCAAGCTGTGACCAACAGGACAGTCTAAAGCACAAAGCTACCTTGGGGCAATCAGGGTCAGCAGTGACCGAGGGAAATGAGAGAATCCAGGGACAGATAAGATTGTGCAGGGCAGAGTGGGTGAGGACGAGAGACGAATGCAAGGACATTCAGGGAACAGAGTCACAGCACAGCAGAGTAGCATGGGGAAGGCCTGCTCTCTACACAGGAAGGCCCTATGCTCTCTAGAGCCCAGACCACTGCCTGGAACAGTACAGGTGACAGCAAACTCGGAGATGGGCATCTCTGAGAAGCAATGCTGGACCCCAGTTCAGGGGTAGAGACTAGAAGTGTTAGCAGGGTCTTCAGAGTAGGCTGTCAGAGGGTGCTCTGCCCATCCTGGGAGCAGGGGGCAGCACACTTCACCAGCTAAAGACTTAGGAGTGTCATTTGTGGAGAGGATCAGGAGACTCAGGACTATCAGAGACAGTTCCCAGAAAAGCAGCTAGAGATGACTCCAGAAGAACCTAAAGGTTTAGTCAAGCCAGATCTGTTATCTACTTGAATCCTTCTAATACTCTGATGAAAGGCAGTTGAGGGACCCAGAGCCCAGAGAAGGGAAGCAGCCTTTCTTAGGGTCACACAGCTAATCAGGGGCAGAGCCAAGACTAGAACCCCAACCATTTTGCTACTCTTCTCACAAAACAGAGGACACAGTTGGCACACAGTTTTCAATCTAACACACACCATTGTTCCCAGAAAGTACAATTCCACTAGAGAAACCCAGACCAGAAGATGAGACGACACAAAAGTACATCTTTTGGGCTTTAGAATTGAGGATAGGCTTTCTTTGGACAAGTCAATCACCAGACAGAGTTATAAAGGGCAGAAGTATGAGCAAGGAAGATGGCCATGTCAGGGGAACAGGGCTCTGTGTAAAAGGACTTTCTCTAAAGTTCCTCTTATTATGCTATAAAGTTGATTTGACTACGATGTTTTTAATGTATAATTGCTTACATATTAAAAGTTATGTGAAATACTTTCACTTAATGCTGAAGTGACTCATCTTGGGAGATGATACCAAGTGCTTCTGTACAGGACGCTGAGTGCAAGGGTTGGTCACACCATGCTGATGGTCCCAGTTACTTTCTTAGACCCTCTGGGAAGAGTTGAGCTAGGTTCTGAGTTACTGGCTGGGGGCGCACATTTAAGGATCCCCTGGGATGGCTCCTCCCGGGGTAGAACCTGGTGTTGCTGCTGGTTTTACTTGGAGCCTTAGTGTCTTCTTCTGTGAAACAGGATGAGAGAGAGCCTGTGCCTCACAGGCTCCATGAGGGTTGAAGGAGTGAAGCCTTGGAGCTGAGCATGGCATGCAAAGGGAGGCTCTCTGCAAAGCTAATGGCTGTTACACTACTTAGAATTCCTGGGGCCACAGGCTGCATAGGGAGGATCTCGGCTCCAGAAATGTCCTATGCCTCTAGGCTTCATGGCCCTGACCCACGCTCTGGACCTATCATTATCCCATCGAAAACTTCCTCTTGGGCAGAACCCCCCCCCACGTGCACACACACTTGGGCTTTACTTAAGCTGTCCTCCCACCTGACTGCCTGTTCTCGTCACTGTCCTCTTTTGTACTTCTCAAAAGAAAAGCAGGATTCCCTCCTCTGAGGGAGATTCACCTGCTCATCTCAATGCACCATTGACACTGGTCTCAATGAGTGCTCTCAGTCATTGACCACTCCAGGTCCCCAACTGTTCCCCTGTTTCATGGATGTCTCCGGCAGGAAGTGGTGCCATCTGCCCAGGTGGGCCAGTATGCAACCTGGCCTGGAACCCTTGTGATGATCAAGTACATGGCAAAGCCCTGAGGACCACCTGCTCTGGCATTATGCTTCTTTGGCAAGCATACTGATGGGCAGGGAACCCTACAGGGACTGGTCCAAGAAGTCAACAGTACATTACCACGTGAAAGACAAGCAGGCTCTCCATATATAATGGAAATCTTATGCACATTGCAAAGCTAGTTTGCATGTGGAACTCATTTCACAATGATGTCACACAACAGGCCAAGCAGCCCAGCCTGATGACTGTTCAGCACCTTCTATTGCATCAGCAAGTCTCCGTGTTATTGAAGGACATGCAGCATGGAACAAAAACTCAAGGAAAACAGAAAGACTCAGCTAAAGCTGGGCCTGGTTGGTGGCACAGGCCTGTAATTCCAGCTACTCAGCAAGCTGAAACTACCTGGGCTACAGAGGAAGTTACAAGCCAGCCTGGGAAACTTACTGAGACTGTCTCTAAATAAAAATTAAAAAGAGCACTTGGGATATGTTCTTCAGTAGTAAGAGTTTGCCTAGAGTGAAGTGAAGTCCTAGGTTCAACCTCTGACACTGAGGCAAAAAACAAACAAACAAACAAAAAAACACAACTGGGCATGGTGGAGCACACACTTGCAATCTCCGCCCTTGGGAGGCAGAGGCAGAGGCAGGTGGGTCTCTATGAGTTCAAGGCCAGCCTGATCTACATAGTGAGTTCAGGCCAGCTGGGGCTATAGAGAGACCTTGTCTCAAAAAGACAAAAAAAAAAACAAAAACCTCAAAACAAAAAAATCCACCTTGGGCCATGGGCGCCAGAGATGTGACTGGAGGTGGGAGAGTACTTGGTGCTCTGGCAGAAACCAGGGTTCCACTTCCAGCACCCACCTGGTAGCCAACAACCATCTAAAACTCCAGTCCCAGGTGACCAGCAACAGCATCAGGCTAACATTTAACACATATACATACATACAGGCAAAACACTTATACACATAAAAAATTTTCTAAAATATTAAAATAACAGCAAAATAAACAAGCAAAAACCCTTGGGCTATGAAGCAGTTTGATTGCTGGACCAACAGCTAAGGGCACCAATATGTATGGGCAGGAAGGTAACTCAGAAATGTTCTGTGATTCATACATGAAGAAACTGAGACCCAGACGGGCAGCAGGACAGAGAATGGGCAAGATCAGAATCTGAGAGATAAGTCAAGGAAAACTGGAAGAAGAGCAACTAGCACAAGCCAGGCTGGCACTGAGAAGGAGGCCACCAGCCCTATCCAGACCCCCTTACTCTTATGCAACCTGCTGTGCCCTTTGTGGGGCCAGTCCTGGGTAACTGACAATCCATGTGCATGAAAGATAGTCACAATGAATCATGTAGGTTAGTTAACACAGACCTCAGAGTTGCTTGAGCCAATCGCCCATCTGAGATGAACAACTTTTCAATCATCTCCTAATGTTGCCTCTGTTTGATACCACAAAGGACAGGCAGCTTACTGCTTCATAAGATAGCCTCACACTTAACCAGTGAGTTTAAAATATTTCAAAAGGATTATGACTTGTTTTGGTTTTATTAATGAATTCTTGAGCCTCAGTTTCCCAATTCACAAAAAGGAATGGTTACACTGGGTCCCTGGCTCTGCAGCTGGGTTCCAGAGTATGATAAGGTTTTTTGTTTGTTTCATAGCACTATGGAGTGAACCACTGTGGAGCTGTATCCTCAGCCTGAGCTGTGGAGTTTTAAGTCGGCCCCTCTGGAAGTACTGCTTGGATAGAAGAGACCATGAGGTGGCAAGTAAGGCTCAGACAAACAATGGGCGCCTGGGTACTTAAGCTATGGAGCTGAGCAGCCATCCTGGTCCAAAACATGATTCCGACAGATGAAACAAAGTAGAGTCTTTAGACGGTAAGCTGAGGAAGTCAGAGAGGAGGGCAAAAGGAGGCCTGGAACAGTGCGTGCACTTTTCCATGCCCTGCATCCTAGCTATAGCCCATAAGGCTATTCACAAAAGCTTCCAACTACCTGCTACCTGCTATCTGGAGCTAGGATGCAGGGGAGCAAACACCATCAGTAAAGCCCAACCTGAGTCGGCAGTGTGACAGTGAACCTGAAACTCAAGCTGTAGCAAGCACCCAGTCCTGGAAAGAAGGCGCTGCTGCTTCGTAGGGCTTCTCACAGAAAGTCGGCCCCACAGGGAGGCAGTGGGTCGCCTGGGGCTCGTTGCTGTTGCTCAACCTCCCAGTTCTTCGGTTTCTCCACTGGCAAACCAGGCCCTACACTTAAAAGGGTATAGGATGCCAAGGATCCAGTGAGAACCCACATCAAACGCTATAAACAAGGACTAGAGAACTTGGCGGCTTCCACTGTCATTGTCAGTGTCCCTGACCCATCTTCTCATACACGGGGAAAACCAGAGGCACAGAATGTGCTGCCGTCTGTTGCCACCAGTTAGTAGCCCAAAGCAGCCTGTGTGTACTGTAAATGCTCTTGTTGCACATGGGGAACCAAATCCCAGAGGTTGCCTGAATAGTTATGTGTCTATCCCAAATGTGATTGACTCCAGCCTGGGGTCCTTTGCCCAGGCTGCTATCCAGACATAGAGGATGCTGCTCATCTTGTGCACATAGACACATAAAAACAGTATGTACCAAAGGGTCACTCTCAAAGCTTAAACTGATGGGCTGGGAATGCAGCTTGGTAAAGGGATTTGATCCTCAATACCCCATAAATCAGGTGTAGTGGCTCATACAATCCAAGGCGGGAGAATCAGAAGAGCAGAAGTTGAAGGCCATCCTTGGCTACACAAGGAGCTTGAGGCCAGCCTGTGCAAGAAAGGCGCCAGAGAGAGAGAGAGATAGAGAGAGAGACAGACAGACAGAGACAGAGAGAGAGGGGGGAAGAGTACAGGATAGGATGGACAGACAGATAAATCAACTACTGTGCTGTGCTACTCAATTCTAGCCTGGGTTAGAGAGCCTGACTAAGTAAATAAATAATAAATAAATGGTTAAATTATTTCTGTACCACCCTGCTCCATAGCCATCCCTAGCACTAAACTCTCCCTGCTTCTCCCCTAAGTAAGGGTTGGGTCTGTTCAGTAAGCCTCGCCCCTTCCTCGGGTATTTACAGGCTGACAGCACACCCTGGCCCATGGTCACCCTATCAGTCACTGTGGTGACAGTACACACAAAGAATCCTGAGTCACGGGGAGCTGAGGCAAGGTCTTCACAACCAGAAACTGTCCCTTTTAATTGCCTATATTTGGCCTCTGCTTCAGTTTGTGCCTCCAGTTCCTGCCCTGACTTCCCTCAGTGATAGACTATGACCTGGAAGAAAAACTAAAAATAAACCCTGTCTTCTTCAAAAAATAAAATAAAATGTTAAAATTAAAACTGTGGGTAAAGTAAGTCTTAGTCTCTAAGTAAGGAAAAGGACAGGGAGTAAACCCCTAATTCTCTGGTGGGAATTTAAGAGGACCAGCACATTCCAACTGTCTGGCCCTGCCCCACTGAGGAGCCAAGACCCTAAGGCTGCTGAACACTGAAATTGACAGGCTCCATTCCCTAGGTGGCAGGCAGGGGCAGACCCTCCACAACATCCAGACCCCTCCCCAACCCTTCTACTACAGTGATATCTTTCCTTGGCCCCCATCTCTGTCCCTGTGTAAGACTGAACTTACCTGATTCCCTCACCTGTAAAAGCAGAAATCTCGGTCATCTGGAGACATTGTAAACTTGGACAGACTTCACTGAATTGCCCAGCATGAAGCCTGTATGTGGCAGGGGCTCTAGCGTCAGGCCACTCCTGCCTTTTCCTTCCATATGGGATACCTCAGCACCTACACAGATACCACCCTAGTCTTCCCTGTGAATGTTTGGAGATCTTGTGACATTGTGCCACAAACTCATTGTATGTCCTTGGACAAGTCTGTTCCTTCACAGACTCAGCTTCCCCGTCTATAAAATGAGCCTGTTGGGTTGGGATGGCTTTGCAGATCCTTTCCTCCCTGACCACCTGAATGTGCCAGAGCATCCCAAAGTCAACCTCGTAACCACCACTCCTTGGAAACCCATCCAAGGTGTGCTGAATGCTACACTGGTCAAACTGCAGGGCCTTACAGCTAGCCTAAAGGACGAAGAGCCCCATCTTCCTCTAAAGCTGATAGGAGCAGGCAGAGGGCTCAGTGTCACTGTAGAGCCTAAGCATGGTAAAGCCTCATCTGCCTGCCTATGTGACCCCCGAGTCTCTGAAGGAAAGCAGACCGCCCTTCATTGGGGCCATGGCCCCAAATGCTCACTCAGCTCTGTTTCTGGTTGCCTACTGGGGCTGTTTGCTAAGAGGATGATGTGCATGCGGGGAGTGGCTTGCCCAGAATCTGGCCTCGGTCTCTCCAGTCACCTCTTCCTGCCTTGCCCTTTACAATGGGGCCAGTCACCATAGAAGCTATGTAATCAATTTCTGTGAACAGGAGATCCAAGAGGCAGAGTTCCAGAAGTGGTTCCCACTCAAATCCTTCAATAATGGTGGTCTCCATCGCCCTAGGAGCTAGTGTTCAGCTTGGGCCCAGCACACACAAATGCCACTCCCTGTCTTTCCTTCTACTTCGAAAGAATGAAAGGAAAGTGCTCAAAGACAGGATCATCAAGCAAACAAATGAAAGGGACACAGAAAAGCACCTGTTACTCAAATACAGAAATACAAAGCACCAATTCCAGAGGCATCAAAACCCGAGGCAGCTCCAAACCTGCTTCTACAGCCTTCTTGTTCTGTAGCACAGTGGGCTCTGCCCCTGTGCCTGCCTTGTGTGGGGTCAAGGGTATAATTAACATGGCTGCTCTTCTAGGTACATCTTCCTAAGCAAGAGAATCAGCATGTGCAGGGCTTCTCTCCCGTAACCTACCTAACACCCCACCCAGGTCTGATGGCTATTTGCTCTCAAGTCCTCCAGGCATTATCCTAGCTAAACAAGTCTGCTGGAGGCAGCATGGACACAAAGAAGCCTGTTCCTACTAATAGTAGTGAGTTCTTCCCATCTACCAGTTAGCGAAACGACACGAACCAGCCTGCCTCCACTTCTGCCCTGGCTGGTAGTTAGCTCCAAGTAAGGTTTTATGCTATATCTTTCTTCATTCACAAGTTTCTGACAGAACTTCTCCCCTTTTATCCTTATACTTCTTGATCTATATCTCTGGTAAACTCTATCTGTGCTCTGACAGCTATTTTATTATTTTATTTTATTTTCTGATGTGGGTGAAACATAAGCCAGTAAAATGTGAGGAAAGGACCAGTAACATGACTCAGCAGGTAAAGGTGCTTGCTGCCAAGTCTAACGACCTGAGTTCGATCACCAGGACCCACACTACAGAAGGAAAGAACTGATTCCTGCCACTTTGGCCTCTATTCTCCACACATGTGCTCCTGTGTGTGCATGGTAAATAAATGTAATAAAAATGTTTTTAATGTAGGGAACCTAGAATACAGCACTGCCTTTCAACTACCTTGAAGGCACACTTCCCCTATGGAGGTGCCAGGATAACCAGCAGACCCAGTTCTTTTTAAAAACCTTCTTGCTGGGCTGGAGAGATGGCCTAGTGGTTAAGAGCGCCAACCACTCTTGCAGAGGACCCGGGTTCGATCCCCAGCACCCGCATGGTGGCTGAGAACTGTCTGAAACTCCAATTCCAGGAGAACTCCAGTTCCAGGGGAGTCCGACACCCTCTTCTGACCTCCGTGGCATTGCACGACACGGGTGCACAAACTTGCATGCAGACAGTACATTCATATACATACAGAAATAAATAAAATAAAAAAAAATTAAAAACCTTCTTGTTGATCCCTGTGTGCAATGTTTTGACTGTGCTCTGTCTCCACCAGAACTCATGTAATGAGTTCACCAATTGCTCAATGCAGCAGTGTTGGAAGCTTGGACTTGATGGGAGGTGTCTGACTGATGGGGGAGGAGCCTTCACAAATACACTAATGCCATCTTGTAGGAGTGGGTGAAACTAAGTTAGTTACTGTGAGAGCAGGCTGTGATAAAACAAGGTCATCCCTCCTGTTGTCTCTTCCACAGGGGTCTGCTTGTCCTGTTTTCTGACACATTATAATGTAGCATGAAGCCCTTGAGTATTCCTACCTCTAGGACTCTGAACACACCTCTTTTCTTTTTTTTTTTTTTTAAACCCAGAATCACACTTTATTTTTTTTTAATTTTTTATTTTTATTTATTTCTGTATGTGTATGAATATACTGCAAGTTTGTGCACCCGTGTCGCGCAATGCTGCCGAGGTCAGAAGAGGGCCTTGGATTCCCCTGGAACTGGAGTTCTCCTGGAATTGGAGTTTCAGACGGTTCTCGGCCGCCATGTGAGTGCTGGGGATCGAACCTGGGTCCTCTGCAAGAGCAGTCGGCGTTCTTAACCGCTAGGCCATCTCTCCAGCCCCCTTTTTCCTTTTTTTTTAGATAGGGTCTCCCTATAGCCCGAGCTGTCCTGGAACTCACTCTGTAGACCAGGCTAGCCTTGAACTCGCAGAGACCTGCCTGCCTCTGCCTCCCGAGTGGCTAGGATTAGAGGTGTGCGCCACCACACCTGGCTTAATGACAGTTCTTAGCTGCCATGTGGGTGCTGGGAATTGAACCCTGTTCCTCTGCAAGAGCAGTCAGTGTTCTTAACTGCTGAGCCATCTCTCTAGCCCCACCTCTTTTCTTTTTTAAAAACATATTTTGCTGGGGCTGGAGAGATAGCCTAGCGGTTAAGAGCGCCGACTGCTCTTGCAGAGGACCCAGGTTCGATCCCCAGCACCCACATGGCGGCTGAGAACCGTCTGTAACTCCAATTCCAGGAGAACTCCAGTTCCAGGGGAATCCGAGACCCTCTTCTGACCTCCGAGGCATTGCACGACACGGGTGCACAGACCCACATGCAGACAGTACATTCATACGCATAAATAAATAAATAAATAAATAAATAAATAATCTTAAAAAAAAAAGTATTTTGCTGGGGGTGGTGGCACATGCTTTTAATACCAGTACTTGGGAGGTAGAGGAGGCAGAGTTCAAGGCCAGCCTGGTCTACATATCGGGTTCAAGGCCAGTTGAGGCTACAGGGAAACCCTGTCTCAAAAAAATCCCCCCAATTATCTTTTATTTTTATTTTATGTGTATGAGTGTGTTGCCTGCATGTGTGTAAGTACATGCAACACCCTTGGAGATCAGAAGAGGGCCCTGGATCCCCTGGAACTGGAGTTATAGTCGGTGGTTGTCAGCCACCATGTGGGTGCCTGGTCCTCTCCAAGAGCAGCCAGTGTTCTTAACTGCTGAGTCATCATCTATCCAGCCCAGACCTTTTTTCTTTATAAATTCCCCTATCTCAGGTATTCTCTTATAGCAAAAGAAAACAAAGTGAGACCCTATGCCAGCCACTCCACTTACCTGTCATGATCCTCTGGGCTTCGTAGGGTTCCATGTAGCCAGCACTCTCCCCCTTTCCTGATTTGCTCTTGAGGTCATTCTTAGCATCAAAGGGATCTGAGTAGTCATCAGCTATGGTCACCTACAGAGAGGAAGAGGGCGGTAAAGCTACCTTTCATTTTTGTTGTCAAACAGGCATTATTCCAGCAAACAGTAAGTGTGCCTGGGCTAGCTCAGCAAGGAGGGAAGGAGAGCCAGAAGCCCGAGCCCACCCCTTGGGGTGCTCCAGAGGGAGGCCAGACCTGAGCTGTGCGCGCACACAAGTCAGGGAAGAACCACTAGAAGGCATTTAGGCAGGGTGCCCACGGAGGGCAGAGATGGGGGCAGGAGCTCAGGGAACGTGTTACTAGATCTAATTGAACAGAGATGGAGAAAAGTCAGGACAGGACAGAAAGTCTAGAAACGCTGGCCTGCCCCGCTGCTGGCCAAGATACAGAAGACTTCGGCCAGGGATAATTACACTTGGAGGTCCATTTTTCTTCAATTCTGGAACACAATCATGTCTTGGGTCATCACACAACAATTTGGTGAGATCAACATGCTAAAAAAGATGAATGTGGCCCCAGACGGGCCAAATGAAAACACTAAACTCAGAGATACAGACACCAGGGCCACAAGTGGGACAGAGGCCCCTTCTCCACACCGGGGTCACTAAAGTCCAGAGGGGGAAGCAGTGCCCTGACCTTCACTCACAGGGTCTATCCAGTGTCCTCACTTAGCAGTCAACCAGAGCCTGCTAGTTTCACTAGCAACAGAAGAAGAGTGAGTCACCTGGGCAGGCTCTAGGGGAGGGGCTGTAACAATGGGGTTCTCTGGATTTTAGTGCTTCAGAGACAAAGTTACATGATTCCGGTAGAAGGGTGACAATTCCCAATTGAGGGCTGTGAGAGAACATAATGCCCCTCCGGCTTCCAACTGTCTAGTCTTTACAAGGGGAGGACTCACCAGAGAGGAAAAGGCCTAGGACACCACTGACCAGTCTCCTCCCAAACTCTAGGAGCCCACCCCCTCACCCTTCTACCAAAGGGCAAGCCCTCAGTCTCTCAGCTGCAGCCCCTGGAGGAGGGAGGTTAGCACTACTAACCCCTGGCTGAATTGTTATTTAAATTGTAGGTTTAATTAGAAACCACAGGAGCCTCTCTTCTCGCTTGGCTCCTGGAATGTAAGGTATTTGCAAGGCCCATAAACCTCAGGGAAGAGGGAAGTCCCCAGTGTCAGGCTGGTGAATGGCAGCTTGTGGCAGCAGCCTTGGCAGGGGGCATGAGTGACAGCCAGCCGCCTGGAACCTGACGCCTGCAGAAGATCCATCCCTGGCAGTGGCTGGGGTTAGCCAGTAGTGTAGTGAGCAGTGGTCCCTGATCCCCAAAACGGAGCACACAGCCATCAGGAAAGACCCAGGCCCGGAGCCCCCAGCACTGAAGCAGTCAGCATCAATGGTACTGCCTCTGGCTGGGGCCGGGGTCAGGCTCTGGGTCCCAGCGGGCTCTTCCAGATGCTGACACAGTAATCACTGCCTTTCAGGAGACTCAATGAGCTCAAATGACACCAGGCCAGGAAAGGGGGTGGGGAGGTTAGCCTGTCTATGTCTTTCATTTGATATTTGTACTCTACCATTTGCAGAACATATTAGAGAATTATATACGTGAAACACTGTCAGCCAGAAGAGTTCAGATGCCTGTCATAAGGTGGGCAGAGCTTGGAGTTCGAAGGACCAGACATCCAAATAGAGAATATGATGTGGCTGCAGCAGGTGACACCTAATCCACTGTTACTGTCCCAGACGTCTCACTGTCCTTTCACAATGTGAAAATCCTCCTCTGGTCTGCAGTGAGGAAAAGTGTTTCCCCAGGAAAACAAAATCATTTGGGGGTTGTGCATGAGAACTCGGGTGGGAAGGGAGCCTGGCTGCCTTCTCCGAGGTAATTTAGAATCGGCATACTGACTTCTTTCAGAAGTGTTCTGTAATTCGCAAACATGGAGGTTGCAGGACATAAACCAACTCTATATTCACATTGGGATGGGAGCTCGGAGGCCGGAGATAAAGCAGGCACTCTCCATGCTTTCTCATTAAAATGAGATCTGAGCTCGGGCTGTCATGGGCCCTCAGCTGCCTGCCCTGCTTACTTCTTTTTCAATAAGAATTTACAAATCCTAAAACTAGGAAAAAGCCCTAGTCTCTGTTGGCATATGGTTCCAGTTTTACCTGCTGACAGCTGAAAATCCTTCCATTTAAAAAGTTTAAATTCTGTTAGTTTAAGAAGCTAATTGAGAGGTTTCAAAATTATTTTTTTTTTTGGTCTTTCCGAGACAGGGTCTCCCTGTAGCCCCAGCTGTCCTGGAACTCACTCTGTAGACCAGGCTGGCCTTGAACTCAAAGATCTGCCTACCTCTGCCTCCCAAGTGCTAGGGTTAAAGGCGTGCGCTACCACGCCCAGCCTAAAATGTATATTTTAATCAACTTGCTTTTGAACTTCAAAGTGAGTCTGGTGGAGGCAAGGAAATCAGGGATTTGAGCAACCCAAAACAGCAAACCCTGCACTGAACTATCCAACCCAATGCAAAGCACATCTATCTGTGTCTTGAGTAAAAATTTAACCAGGTTAGAAATGGAGCAGCCAGAGCACCTGGTGAAGCATGGTGACTGGCATTGTGATGACTGTCCAGGACTGTCCTGGTCGCCGATGGCTCACTGTAAGTCAAGGACAAGAGATTTTCTTGAAAGCTACAGTGCACTCAAGGAGACAGTGAACTTCTGCAGATGTGGGCTCCACTCCTGCTGGGATTGCTTTTTCTTTGCTTTAAAATGCTCCAGTTAGCAGACAAGTCCTGTAAATCTAATTAAACAACTCAACCAAAAGGAACCCAGTGAAGACAGAATTGCAGGCCAGGCAACCTGAATGCAGAAGCTTTCTATGGGCTGTGGTCTGACTGGCAAACACGCCTGCTTGTCCATGGGCTTCCCCTTGTGGTGGAGAGTGCAGCTAAGGACCAGGGCTACTAGTTCCACCTCCACCCCAGGAGCTTAGCTGCAGCAGCAGGTCAGGGTACCAGAACTACCTCTTCCTTGGCTCTCTTTCTCCTAGGATGGGAGCTTTCAAAGAAAACTATAGACTCCAAATCAGCCCAAAGTCCCTAAAGGACTTTCACAGGCTCATAAAGCATAAAGTCCTATGAGAACTGCTCCAGACTCCTTAGCAGCTCAGAGGGCAGGGCCTTGTCACCCAGGAGGGCCTCAAGGCCAGCACACAGGGCCTGACTCCCACTCAGAAGTCTGAGCTGTGAGACAGAAGAAGTCTTCCTTCCTATCCCCCAGGGAAGTGCTAAGGAAGGTGGGTGTTTCAGTTGTTCTTCTAAGATAGCTGCCTCTGTATAGAGAACTGGGGCTTCTCAGGGGAGATCTTTACATGATTAGGACCATTCTGAAGGGTAACTTTCAGCAGAATCAATGGAAATCCCCAAATGGACATACTCTGACTCAGCAATCTTGCTTCTCAGTATTTATTCCTAATCGGAACAAAGGAACATACAAAAAGATGATCACTGGAGGGAAGCCATTCATCTTTCCCTCCTCCCCACCCTCGCACCTCCAAAGACTTATGTTCTTGTATGTTTAACTCAGACAAGAGATTTGAAAGAAAAAAACCCATCCTCCCTCTGCATTATTACAATGAAAACTCCCACCTTAGCAAAGGGTTAAAATTAGAGTTGGTGGTTATAACTGGCAGCTCATCTTAAAACTGAAAGGCCGGGTGGGCGTGGTGGCACACACCTTTAATCCTAGCACTGTGAAGACAGAGAGAGGCAGGCAGCTCTTTGTGAGTTCAAGGCCAGCATGGTCTCCACAATGAGTTCCAAGCCAGCTGGGGCTACAGGGAGACACTGTGGCCAAAAGACTAAATAAATAAATAAATATTAATTAATTTTAAAAATCATTTAAAAAAAAAAGATGATCACTGAAGTAAGTAATGAGAAATTTGCATACTCACCAACAGGGGAACTACTAAGTAAATGGTCTAATTCCACGCTGTGGAATATTATCCAGTAAGTTAAACAAAAGGCATTTGCAGCAGGGCGTGGTGGATCACACCTTTAATCCCAGCACTCGGGAGGCAGAAGCAGGCAGATCTCTGTGAGTTCAAGGCCAGTGTGGTCTATATATCGAGTTCCAGGATAGCTAGGGCTATAGGAAGACCCTATCTCAAAAAGATCCCCCCCCCAAAAGGCAATGCTCTCCATAGGCTAACAAAGTTCTCCACAAGTTGCTCTGAATGAAAAGACACCACACGAAAGGGTGATAAATATAGTACATCTACTTATGAAAAGCAAAGCAGAAACTTGTATCAATAATTTGGAGAAAAGGTCATTACACAGCTATTCCCTAAACTGATTGGTGGGGGAGAGGGAGATTCAAGGAGACTTTACTGTAATATTAGAAACATTTGCAAACAAGAAAAGCCTATTCCTGTACACCATGCAAAACTGAACTTGTTGCAAAGCACTCTTCTTCCACAGCTATTTTTGGTACAGTAGACAGACTGTTTCCTAAACTTGCAGACAGGAATGGCCTGGAATGATTGTTAAGACAACAGACTCCTAACCTTAATGATCTGTGTATTTAGCAAGTAACCCAGGTGATTCTTATCAGGAACCAACCAGCTGGTGCCGGCCCCTCTGCTTGCTTAAGGCAAGCCTCCAGTCACTATTCTGGAATTTCACTTTTCCCAGTATTTCTCAGCCTTGCTCACTGAAGTTAAGCAACTGTGATTCTCCTGCTTTCTTCCCTGGGGGTTAGCAGGAGTGAGAGCTGACCCAACATGCCTCAGTCCATCGTCTGAGAATCTATCTCGGAGGGCTGGGGAGCCTCTACAGTCCTGACTGCTGGCTCCAGATTGAGCAACCTGGCCTGTACAGGAGTAGAGAGAGGTCCCCGAGCAAGCTCTCTGCCCTGTCAAGAGCTCCCACCCACCCACCCTCCCTCCTTCCCTCCCTCCCTCCCATGGGAGCCAAGGAGGGTCCCAATCCCAAGGATAGCAAGGTTTCCTGCTCCAAAGCACATGTGCTTTTTGGCCACATCTAGACGGCTGTCAGAATACCAAGCCAGGAAGTTCCCCCTTCAACTTCCAGGAGGGCTGCAGCACTGCAGAATCACAAGTCCTAGGCAAAATCCCTTCCACCTGCTAACAAAGATAGGGGAGAAGGTGAGCAGCTGCCTTCTCGCAGGAGTGGCACACTGGCACCATCGCCACTGCCCCAGGAGCACCTCTCACTAGGCTGGCCACCTTGAAGTGTCTGATGTTTGTGGGAACAGGTGGTGCAGCTGCCCCAGTTTAGCCATGGGATTGCTGGGTGGGGGTGGGGGGAGTCTCTATGCTGTTTTCCCATCCCTGGGAAGTGAGGGGGTGGCACCCCATGAGGATCAGGACTCTTGCCAGGCCCATGACATTTTTCTGTCTACTTTAAACTGCAAGTAAGCACACTTGAGAAGACTGTCAGAGCCCCAGTAAGACCATTTCTCATTGACTCAGGACTAACACTATTCTTTAATTTCCTTGAGTTTTCAATGGATCTCTTTAAGTAACTGATGAAACTGTGGCTCCCAATGTTTACACACAACCTCAAAATGGTGAATCCCAGGTTCATTCCACATCAACTCCTCTCCCATTAAAGTCCCTTTAACCAAGAGTGAAAACAGACAGGCTCTTTGCTGTAGCAAGTTGACAAGTGGGGAAACCATCAGGAGCTGATTCATCATAATTCATCATAATTCAACACTATGAGACAGGTCTCCCTGTAGCCCAGCTGTCCTGGAACTCACTAAGATCCACCTGCCTCTGCCTCCCGAGTGCTAGGATTAAAGGCGTGCGCCACCACACTCGGCTCTAATTCAACACTATTTACCTGACTAGAAATGCTCAGTACAGTATGATATGGTCTGTAATTCAGCTGTGGAGGATGGGGGCACTATGAACAGGAGGCCCTAGGCTCTGTCTTGCCTGCTAGCTTTAAGTCTGGGCCATCACACGCACACACACACACACACCCCGGTCACTTAGGGCTCAGGAGGGCTCCCTGAAGGTAAGCAGAAAGCATGTGGGAGCACTTCCTGCTTACCTGCAGTCACAGGCTCTATGACTGTCCCCCCAGGAGCCCTAGACAAGCCTGGAGACCTGCTCCTCCTTTGGAACCCACTGTGACACAGGCTGTGGCAGGCCTGCCATCCACAGGATGGAGGCTCTGTTGCCATATCAACAAAGAGAACCAGTTAAAGAAACAGGGATTTGGGAGGTTCGAGGGGGCTTCCATGGCCAGGAGGCTGCTGGGGGAAGCAGCATTGGATAGACGTTTTGTGTAGACCAAGCTTCAGAGCAGCAGGCTTGGTGACTTGAGAACACTGACAGTGCAGGAGAACCCTCTCTGGAAGAGGAGGTTCCTGCTACTCGGGTTATCTTGTCAGAGGCTTTGGGGCTCCTACTCCAGGTGGAAGGTCAGCTAACTAGATGCTGCTGGCCACTACTCTAGGTGGTTCTCAGAATCGCTCAGCATGGACATGCAGCAGCCCAGCTTTAAGGACTGTCTCAGTGGGTAGCTGTCCTTAAAGCACCCAACAGATCAGTGGGGCTACAGCGGCTGCTGGGGGCCATGTAGATAGATGCACAGAAAGGGGATGGCACTGTACAAAGGACATGACTAAGCAGGGACACTTGAACCTGGCCCTGCTAACCGGCTCTGGGTAGCTGTGGCAACTGCTCCATTTCTCTGAGCTCTGGCAGTCCCCTTGGGAGTTGGAGCAGCGAGGTTTGCTTCTCAGCTTCACAGAGGTATTAAGAGGAGCAAATGGAAGGGTTCTGGGATGTGTATTTATGAAGACCACACTGAGTGCTTGTTACAAAACAGGAGGCACCTCCTGGTTGCTCAGGACCCACTAACTCCTGTGAGGTGCAAAAGTACCTCAAGGGAGAACTGCCCAAGAGAAGCCAAAAACCTAATAGTAAAGACAAAAATGTCACCCCAACCCCCATGCCTTGAAAGCCCAGGTGATTACATAGAGGAAACTGCTGCAATTAAGTATGACAACAGCTGTCAGAGTTCTCAGCCCCCAAACGAAAGCCTCTGGGAAATCCTTTCTGCTCTCCTTCTATACCTAGAGCAAGATGCACCTCCTACTTGGAGTGACTGGACAACTGGTAGTAAGAAGGTCCAGGAGGCCCTTGTCTGTACAGTGGGAGGAGATAGCATCGTACTCCCTGCCTACAGCCAGTGTCCAAGGCTCAGAAGTGTCCACAGAACCAAGCTGTGATGCCTACAGAGATGATAACCAAGTGCTCCTTGCCTGCCTCTCCCTATCCTCCTGGGCTTTGACCAGCACAGACCAACCCCCCTTACAGGCATGCCAATAAATCATTTCTGACACAGTAAGAAAATTAATTTGGGAAAGATTAATTAGCTGCATTTGTGAGATCAGCCACAGCTTCTAGAAATGAGAGGGTGGGAGGGCACACTTCCACCTGGCCTTAGGATCAGCCCTGCGTCACTCCAAGCCCCAAGCCCCCATTTTCCCATAGTAGGGCTCCCTGACAAAGGCTCAGCCCCCAAACCCTAGCAGCAAGGAGCTCAGGACTTGATTCTGTTACACAGGATGTCATGGTTCTTATTTCCCTGAGTTCTGCCTCCCAGACGCCTGGGAACTTCTTCCCTTGGTTTCCCACTACAACACGCCTTTACTGATGCCCCATTCCTGCCCCACTTCGGGAGCTGAGCTCATGTGCTCCCAGTTTGCTTTCCCACAGCCACAGCTGCCTGCCTACACCTGCAGGCTCCAGCTTGGGGGGGTGGGGAGGATGATGGACGGACAGACAGACCAACCTAATCAGCCTCTGCTGGCTCCCGTAGGCCCTACTCCAAGGCCTCTCTCCCACATCACCCTACTCTTTCTGCTTACTGCCATCCCCCCTGCCCCCTGCCCCCGCCCCCGCCCCCACTCACTCAGGCTGTTGTTGGTCTGGGTAGGAATCTGCTGGAGCAGAACCTGGCCTCACCCTCTTTACCATAGAAACTCACTGTCAGATGTCAGGGACAGGACATCTCTCTGGCAGTGGGAGGTTCTATTTTGAACTCAGAAATAACTCAATCCTAGAACTTCTCAACTGCTTTCTTCCAGGGCTTTCTGAAAGAATATGGTGTATCTCTCTTGAAGTAGATGCACCCAGCACCCAGGAGAACTCATTAAGGAAAGAAGCCTGGGAGATGGTCTAGTTTGCTGAGTCTCAAACTTGTGTGGGGGATTTGCACAAAGGAAACTTTATATCGAACTTCAACACGTACCAATGACTGAAGATCAGTCAGGAGCCAGGACCCCATTAGAGATGGGAAGCCCTGGAAGAGGATAAACTAATCTAAGCCAATGCCACGAACAGGTGACCAAACCCATGTTTCCTAGCATTCAAGTCCACATTGCTTCTTCAATTCCCGTGTAGCTAATGTTCCTCTTAAAATCATCACTAAAATTTTAAAGAAATTTCACACAGCCACTCCCTCAGGAAAAGTGCCTGCCCAGCCCAGCTTATCTTGTAAGGAACACCACCCATCACATCTGCTGCAGCTGGAATGCAGGCTGGGCTGGGTCTATGTGGGTTGTCTGACCACAACTCCCTTGTCTCCCTAGCAGCCTCTACTACCCTGTGTCTACCCTACCAGACAGTCTTTCCAGGAAGCCTGGGAAAACAGGACACAGAACCAGGTGCTCTACTAGAGGCCCTCCGTGCTCCACAAGGCCAAGAGCAGGGTGGTTATCTTCCTCCCAAAGGCTAAGGCTGGATGAAGGGGTACAAGAACTGGATAGCTCCAATTCTCCATGTCTCAGTCTCTTCATCCATAAAAAGACTACAGCATTTTTACCAACGTCACTTGGACACCAGACCAGGCCCTTCCCACATTGATATGGTGCTACCAGAAGCTTCCAAACAGCCAGTGTTTGAGGGGGGAAGGGGGCAAATGGAACTCTCCTGAGGAGGACAACAACAGCAGACTCCCAACTAAATCTGAAAGACACGAGACACAGCTGAAGTCATGTGAGGGTACTTACAGTCTGTCTACTTCCAGAATGGTGTCTACACTACCTAATTTTCAGGTATTTCCCATTCCTGAGACATGGACCATCCACCACCACTCCACTCTCAAGAAAAGGTCAGGAATGCCGGTGAGGCTTTCTCATGCAAAGAAGGCCCCCACAGTTGGAATAGCTTCCAGTGTGCTCACAGGAAAAGTATGCGCAGCAAAATAGCAGCGCCTGGGAGCCAAAGGCTTGTTGTATACAAGGCAGGACCTTCAGAGACCAGGCTACATGACATGTGCGGGGACCCAAGAGTAAGAGAAGCCACCAAGCAGAGCCTGACCCTCCAGTGGGCCTTTCTGTTCTGAAGCTGCCAGGAAACAGGGCAGGGGGAGGGGGCAGGCTGTCAGTGCAGCACCCAGGCACATGGCGCATTTCAATAAGCAACAGCACTCTAAGTGAAGGGTCATTTCTCTCTGAATGGAGCCCATTAGGATGATTCATGCACAGCTCCTCCCGGAGCCCAGAGGCAGGCCAGGGCATCGTTTAGGCACAGGCAGCAATAAACAGCCGCCCTCCCTCAAAGTCACTTTCTTTTTACTGATGACACGTAGCATCGGCCACAACTACTACCACCATTTGAGGTTCCCAATTATGTTCAGCTTAATAGTGGATGCTCGGGGCTGGAGAGATGGCCTAGCGGTTAAGAGCGCCGACCGCTCTTGCAGAGGACCCGGGTTCGATCCCCAGCACCCACATGGCGGCCGAGAGCTGTCTGAAACTCCAATTCCAGAACTCCAGCTCCAGGGGAACCCGAGACCCTCTTCTGACCTCCGCGGCATTGCACAACATGGGTGCACAGACCTGCATGCAGACAGTACATTGATACACATACAGAAATAAATAAAAAAATTTAAAAAAAAATAGTGGATGCTCAATAAATGTTGATTTACTTTTTAAAGTAATGCTATCTTCTTGTCATCCCAGCAGCCTATCTGGGACAGACATTTTCATGTGCAGTAACAGGCTTAGAAACTGTCGTTACACCCAGGATGCTGGTTCTCACACGCACTTGGCACCTGATAGCAGACAGAACAGTTGTAACAGAGAGAACTCTGTCATGTCACACAGGCTTGAGAAGGGCTAGCTGTTCAATCCTGTTTACTATGAACTAACTGGAACTACATAACAAGCTCTGTGCTGGGAATACAGAGGAGAGTCTGCTCTTGGAGTGGTACTGGGCCACAGAGAGGATGGCATCAATTAGTTTACCTCCCTAAGAAGAGCTGGCATCACTAAAGCAGGAGAGAGGTATTTGTTCTAGGCACAGATGGTTAAGTGTACAGGGAAAGGCCCCTTCCCACAGGACCTGGTCCACCACCTTTTATGGGCTTGTCTGTTTCTTCTTTGTCTAGGGAGGGGCACTCTGGACACTTTGCTTTTTACCCTAGCATAGCCCCTGGCAAACATCAGGGTTCCAGCAAGATATGCTAAGAGCCAGTGTCAGGGTGGAGGACTGCAGGTGGTGTTGGACTCCAGGCCCTGAGCTTCAGAGCGGTCAGGTTTCTGGCATCTGGGGGCTCTGAGCACATCCACTCTCAGCCTAAGGGCTCCCAATTTCCTAGGAAAACACCCTCCTGTATATGTAGGAGGCAGGGCCAATGAGCCACAGGACAGCACAATGCCCAGCATATTCCGAATTGCAAGAGCACTGGAATAGATAAAAGATGCTACCTCATCCCTGTGGTTGGCAGGCCACAAGCCACAGTTGGTAGGCTCCCCAGACACAGAGCTTGCAGCAGGGACTGGCATGCAACTGGCTTATTTGGGACAGGACATTCATGAGAGGGTAAAGAAGGAGGGTAGCCAGGAAAGCTGGGCTGCTTAGGTCAGCTATGAAAAGTAGGCATGGCCCACTTCTTGGGATCAGATACTCACTCTGGGAGTCAATGGTATAAGCCTGGTGATGACTATGTTCTACAAAAACAAAAGAAACAAAAAAAACCAAAACAAAACACCCCTCAAGCAGAGATGGAAACACCAGTAAGTAGGCAGCAGGGGCCTTCTGGACAGAGATTAGGAAGAGCAAAGAAGGCCCATCTGGTAGGGCAGACACGGGCCAGGCAATCTTCGATCTGCGAAGTTTCTCCTTCCGCACTGTGAAGGGTCTCCATGATAGCTTTCCCTCGAGGCTGAGCGAATGCGATGGAGACTGTACAGAGTAAGAAATCAGGTCTCCCCAGAAGCCTCTTTCTTCCTCAAAAATGTCAGGTGTCATTTTCTCCTGGTGAAGAGACCAGAGAAGTACATCTTGGAGAAAGCAATGGACAAAAGTCAGACAGAAGCAGAAGCCTCTGTAGTCCCTGCAAAGGCCTGCAGAGCCTGGACAATGTATGATACCCAACCTCAGAAATGGGAACAGGCAGATGAGCTCGGCGTGCCCTGCCTCCTCTCTCCACGGCTACCAGAGGCCTCACTTTTACAGCTTTCCAGACTTGGGACTTGGTTCTCTCTGATCTCAAGCTGCCTCATAGAGGGCTGCAGGAAGTAGAGAAAATGCTCTCTGGGGAATCCTAGGAGTCTAAAAGGCCTGGTCCAATGCACTTCATTTCTCACGTTAAGTACTATAGGCTCTTACTTACTGGGAACTTTGACATTTATGGTCCCCAGGGCTGGCTTCGTGGTATGTGTTCTGTGCAGTCACACTGGCCCTCCACCTGGTCTAATGCCTCACTGTAACCATTTTGGAAATTCTTTTCTTCTAGTGCTAGGGATTAAACCCAGGGCCTCAAGAGTGTTAAGCAGGTGTTGTAGCTATGGGCTACATTCCTAGTTTTTTATTTTATTTTTCTTAGTCTTTCTGAGTCAGGATCTCCCCACATCTCCAGCTGGCCTGGAATTTGCTATGTAGACCAGATTGGCCTTGAACTCATGACGACCTGCTTGTCTCTCTGCCTCCCAAATCCTGGGATTAAAAGCATGCACCACACTTGATAATTTTTTTAATGAGGAGAATTTATGTCATTTTGCAAGGGAAATACCCTGCAAATGATGTTGCTGATTCTGACTGGCTCCACAGCCAGAAGTTTCCATGGAGACCAGAGGCTCAAACTCTAATGTCCTCCCTCCTCTCCAGCTCAGCAGCATTAGCTAAGTCACACTCTCAGTACCTCATTTTCCTTGTCTGTAGGACAGTTTTTTACAAACCATTATTGTCACAGGGAAGAACGGGGCACAGGGTCACTAGGACTTCCATCTATCCTTGCCCACATCTGACAAAGGAAAGAACTAGAATGATCAAAAAACAGAAAAAGGGGACAGTAAGAATCGGGATAGTCCTTTAGAGTAAACAAATTTAGTGACGACATCAACAACGAAGACAAAGCTCCTCAAGTTTTCATTTCTCATAGTTTCACTGAGAGAACCAAGCTTTTGTGGGAAGCATTAGAACAAATGTGCATTTCAGTCCTTTTGAGTGAGGCGGGAAGAGCCTTGTGGGTGTCAGGGGCTGCTGTGCACGTGACTGCCTACTGTGCCATTTCATCCAGTTCCTCTCCTGACCTGTGACCCTCTCCCTCCAAGGACTTGTCCTGGAACACCCTGGGGCTGTCTAGAGAAAACACCAATACAGCGCTGGCTGGCTGACAGGAGCTCTTCAAATCAGGCCTGGAAAGGCCCTTATTTACTAATGCACACTGTAAAATCCCCTTCCAAATAGGCCTTAATTCACCAGCCACAGAAAACAACCCATCCTTCCTTAAAGGGAAGCAAGATATCTTGAACTGAATACCAGATAGATTTACCAATTTCCAAAAAAAAAAAAGAAAAAGAAAACTGATCCGCTGCAGCTGGGTAAAGTGGGAGCTTGGGGAGGAAGGCCTCTTGTTGACAAGGCAGCCATCAAAAGAAGTCCCTCTCTGCTGGGACCAGATGTGACACCTCAAGTGCCAGAACTTCCAAGTGCCTGGAGGGGCCTGCACATTCTAGAGGAGACCTGGAGAGAGGCTAGGGATGGAGTCCATGGAGGTCCTGCTGAGGAAGCACTTGCTATGGGCTGGGCTTTTAAGGACTTCTCTAACCTCCTTAGAGCAATGCAGGTTTCCACCCAAGCACTGTCATGTCACAACACTGGCTCTCCCACGCCACCCACAACCTGTTACATGAATTACTAACAAGCCAGCTTCTTCCCAGCAACAGGAAGAACTCTCCAAAGGGAGGTTTGACAGGAAGAGGAGGAAGCTTTGCCAAGTGACTCACATGTGCCAATCCTGGGTAAGGGCCTCCCCTGACACTCCCTCAGTGTGCTGGCACTGGAAGTCTCTCTTCCTCTTCCTTAGATGCTCTGGTGACTGATTCCACACACCTGCCACCTACCTGGACCACACCTACGGAAATGAAGCTTCCACTGCAATCCATGCTCGCAGGCCCCTGGCTTCTAGCTCTCCCCCTCCTCCATCCCTGCCAGACCAAATCTGATGTGTCATAGTCCTTATCCTTAAAAGAAATGAATTATCAGTGGAGCTGGCTCTCTTCTCACAGGGTTAGAGTTGAGCCTTATTGGATTAAAAAAACTCAGCATCCATACTTAGAGTGGGGACTTCTGGACAGAAGTAGGAGTCCAGTGGCAGCTCAAAGATGGCAGCAGGGCCTCAGAGGGCCAAGATTCAAAAGAACACTCTCCTAAGAGAAAAACAAGCCGGATGGGTGGCCTGCCTGCTTATTTCTAAGTGATATGGGTGACTTCTGAACACCCACAGGTCTCCTGGAAGACAGATCAGTCATTTTGGAGGGGGTTGGACAGCCCACTTGAATAGTCTGACACACCCCTTTACCCACATTTTAGTCATACCATCCCTGACCTGTTAGCCACAGGCTGAGAGATAGCTCTGAGCTCCTCATCCATCGTGGGTCCGTGATTAGAGTAGTCACAGCCTGAGTCTCCCAGTCTGTAGATTGGCTTGGGTGGGTCTGCTCATTGGGAAAGGCCTCTTCTCCTCAGGAAGAACCCACTGTGAAATTCATGACACTCTCCTGCACTGCCTCCTGGATTTAAGAAGGGAAAGGTGGTTTGGGGTTTAAAGGGAAAACTGGGTTCCGATTCATAAACTCCCAACACCGAGGCACTTAACAGGCAGAACAAGTTCTGCCACTGACAGATGAGTGTGTATAATAATGGGGCTCACCCATCGCCATTAAAATATTAACCTCGTTCCGGGCACAATGATGTCATAAAACCAAGACTTGGGAAGGTCTCTCCTGGCCATACTCTCCCCATCTCTTATGGTAAGGAGTCCACCATGTGCCTCTTCCCTGAGAGCAAGCCAGGAGGACCTTTTGTTGGGCAGGACCTGCCACACGCCAACCTTAGACTACAGCTGTTGACTTGGAGGAGAGGAAGCATCTCCCTCAACTCTGCACAGACCTGGAGGCTCCCAGCAAGCAGCATGCTCCACTCTGGACCCTGCTCTTTCATTAGGAGCCATCATAGTAATAAGGAGCCTGGATTTTGTTTCATGGGCGTCACTGGAGGAACCAAGTAACATGTTCTGGAGATTTGTTGCGTGGGGGTACCAGATAAATAGCTGTCCTGTCAACGGAGCACAGAAATGTTATGTGAAGTCAGAAAAGATAGAATAAGCACCAATGAATGAGCCCAAGTTATGGGAAATATTTCAACTCAGTTTCAGGATAATCTGACAGCTGTTCCACACAGGACAGGTTTCTGCCACAAGGACCTCCAAGCAGAAACACAGGAAGCCCCAAACTGGTATCTTCTGACATTGGAAGCTCAGTGTTCTTCCTAGGATCTCCATAGTAATCCAAAGCATGGCACCGAGGGCAGGAGAGCCTGTTCAAGTGTCCTCCCCACTCAGGAAGCCCCTGAGCCTTCTCGGCAGGCAGCATCACTGTCCAGATGAAGATTGAAGGAGGTAGGTCTGAGCCCAGCATCTCTAGGGCTGGGTAGCTTCACAGAGGGACCTAGACTCCCCATGCAGAGGAGTAGCAGCCTGAGCCAAAACATCCTCTTTCCCAGAAGCATCAGAAAGACTAGGTGCTATGGGTGAGGGGCAGATACACTCAAACCTCTGTCCTGGAATTCTGCAATGTCTATAGAGAGACAGGATAGCTTTGTGTCTCCCTCAAGGACGGATAGGCTAGGGAGAGGTCAGCAAAAAGAACCAAATGGTAAAGTTTGGGCCAATCTCTACTAAACTACTCAGTTGCCAGTAATGTGAAACAGCCACACACAAAAAAATAACTATGTACAAAAAGAGCCCCAAATTTGATCTACCCCTGGTCCAGTCTAATGCTTATCTAGTTTAACACTGCAATCTTCCGAGGAGCTTTTCACCAACAGTTCCTGAACTATATACAATTCTGACTAAAGGGCCACCAACGGCCCTAGGATCCCTGTTTCTAAAAAGCTCCCTGGGATCTGGAGCACAAGCACCCAAGACTGAGAATCTCCAGTTTTTAGCACATAGGCATGTGTAAACACCTCACTATAATCCCACAATTTCATAAACACAGGGGAAGTGACTCGCTCAATGGTGAGTCAAGAGGCTGAGGATCTGGGCCGGCAGAGCAGCAGCCCAGACCTTTGTCCTGCACAGGACAGACACAGATGCGCAAAGCTCTCATCTCAGATACAAGAGCCTTCCCACACTCTGCTCCAGGAAGCTGATGACCCCAGGAAAACATCGGCCATATTTGCCCCACCCCACAACAGCACACAGGATATTCCTCTGTCCCAGACTAAACCTCAATGAACTAGAAAAATTCCCAAAACACCCCTCTTTTCTTTCCAGAAGCAGCATTTAACCAAAGTTTGTAACTGTTTATTAGCATCTGGGAGGAACAAAAGGTGGCTATAAAAACTTGGTCTCTTCAATCGTAATGAGCACATGGCCACAGGAAGCTTTTACCCAATGACACTACCAGAGACCTGCCAAAACGTGCTGCCTGCCCGGAGCTCTGCCCACACAGGACTCAGCACAAGGAACTCCAGAGCCTTGGGGATGTTGTAAGAGCTTGGCTGAAGCCGGGCAGTCTCTAGAGTGATGACCTCAATGTCTGCAGATGAAGGAGTTCCAGCAGACAAGCAAACCTAGGCATCCTAGTCTTGAGGGAGCTCTGCCATGGCCTGAGAGCCTCTGACTCCACTGAGCCATCAGATTGGCAGAACAGACCCAGAGAGGGTAAAGGGCAATATGCACCACACAGACAGGGTAACCAATGCTGCACACTGCCCCTGCTAGGCCAAATCCTATCTGTCACCTCATGACACTTGCTGATGGGCTCAAACAAGGGTTGGAGATGAACTGGAGACAATGAGCTCCCAGGACTGTCAGGCTGTGTTACGTACCGACTGCTAGGGAACCAGCGTCATTTGGAAGCATCCTGTCTCACCTCTTTCTGGGGCCCTGGAACAGCACCCCTCTTGCTGCCCCACACCACTCACATCTAGCTCCCAGCGTCTTCCAATGGCTCTCTCTATATACTGTGCCCTCTTGGGACAACCTCTGTTCACATCTCTATATGTTGAAATTCTACCTGGTCTCTTACAGTGTGGTACTGAAGACACAACCTCTGGAATAAGACTGAGGTCCAATCCTGGCTGTAGCTCCTGGGGAAGACAACTTAACCTTTCAGGGCTACAGATTTTCTTACCATCAAGAGGGATAAGAACAGTGCCCATCTCAGGTGTGGTGGCACAAGCCTTTAATCCAAACACTTAGGAGACAGAAGCAGGTGGATCGCTGTGAGTTCATGGCCAGCCGGGGCTATACAGTGAGACCGTGTCTCAAAAACAAACAAAAGAACCAACAGTGGCCACCTTCAGTGCTAGGCACAACAGCTGCAAGGGCTCAGTTGGGTTGGCATCCTCTCAGACTTGACACCCCCTGACTATTCTGAGCAGCCCCCCCACTACACACACACACACACACACACACAGAGAGAGAGAGAGAGAGAGAGAGAGAGAGAGAGAGAGAGAGAAACTAACAGCTGAACCTGCTGTTGTACTCTGCCTCCCCATGTTGGACTCTGAGACATCAAGCAGAATGACACACAACTGTGGGCCTGCAGAAGCTCACAGGTTAGTCAGTCAGGGGACAGGCTAGTTAGGGGACAGGCACAAGACCACAAATAGCAGTGACACAAGGTGCCTGGGACAGAAGGGCTAAGAAGTGACATTTCACACGGTCACACTTTAACAGGATTTTTTTTTAAAGTCTGACTCTTCCCCATTAACTAAAAACACCTTCACTAACTCCTGATAAATTATACGAGAGTCTTAAAATATAAAAATTGGGAAGGCTGGAGAGATGGCTCAGTGGTTAAGACCACAGACTACTCTTGCAGAAGACCTGCATTTAATTCCCAGCACCCACATGGCAGCTAACAACTGTTGGTAACTCCAGTTACGGGGGGGTCCAATGCACTCTTCTGACCTCCACGGGTGTTGTAGGACACAAGTACCCTTGTACAAATGCAGGCAATCCACTCATACACAAAATAAAAATAATAAATAAAATAAAACTCATTTAGAGAGCTCCAAACAGCTCCCAGAAGCTTCTTCCGCCCTTCTTTACAACCAGGGCCTAGCTGGCTGCCCCCTGCCCTCCCACTCCAGTCATGCAAACAGGACCTGCCCTAGGTGTTCAACCTGGGCTCGGTGGCTGTAAGACAGGGTGTGTACACGGTCACCATGCAGGAAGGGCCCTAGGTGTTCAGCCTGGGCTGGGTGGCTATAAGACAGGGTGTGTACACGGTCACCATGCAGGAAGGGACCTAGGTGTTCAATCTGGGCTCAGTGGCTTTAAGACAGGGTGTGTGCACGGTCATCATGCGGGAAGGGATCTAGGTGTTCAACCTGGGCTCGGTGGCTGTAAGACAGGGTGTGTGCACGGTCACCATGCGGGAAGGGATCTAGGTGTTCAACCTGAGCTCGGTGGCTGTAAGACAAGGTGTGTACACAGTCACCATGCGGGAAGGGCCCTAGGTGTTCAACCTGGGCTCGGTGGCTGTAAGACAGGATGTGTACACAGTCACCATGCGGGAAGGGCCCTAGGTGTTCAACCTGGGCTGGGTGGCTGTAAGACAGGGTGTGTACACAGTCACCATGCAGGAAGGGCCCTAGGTGTTCAACCTGGGATAGGTGGCTGTAATACAGGGTGTGTACACAGTCACCATGCAGGAAGGGCCCTAGGTGTTCAACCTGGGCTCGGTGGCTTTAAGACAGGGTGTGTGAACGGTCATCATGCAGGAGGGGCTCTAGGTGTTCAACCTGGGCTGGGTGGCTATAAGACAGGGTGTGTACACGGTCACCATGCAGGAAGGGCCCTAGGTGTTCAGCCTGGGCTCGGTGGCTATAAGACAGGGTGTGTACACGGTCACCAAGCAGGAAGGGATCTAGGTGTTCAACCTGGCTAGGTGGCTGTAAGACAGGGTGTGTACACGGTCATCATGCAGGAAGGCACCTAGGTGTTCAACCTGGGCTCGGTGGCTGTAAGACAGGGTGTGTGCACGGTCATCATGCGGGAAGGGATCTAGGTGTTCAACCTGGGCTGGGTGGCTGTAAGACAGGGTGTGTGCACGGTCATCATGCGGGAAGGGATCTAGGTGTTCAACCTGGGCTCGGTGGCTTTAAGACAGGGTGTGTGCACGGTCACCATGCGGGAAGGGATCTAGGTGTTCAACCTGGGCTCGGTGGCTGTAAGACAGGGTGTGTACACAGTCACCATGCAGGAAGGGATCTAGGTGTTCAACCTGGGATCGGTGGCTGTAAGACAGGGTGTACGCATGGTCACCATGCAGGAAGGGCCCTAGGTGTTCAATCTGGGCTCGGTAGCTGTAAGACAGGGTGTGTACACAGTCACCATGCAGGAAGTCACCTTGAGGTTTAAAGGGACTCTCAGGCTTGAGTACTACAAGGCAGGCCTTGTTCTACCACAAAAACAACGATCCAAGGGAGCCTAGTACTTAACAGTTTTTAAGACATTGCCATGTCTGAGTGTTATATGCTCTTCCCGAATACCCACTGAGTCATCTAACAGTGCTTATTAAGACCCATTAAAGTGGAGGTTCCATGACAGAGTCTATGTCCATTCATCTTTCTAGTCTCTATATCTAATGCAGGACTTGACACATAGAAAATGAAAAACTAAATTCTTTAAGTGAGAAAATAGGCTCACAAAGGTTAAGAAACATGCTCAGGATCACGTAAGGAAGGCAAACAGAAGGTCACATCGTTCTTCTGCAATGCTCCCTTCCTCCAGTCTACTGCTTGTCCTCAAACACAGAGGCACTGTTCACTCTGCTCCCTATACTGGGGTCATCCGCCAGCACCTGCCACTCTACGATCTATCTGGGCAAAGGTGACTGGAAGGAGACACGGAGGAGCGGGAAAGAGCAGATGAAACCTAGAGGAAGCAAGTCTGCCGGACAGAACAAAGTCAGGAATGGGATGGGCAGGGCCGGAGGCCGAGGAAGTGAGGGGATGGAAGTTTCTGGGCTGGAATGTCAGCTGTGAAGAACACATCTCTGGACTCCCCACGCTCATCAGATAGGGCTGGTGGGAGGGCTGGCATTCAGGACAGCACAGTTCAGGAAAGGGTTCATTCCAGACTGCTTTCTTCCCCTGAAAACTGTGGACAGAGCCAGGCATACTGGCCCATGCCATTAGTCCTAGCACCCAGGAGACAGAGACAGACTATCTCTGTGACATTGAGGTTAGTATGGTCTACACAGCAAGTTCAGGCCAGTTCCAGGACTATATAGTGACACCCTGTTCTCAAAAAACAAAAGAAAACAAAAGAAAACAGAACTGTGGACAGCAGCTGCTGGGATGATGATTTTCAACTCCCCTGAAAACTGCTGCTGTCAGGTCTTCAGGTCTCCACGCCTTCAATGTTGTCTCCACAAAAGACTGGAATTTCAAAACAATCCCAACCCTTTCCTTATCATCAAGGCTCCATCAGAATATACAAAAATGGGCTCTTTTACCAACCAGTGCTGTGGGAACCATGAGCCCAAGAACAAGGTGTGTGAAGCTTTATTACAGGGTGGGAACTGCTGTCATTACCAGTCTGTGCTGTTTCAGATTTCAAGGAAAGAGAAATAGAAAGAGGGTCATGGCCCCAGGCCACAGACTTCATCCCATGGGAATGGATTCCATGATTCCGGGTTTTACTACCCCTCTGCTCCTCCCTCCTGGCCCTGCCCACCCACTACAGAGCAGAGGTCACAAAGCCACTGCAGGTCCCACTGCAATTCTGCTTCCTGTTGATGCCAAGCTAGCTTTCAGAATAAGCTCTTTAACTGTGAGACTGAGGCCAGCCTAGTCTACATAGCAAGTTCCAGGCCTGTTGGGTGTAGCTACAGGGAGACCCTGTCTCAACTGAGACAGACAGCTAGACACACACCCCAAACAACAACAACAACCACAACCACAACCACCACCCCACTCTAATTGGCCTTGAACTCAACGATTAGGCTAAATTGTCCTCAAGTGAGGACCAGGGATCCTTAGTCTCTACCTCCCCAGCACTGGTTTTGCAAGTGTGATGCCATACTCAGCTTTCTTTTTAGGACTTTAGACAGAGAAAATGTCCAAATACCTTAGCGAAGGCATAATATATGCTCAGGTGTAGTGGGGCAGGCTTAGCACCAACCTGCAGAGAGAAAACAGGGCAGACAGAAGACCCGGCCCTGAGGTTCTTGGCAGGGGTCTGCTGCCCAGCAGGAATGAAAGGGGTTTGGACATTTACTCTCACGTGAGGTCACTTCCCTGCTTGTTGCCCTCAAGCTTTCGTCTTTTCCACAAACTCAAACAAGCCCTCTGCCTGATACCCACATAGTCCACTCTCCTAATGGAAAACCTTCCTTTCACCTTTGCCTAGGTCTACTCTAGGTGTTGTGCCCAGAACCAGAATGCTCAGTGCAGAGTCTACCAGCCAGGAAAGGGCTGCACAGGCACTGCAAAACTGTATAACTATGCAAGGGCTGGCAGTCACCAGCAAGGCCACCAGACATGACCCACTGGTGGG
Organism: Rhizomys pruinosus; assembly: GCA_009823505.1. Taxonomy (NCBI): domain Eukaryota; kingdom Metazoa; phylum Chordata; class Mammalia; order Rodentia; family Spalacidae; genus Rhizomys; species Rhizomys pruinosus. The sequence goes on along the minus strand of VZQC01006044.1, from coordinate 3,272,208 downwards.
AGCAGACATGAAGTAAGTATGTATTCACTAGGGAGAAGGGGGCAGCAGCAGAGAGGATGGCCTGCCTCCCTCGGGAACGGGTAGGGTGGAAGGGCCTGGATGGTAACAAGCAGGGAAGGGTATTCTCTAGTGAAGCAGGAAAGGGAAACAGAGACAAATTGTCGGGGGCATGGGCCTTGGAAGCCAGGTTAAAACAACTCCCTGTTACTCCAAAGCAGAGGATACCACAGGAGCTCCTGAGAGGTCAAATGGCTAGTGCAGTGTTGTCCTTTTATAGGAGAGGTGTGATGTCTGCTGTCCTAGGTAAAGACCTCACAGCTGGGGTGTGGGGCTGAGCCCACAAAGCAAAAGCATCAGCAGAAGTCCTTATCTAGGACCTTTCAAATCATAACATAAAGTCAGCTTTCAACAGTCCTTTGAAGTAGGATTGTGCTGTTTGTCAGCTTGACACAAAACAAGTCACCTGGGAAGAGGGAACCTCAACTGAGGAATTTTTCTCCATCAGATTGTCTGTGATGTATTTTCTTCTTTTTTCCCTTTCTTTTCTATTTATTTATTTATTTATTTATTTATTTATTTATTTATTTATTTATTTGTGTACCACGAGTGCAATGCCTGCATGTAAGTGTACCCATGTTGCACAATGCCCTCAAAAGGTCAGGTGTTGGATCCTCTGGAACTGAAGTTACAGACAGTTGTTAGCTAGCATGTGGATGCTGGGAACCTAACCTGGGTCCTCTGCAAGAGCAGCCAGTGCTCTTAACCACTGAGCCAACTCTCCACCCCCACATTTTATCTTTTATTTTCTCTTTTTTTTTTTTTTTTTTTTCCGAGACAGGGTCTCCCTATAGCCCCAGCTGGCCTGGAACTTACTCTGTAGACCAGGCTGGCCTTGAACTCACAGAGATCTGCCTGCCTCTGCCTCCTGAGTGCTAGGATTAAAAGGCATACGCCACCATGCCAGGCTTAAAGATGGTTCTTAGCCTCTATGTGGGTGCTGGGAATCAAACGCGGGTCCTCTGCAAGAGCAGTTGGTGCTCTTAACTGCTGAGGCATCTCTTCAGATGCCCCCCCCCATTTTCTTAACTGTTAAAAGATATAGGAGGCCGGGTGTGGTGGCCCACGCCTTTGATCTTAGCACTTGGGAGGCAGAGGCAGGCGGTCTTTGTGAGTTCAAGGCCAGCCTGGTCTACAGAGTGAGTTCCAGGACAGCTGGGGCTACAGGGATATATGAGCCCAGCCCACTGTGGGTGATGCTATCTCTAGGCAGGTCAGCTGGGGCTGTATAAGAAAGGTAGCACTCCTTTAATCCCAACAGAGGCAGATGGATCTCTGTGAGTTCCAAGATAGCCTCATCTACACAGTAAGTTCAAGAGTAAGATAGTAAGGCCAACAGGAACCCCATTTCAAAAAAACAAAAAGAAAGAAAAAATGTAGTTGAGCAAGCCAAGGGAAGCAAGCCAGTAAGCATTCCTCCCTCCGTGGTCTCTGCTTCAGTTCCTGCCTGGAGCTCCTACCCTGACTTCCTTCAGTGACGGAGAACGAGTTGTAAGATGAAACAAATCCTTTCCTCCCCAAGTTGGTTTTAGTCAGTATTATAATTATCTCAGCAGCAGAAAACAAACTAGAGCAAGGTCTTTAAGCTTTGGTGGAAACCTCAGTCTCTGTATCTTTTCTTACTCAATTTTCTCCTGAGTTTCTGAATATTAATCTCATGGTGATGTCATAGCTAGAGCTGCAGTCTCATCTAATTAAAAAGCACACTAGGAGCACTGGAGCTGACAAGGGGTTGTGCAGACGTCTGGCTTTTCAAAGGCACAGGAACATCAGGATGCAGAGCACAGAACCTGGGTGGCCACCTAAAATGGCACACTGGGCCTGTTCCGAGCTATTCACTGAGTGAGTTACTGAAAGCCTCTGACCCAGGTCTTCTTGTTAGAGGAACAGAAATACCTAGCTATAAAGGCTGTGGTAAGAATGAATGCAGCACAGGGCCAGATGTAGGAGCTTAATATGTAATTTAAAAATCCAGATATATAATGCCGGGCGTGATGGCGCACGCCTTTAATCCTAGCACTAGGGAGGCAGAGGCAGGCAGATCTTTGTGAGTTCAAGGCCAGCCTAGTCTACAGAGCGAGTTCCAGGACAGCTGGGGCTACAGGGAGACCCTGTCTCGAAAAGACAAAAAATAAAAATAAAAATCCAGATATAAAGGACAGAGATGTGGCTTAGTAGTAGAGTATTTGCCTCACATGCAAAAGACCCCTGGGTTTGATCCCCTGCACTGCATACAACAGCCCTGGTGATGCATGCCTGTAATCCCAGAGCTTGGGAGGTGGAGGCAGAAAGATCAGGTGTTCAATCAAGGACATTCGTGGCTACATATCAAGTTCCAGGCTAGCCTGTGCTACAACTAGACCTTGTACCAAAAACAAACAAATAAAAAGCCGGGCATGGCAACAGACTCCTTTTTTTTTTTTTATCAATTTTATTTATTTCTGTATGTGTATGAATGTACTGTCTGCATGCAATGCCACGGAGGTCAGAAGAGGGTCTCAGATTCCCCTGGAACTGGAGTTCTCCTGGAATTGGAGTTTCAGACGGTTCTCAGCCGCCATGTGGGTGCTGGGGATTGAACCCGGGTCCTCTGCAAGAGCAGTCGGCGCTCTTAACCGCTAGGCCATCTCTCCAGCCCGGCAACAGACTCCTTTAATACCAGCAAAGGCAAGTGGATATCTGTAAATTCAAGGCCAGCTAGGGCTACACAGAGAGATCCTATCTCAAAGAAAGAAATGGAAGGGAAGGAAAGAAAGGAAAAGAAAATTCAGACAGCTTCAGTTGTCATTTAATTACAAACCTTACCTCCAAAGTGTATACATGCCCTTTAACTACTGAGGGGCAGTGTTAAGTGAGTAACATGTTGGCCTGGGCGTCACAACCTTGTTTAGGGTTTCCCTGATTTGGGGGTGAGTTGAACTAATTTACTTCTCCATCCTTAAAATAAATTGGGCAGAGAGGAGATTTTTCTCTTTGCCATCTGAGGCAGCTCAGATGAGATGGATCTGAAGGCTCAGGGTGAAGTGTAATGTGCCCACCCAGGGCTGTGCACCCTGCCTCCACAGGAGAGCCATCCTGCCCATCTGTCAGATTCCCTCAGAATTCACTTGTGACAGGCTCTTGGAAGGCCAAGCCAAGAAAGCAGCAGCAAGAACACTAGGGGCCCAATTCTAGCTTGGCCAAGAATGGCTCCACTGGGGAGACCTGACCCAGCCTAGAAGTTGGCTTCCTGTTAAATTCTGCCAAATGCCCACCCCTGGGTTTTCCTTGAGTCCCTGACATGTCAGAGTCCCGAACAGGGGTCTCACACTCATTATATGTCTACATCATGGCCCACTCTGGGAACATCTCATAGCCTGCCCTCCGCCAGCTAACCACTCAGGCCCTGTACCCTAACCCCCAAACTCAACCTGTCCTTGCTAACTGTGTGATTGTGGTAAGTTGTGCCCTGTGCTGAGAGTGATTTTTCCCTAGCTACTTTCTGGGGTCAGTCTGATATCTAGCCGTAGTTCTTCCAAGAGTACCCCAGATTCTCCACTCAGAACCCGATGCCCATATAACATTCCACTTTGATTTTTGTCTGTCCACATTTTTTCTCTGCCTAGTCCACACACAGGCCTGGTTCTATACTCTGTATTGGGAGCTCAGCCAATCAGCATGAGGGGAAGTGAGTGAGTAACTCACCCTGAGATCCTGAGGAATGAAAACAATAAACCGAAATCCTGAGCTGGGAAAAGCCCAAATTTACTGATCTGGGCTTGAGTTGATGAATGCCATCCTGGGTGAAGAGAAATCAAGGGTCAGTGGTACCCGCCTTCCACCCGCCACAGGAACCCACAACTGTGTTGGTTAGTCCTTCCTTGGAAGTGCCACAGCTGACTTTAATCCCCCAGAGTATACCAGACAGCAAAGGAAAGCTCAGAAGGGCAGGTCTCTCATCAGGGATGCAGCCCCTGGGCTGGAGCCGGCAAGCTGAGGCGGTAATCAGGAGATGCGGACAAGCCCTGGCTCTGCCTGGCGGCCACTGCACACAAATTACAGGGAGGAGGCTGGTGGCCAACTGGCTTTAGGACTGGCCCTGCCTCTCTCGGTACAAGGAAGTGCTTTGTGTAGTCCAACGCCTCATTATCTGGCATCTCAGTCACACCGGAAAGGGCAAATAATGGGGTAAGCACGACACATGTTAGCCAGACGTCCCTCTCTGCACAAACCTGTCCCCACTGTCTATGGGGTGAAGGCCTAATTAATTCCTTAGTATAGTACAGCTCTTCAATCTGACCACAACAGAATCTTTCTAGAAAAATTTCCTTCTAGTCTAATTTATAAAATATTGTTGAGTACCTCTGACATGCCGGCCCTCTTTATGTCTCACCCACCAAGAATCTGTGCAAACCTCAGCCACATCCCTAGCTCAAAGCTTGGCATTTAGGAGGTGCTCAGTGCTTGGGAACTGTTACCCTCTCTCTCACCAGCCACTAAGGAGGAAGAAAACTATTCTCCCTAGGTGCCTACCTGACACGCTCCCTCAGAAGTCTCCATACCATACCAGAAAGGGAGGCCGCCCAAGCAAGCCACTCAGCTTGTTTGCAGATGTCTACGATGGGGTGTGTCTTGGCTGCTTCACAGGGCCCCAGGGTTTTAGGTGTTTTCCCGTATAGGAATTACTGGAAATTTAGGGACGGTCAAAATTTCAGAGCACCCAGGGTCTCCATCACCCTCCCTGTTAATCTGACAAGCAACTCCAGGTCCACTCTGGGGTCAACTTATATGAGGTTCGGTCTCTTGTTGCTTCTCCATAAACTAAACAGGGACAACAGATTTGGGAGCCATGGCATGGTGTAATCCCACTTATCAGAGGCACAGACACATGCCCACCAAGGAAGGAAGACAGAAGCTTGGGGAGCCCCTGGGTGCCATGACAGATGAGCTGGATCAAGCGTGATGCAGGGGGATTCAGGTAAGTACTTACACCCAGGCAAGGAATGAGGCTTGCAGCAAGTGAGCCCGAAGCAGTGAGGCAACAGGAAGCCAAGAGGTCAGGGTCAGCTAGATGTCAAACTGGCAGCTGGACATGATGGAACGGTGGGGAATATTAACCAATGACATACCCAGAGTCACTTTCAGGAAGACTGACCAGAAAAATCAACCAGGGGGAGTGTGAGAGGCTCCATGGCAAGGTGCTTGCTGTACAACCAGGATGACCTAAGTTGGATCCCCGGGTGGAAGAAAAAGATCGACTTCCCAAAACCATTCTCTAACATCCACATGTTTTGTTTGCTACACATTCTCTCTCATAATGATTTTTTAAAAAAATAACAAGGGCAGCCGGGCGTGGTGGCGCACGCCTTTAATCCTAGCACTTGGGAGGCAGAGACAGGCGGATCTTTGTGAGTTCAAGGCCAGCCTGGTCTACAGAGCGAGTTCTAGTCCAGCTGGGACTACAGGGAGACCCTGTCTCGAAAAGACCAAAAAAAAAAAAACAAAACAAAACAAACAAAAAAACAAAACAAGGGTTACCACCAGGCATGGAGCTTTTCTTCTGACACTATTTGATAAAGCCATAACAATAAATAACCTGTTAATATGTCTCTTTTTAAATATTTTTTAATTTTATTTATTTATTCTTATGTGTATGAATGTACTTTCTGCATGTAGGTTTGTGCACCCATGTCGTGCAATGCCTTGGAGGTCAGAAGAGGGCGTCGGATTCCCCTGGAACTGGAGTCAAAGACGGTTCCCAGCCACCATGTGGGTGCCGGGGATCAAACCAGGGTCCTCTGCAAGAGCAGTCGGTGCTCTTAACTGCTAGGCCATCTCTCCAGCCCCAATATATCTATTTCTTACCTCTTCACAATGAAGACTATACGTCATTGCTAGAAGACACACACACACACACACACACACACAAATGGTAATTTTAAGACATGTATTTTTGACATGAGAATGTGGGCAACCTGTGTGTGATTCAGGATCAAAGATCTGCATGTCCAGGCCAGAGACTGCTTAGAGGAATCAAGGGGGGAGGTCAAATGGGTTTGGATAAAACCCAGGAGAACAAGTCAATATGGGCTGTGATGAGAGGTGCCTAACACTGTCAACCTGAGATGAGCGAGTTTGTTTCCATAAACAGTGTCACACCCATCCATGTATACCAGATGGTAGGTTTGGCATGGCCAGAGGAGAACTGAGCAGCTCTAACTGAAACTGGGGTGCCGAAAAGCCAAAATATTTATTCTCTGGCTTTGTACAGCAAGTTTGCTGACTTCTGTGTTACACAAGTGAGAAATTAACACATGCAAACAATATGTAGTCACCCTTTGGAGAAAACTCACGCTCAAAGCCCCTCTGGGTCCCTCTTGTCTGGGCAGGGCCCCCAGAGGAGGCCCCACATTTCTTTGAAGCTCTCCTGGTAAATTTTCCATCTTCTGCAGTTTCAGAGGAAAGTGCCCAAGGCTTTTCCAAATTCATTCAGGTGAAAAGGTGCGTGATCTGGCCAGGCAACGAAGATAAAAGCCTGCCAGGAGAAGGACACTCGTCTTCCACACAGGAGGAATGGAAATCACAGTGAGAAATGGTTATGAGGTTGTGCAACTTTATTCCTTGTGTCTCATTAATTGGGGACAACAGTCATCTGATGTTTGGGCCTCGACCTCACAGTAAAAAACCCTCAGTCACTTGTGGTTTGTGACTCCCTCTTACAAAACCAACTGCATTCCACAGGAACTTTGAGTGCGGGCAGGGTCGGGGAAGACGGGACCAAGGCTCAAGTCTTTTGAGAAAGTCTTATAAACAACAACACCTGGCTATCTTATAAATGCAGAGACTGTGCCCCCAAGTCACCTGGCCCTGGAAGTGCAAGGTTCAACTTTCCTAGAGTAGCTACAGTGCTCAGGTTCTATGCCAGCTGTTACAGGCAACAATCAAAAACAAGTATGTGTTCTAAAGAAGCCTAGTCCTTGGTATCCAGATAACAAAGGAATGCCAATAAAAACAGAGAAGCTTGGCAGGCCTTGGGCTTGGCTCTTGACCTCCGAGTCTGCTCCCTTAGAGGAAAAATGGAAGGTCCCTTCCTTACATAGTTCCCATGTGGATGAAGATAGAGCAGTGCAGCAGACTCTACCATACTCTGGTGGCTCCATAGAAGGCAGCTAAAAACCCAGGGTACAAGCTGAGATATCTTCTACCTGTAAGACCGAGAGCTTCTAGGGCTAGAGAGATGGCTCAGGGTTAGAGAGATGGCTCAGGGTTAAGGGCACTTGCTCTTCTTCCAGAGGACTCAGGTCTGTTCCCAGCACTCACACAGCAGATCACAACCAGTTATAACTTCAGCTCCAGGGGCTCTGGTGCCCTCTTCTGACCTCCACCAGACATGGACGTGTGCACTTAAACATATACAGGCAAAACATTCATACACATAAAATTAAAATAATAAAAAAATTAAATACTCAGAGCTCCTTACCACTGAACACACACCCCTGGCTGCACACCTTCACTAGGTACCTATCGGCTTCCGCTGCCTCCTGCTGAGAAGGTGGGGGAGAGGGGAACCAATGACACCTATAACCTGTCTCTGAAACAGCAATATCCCCCCTCAAGTGGCAATATCCCGGTTGTCACAACAGGATAGACAGGACTTGAGAGAAAGAAGAGATCAAAAAGTGGGTTGATCTTGCTTTGGTAGGCAGCCAAGATAATCCCCACCTCTTCCTGGGTCAGATAAAGGCCGGTCAGTCTCTCCACTGCAGCCTCCCTCCTCTCACAGCCCACTCCACTGGAGGGAGTTAAGCAAGGCAGGGTGTGAGCTTCAGCTTCCTGCACCTGACAGTGCAGTTCGCATACAGCTCCAAGCACAGGAGGAGGCCACCAGTACAGACAGATGTCCCCATTCAGCACCAAGGGCCAGCACTGGCACGGATGAGCAAGCCTGGTGAGCTTATATAACAAAGGGCTTGTCACCACTTCCTGCGATCCTCATCACTAGCATTCCAACACAATGAGACAGGCTCAGCCCTAGCTTTGAAGTTCAACAGCTCATTCAGATGGCCCCAGCACAAACTTCAGCTGGGAGACACCAGCCTGTCCTTCTTCACCTTCTCTGTCCCCTCAGAGGGCTTGAGATAGCACTGTGACAAGTACTGTTAACATTTTGGTCTACTTCCTTCCAGTCTTTTTTCTACCTATGCATGTGGGAGCGGGGGAGGGGCAGAATACGAAGATTAAGAGCTTTTTCTATCTAAATGTTTATTATGAACTTTCCTCCCCATGGCCCTACAGTAGAACTGCTTAATTCAGAGTTTTCTGGCTGTTTCTTTTACTGCCATCGTGTACCTACATTAGCCATTTCCTGTGGTGGATACTTAGGTAATTTCCAGTGTTTTGTTTTTCCAAATGCTGTAGGTGACTGATAAGCTCACTACAATGCTCTTCACGATGGTATCTTCCCAGAGAACCACTAGTCCTTGATACGCAACTTCAGAGCTTCTCTATGTGGGACGCACAGTGTTCACTCATTGTTTCCGGTCACTCTTTGATCTGAAAGCAAGTCAACCACTTTTTAGGATCTTACTTTTATTCTATTTACGTTTATGTGTGTCTGTGTGGGGGGCGTATGTACATGTGTGCAGGTACCCAGGGAGGCCAAAGGTGTCAGACTCTCTTTGAGCTGGTTTAGTGTCAGACTCTCTTTGAGCTGGATTTACAGGCAGTTGTGAGTTGCCTGATATAGATGCTGAAATTCAAATTTGGGTCTGCTAGAACAGTATACACTCTTAAACACGGAGCGATAACTACAGTCCCCTTACACCCTTTGAGATGGCACCTGATGTGTCCCCGCTAGTCTCGAATTCAATTACAATTGTGCACTACCAATTATCACTTAGTGTATATAGTACTGGGGATTGAACCGATGGTTTTGTATGTGCTCATGTGTTGTACCTGTGTGCAGGTGCACGATATACAGGTGCATATATGAAGGCTAGTCATCAATCTTGGGTGTCATCCACCTTGTTTTTTGAGATAGGGTCTCTCATTGGCTTGGAGCCCCAGGGATCCAGACCTCAGTGCTGAGATAATAAGTGCATACCACTTTGTTATGTGGGTTCTAGGGATCAAACTCTTCCCCAGCCCTGCAGGGCATTTTAACGAATTTTTTTTTGTATGTGTATGAATGTACTGTCTGCATGTCAGTTTGTGCACCTGTGTCGTGCAATGCCACGGAGGTCAGAAGAGGGTGTCGGATTCCCCTGGAACTGGAGTTCTCCTGGAATTGGAGTTACAGACGGTTCTTAGCCGCCATGTGGGTGCTGGGAATTGAACCCAGGTCCTCTGCAAGAGCAGTCGGTGCTCTTAACCGCTAGGCTATCTCTCCGGCCCCCTGCAGGGCATTTTAAAATCAAATACAAGGCATCTGCAACACACACACCTTGCTACAATACAATCCCCAAGTCACGCTGTTGTGGTTTGGAATCCATTCATCTATGCCAACCAATGTTTGAATATCTAACCCCAGATCAATGGAGGGAAATCCAGAATTCCTTCAACAAAAGGGCTCAAGTGGCCTTTCACCAAGGAGCAGGAAATGTCACATACAGCTACAGAAGCAGACAATGATGACAATGTCACTACTCACTGGTCTCTAACTTCTAGACTGAATACAAGGCTGCTTTCCATGTCATATTCAAACAAGCCTTTGAAATTAAAATATATAGATCTTCATAGGAAGGTAGCTCTCTTCCTACCAGTGAAGATCTGATTTATCTGTTTGAATTTTTTAAAGGAAAGTCTGAGGAAGACACAAGAATGTATTGAACTTCGTTTCAATATCCTCAGATATGTAAAATAACTCTCTAAATGAGAAAAAGCATACTATCAAATTTTACTTTCATGATACAAAATGTTAAGAGTACCAACAGAATTACAAGCTGCTGAACTTCAAGGAACCCATCAAAGCAGAGACTATCAAAAGCAAAGGGGTTCAGGTACTTTTCTAGGATATTCCCTAGATGGTCAAGAAGGTACCCAAAAAACAATTCTACTGAGATGGGGATTGGGGGAGAGGAGAAAGAACAGTACTAAAAATGAAAATGACTATGTCCTCATCCCCACCTATGGACTACGAACTGACCACCAAAGCTGCTTTGTCAGCAGCCCCTTGTGAGCTGTCACTATCAGCAGTTTCTGCTGTCGCCACAGGCTTCATGGCTAAATATCCTTTAGAAACTCCTCTAAAAAAAAACAAAACTCCTCTAAATAAAGGGACTGTCTGGATGGAGCTTCTTTTGTCTCACCATCAGGCCCACAACCACCTTACCCTGCAGATGACCCAAAATCAGATTTTGATGTGAAATGAAGGGCAAGTAGGCAGGACCCAGCTACATAGCCAAAATCAGTGTCCACACTTGGACAACCTTCAGGCCCAAGTTGGGAGTGTAATGCAGACTGTCAGACTGTTCTCAGCCGTCCTATGGGTGACTAGGAAGTGATGACATGGACTCCCACCACCCTGTCACTTTAGGCATACCACAGATGGGATTCAGATGGATCCAGGGGTCTGTGGACCTGATGAGGAGCCTGCCAGCAGAATTATTTCTAGATCTTTCTGAAGCTTTCCTCCTGGCTTCTAACCTTGTAGTACAAGCTCTGCTGGCCAGAATGGTGGGCGACTGAGCAGCCAAAGCAGGGGAACTGACTAGGGATCTCTGGTTGCTCCGAGCCCAGCAAGCATCTCCAGAGCGGGATATTTCCCTCTGGTGACCCCAAGGGCCCTTCTCAAAGACTTTGTCCTTTGGGAGCTCAGAACCCCCATGCTCCCCATTCCTCTTTGCATTTACTATGGCTCCCTTCTAGTAGTCACTGGTCCTGACACTTTGGAATGCTTCAAACTCCATACTCCATGTGATGCTTCATCCAATGAGATGGCAGGGCCTTAAGTATCAGCCCAGATGGCCAGGTCTCTCCGTCCTCACACAGAGCCTGCCACATTTTGTTGTTGTGGGGTTTTTTTTCTTCTTCTTTTTCTTCTTCTTCTATTCTATTTTATTATTTTATTTTTTATCTTTTTGAGACAGGTTCTCCCTTTAGTTTCAGCTGGCCTGGAACTCACTATGTAGACCAGGCTGGCCTTGAACTCACAGAGCTCCGCCTACCTCTGCCTCTCAAACACTAGGATTAAAGGTGTGCACCACCACTCCGGCCTTCTTTATATGATAGGGTCTCAATATGTAGCTCTGGCTCGCCTGGACCTCTGTATAGAGCAGGCTACCTTCATACTTACAGAGATCTATCTGCCTCTGTCTCCTAAGTGCTGGTACTAAAAGCCTGGGTCAATATGTTTGGCTCTGCTCTACCTTTCTTCAGGTTAGAGCTCCTCACCAGCAGAAACTCAAGTTGTGGATATATCCCCCACCCCTACCTAGACCCTGGGACCCTGACAGGATGTGGACAGATGCTCCAGTGGATGGAGTAACTCACAAACTTCCACAAAGGGCATCTGGACTACTGACAAGGGCAACCCAGAAAAGCCTCTATGACTTGACAAGTGCTGGGTTTCTCTCCATTGACTAGCTTTGCTCTGAGAGCTCCCAGAACGGTCAGGTGCATATTTCATGGCTTAATATACAGACTTGGGTCAGACCCTTGCTGGCCCTTCCTACAGCATCTGACGTTCAGTTAACTGAGGTCCCCACCTCCAGGTTCAACTCAAGTCCTCCCCTCTCCAGCCCACCCACTGAAGATGCAGACACACAGGTTTTCCTGAAGCACAGGTCTCACCCTGTCAGTCCTCTGCTCCAGCACCTTGAGACCACCAGGTGATACACAGCTGTCTTCTCACCACATCCTGCATCACTATAACACGGGGGTCAAAGACAACAAAGCTGTCAGACTGACTGTCTAGGCTCAAGCCCTCAGTCCACCTCTAACTGAGCCCATTACTAGCTGGGTCATCAGTGTGCCTTAGTTTTCTCAATGAAATGGGGCTTGTCAATGCAGCCCCTAGGGATCGGCAAGTAGCACATGTACAGTTCTAGAACTCAGGGCTCGTCCTAAGGAGAGTGTTTCCTTCTGCTCTAGTGGCAAGAAAGGAAAAGGACAAGTCACTTTCTGAGAACAATGTCAAAGACCTGAAAGCCAAGCCCTGCTTAGCTTTCCTGTAGCTATAAACCCAGAATCTAAAGCTGGGGTGAGGTTCAGGTCAAGTGTACCCAAAATAATACAAAATCATTCATAAAGCTCTTCCAATACATTGGGTCCTGTGTTCTGCCACAAACAGCAATGGCTTTCTTTAATCCTCACAGTGACTGCTGCACCCTGAAGGTCATCTCGCTTTGCCATCTGTAGATGCCCCCTAAAATACAGCAAGTGTGACATATGGTGCAGGGCAGAGTGAGTGGTCAGAAGACACCATCATCATCACCCCCATGGGCAGATGGGGCTCTGGGCCAGGAGAGGCTAATCTCTTATTCCAAGGTACAATGCTGGTTCCATGCCAGCACAGTGGACCACCAGGAGGGTCCTGTAGTATTTGGATCAGTAGCTTTGGACTCCTGTGGTATGACCTTGCTGGCAGCCCCAAGGACAAGGACAGAGACTATGCAGCCCTAACATCACGCCCCTCAGCCAGGCAACCTCTGCTTCACTTGCTTCGAAGTCTTATCTCCTACTCTGAAATCTAGTTCTGCCTACTCCCCTCTTACTTGTGAAGCCCCCCAAATCGACCCATGATAAGACACTGATCCTCATCCAATTACTGTCAGCAGAGAACTTAGCACCAAACTTGGCCCACCTACTAAGAATTTGCTCTGACATCTCTTCTACTCCACAACAAGCTCCTGGGCTTGAGCTCCGTCAATACCCTCCACCCCATTCCTGTGATCCTGAAGCGTCCCTGTCCTTGGAACTTGTTGCCTGGCTGGAAACCTGGCCCTGTGGAACAGTGTTATAGCTTGCTCTGGGGAGGTACCATCACAAATCTGTGGGTCATTATGTGGAAGAATCAAGGTCAGACTGGTTTTACTTGCCCCCAAAGAGTCATACCAAGACAGTAGTATATTCTACAAAAAAAGGGCGGGGAGGGTCAGTCAACAGAGATCTGGTGGACATTAATCACTCTACAACAGAAAAAAACTTTCAACCCAAGCTGTACAAAGGTAGCTGGCCTAGGTGGTGAATGATGAATGTACTTGTCATTGAAGTTTTCAGGGATGGATGGGGAGATGGTCAGACTAAGAGAACCCCAGGCTTTCCTGGGACCCTACCAGTCTAGGACAGGAGATATCAGCCTTGACTAAAGATCATAATCACAACCACTTGGGAAACCTCAAAAACTACTGGTACCTAGGCTCTGTCATCAGAAATGATGGCTTAAAACCAGGACTGCTGGGCATGGTGCAACACATTACATACTCAGCACACAGAAGGCAGAAACAGGTGGATCTCTATGAGATGAGTTTTTAGGCCAGCCTGGGGCTACAAGAAGAGCCTGTATCACAAAAAGAGGAGGAAGAAAAGGAAACCACACACACACACACACACACACACACACACACACACACACACACAGAGGGGGTGGCAGCGAGGGGGTGTGTGTGGGTAGTTAATGTGAGGTACAAGCCCATCAAATAAAAATTTTAAAAACTGCTTTCCAAGTGATCCTAATGGCTGTAGGGGCTGACCTAGTGCTGAATGGCAGTGTTATACCTAATGTACTGAACTAGGTAGATACCCCTCTGCCTTTTCATACCATGGAAATTGTCAGTGTTCAAACATCTGTCCTTTTGGGGGGTTAGTTCCCTTCCTTTTCTTTTTGAGACAGGGTCTCCCTATAGTCCCAGCTGTCCTGGAACTCACTCTGTAGACCAGGCTGACCTTGAACTCAGAGATCCACCTGACTCTGCCTCCTGAGTGCTAGGATTAAAGGTGTGCACTGCCACACCTGGCTTAAAGACAGGTCTTAGCCGCCATGTGGGTGCTGGGAATCGGAACCCGGGTCCTCTGCAAGAGCAGCCGGCGTTCTTAACCATGAGCCATATCTCCAGCCCCAGGGTTAGTTCCCTTCTAATACCCCTGGCTTTATCCTTGTCCTCCAGCACTAACCAGTTAATGTCACACTCCCCAAAGCAGGATATTTCTGCCCATAGCCAGAGCCATGAGTAAGAGACAGGCAAGAGCCATCTTAGGAAGGGCCTCTCACTGAGTGAAGATGCAGATATTTGGGCTGAGGGGGGAAGAAAAGCTTGGGAAGGAGATGGAAGAAAACTGTGAATATTGAGTTGGACTTTCTCAGGTGTTAAGATTTAAATAACCCTAGTCCTATAGTACTAACAATGCCACAACTTCCAGTCTTATCCATCCTTTTTAAATCTGAATGATCCTACCCACAAGGCTACTTTACCAAGTGCCTCTCTACTACTCTGCAGGCCACTTACCTGCCTCTCTACACAGGCATCAAACTGTCTTGCATTAGAAACATTCATGGGCCATTCTAATTATATCCCCTCCCAGGCTCTGACAACACTTAGGCTTAATCACTTGTGACTGTGCTACAAGACTCAGCCTAGGGCTGGAGCAGGACTGGCATCTAAAAAAAATGTGCTATGCGGACCACTGAATGCTACATCTCTTTCTTCATAAAGTCACTGTCAAAAAGTGAAACAGACTACCTCAGGTAAAGTGGCACCAACAAGAGGGACTACTGTGAGTGACTGCCCCAAATACACCTAGCCAGCTCTACCCCATGGTCCTAAAGCAGCAGCTAATGCTGCTAGAGGTAAGGGAGGCACTCCTGGTCATACGCCATCCCCTGAGCCAGCTGTGGCATCCAAAGATGAAGTGCTAATGCCTGGTTACTTCCCTCAGGTGTCCGGAGGTGCAGCTATAATTTGCACATGGTATCTCCAGATAAACAGTATCATTTTATAAAGACAAGTTTTCATTGTTATTGTAGTCACCAATGAAAACTAAACCCTCTTTGGGTAAGACAAAGCCAAAATACTTTAGTCTAAAAAAGCACCTGAAGGGGGCTGGAGAGATGGCCTAGCGGGTTAAGAGCGCCGACCACTCTTGCAGAGGACCCGGGTTCAATCCCCAGCACCCACATGGCGGCCGAGAACCGTCTGAAACTCCAATTCCAGGAGAACTCCAGTTCCAGGGGAATCCGACACCCTCTTCTGACCTCCGTGGCATTGCACGACACGGGTGCACAAACCTGCATGCAGACAGTACATTCCTACACATACAGAAATAAATAAAGTTAAAAAAAATTAAAAAAAAAAAGAGCACCTGAAGGAATACAGGCAGATCTAGAGCAAGCAAAGGAGAAACTGCTGAGAAACACACTAGCGATTCAGAAAAATAAAATGACCTCATACCATGAAATCAAAGTATGGGCAGACTAAAAGACAATGCAGGTGAATATAGTAAGGAGTAGGTATCATAAAGAATACTAAGCCTGCTGTAACCACAGAAAATACCTCACTGTAAGCAACAAGTACCACCAGACATAGAACTCAAACTGCAAACTTTAAAAAGCATTCTGGGGCTGGAGAGATGGCCTAGCGGTTAAGAGTGCCGACCGCTCTTACAGAGGACCTGGGTTCGATCCTCAGCACCCACATGGCAGCCGAGAACTGTCTGAAACTCCAATTCCAGGAGGACTCCAGTTCCAGGGGAATCAGACACTCTCTTCTGACCTCCGCAGCATTGCACGACACAGGTGCACAAACTTGCATGCAGACAGTACATTGATACACATACAGAAATAAATAAATGCCGGGCGTGGTGGCGCACGCCTTTAATCCTAGCACTTGGGAGGCGGAGGTACTCGGATCTCTGTGAGTTTGAGGCCAGCCTGGTCTACAGAGTGAGTTCCAGGACAGCCAGAGCTACAGGGAGACCCTCAAAAAGACCAAAATAAATAAATAAATAAATAAATAAATAAATAAATAAATAAATAAATAAAAAGCATTCTACAACCCAAAAGACGGACTGCTATCCTTACCAAAATAAATAAATAAATAAAATAAAAAGCATTCTACAACCCAAAAGACGGACTGCTATCCTTACCACACAGCGTTCTTACAAACCAACAGAAACCTCAGACTGAAAGAAAAGAATAGGCAGAAAACAGAAGTGAACATGTTTAGAAAAGCAGCAAATGGGGCTGGAGAGATGGCGTAGCGGTTAAGAGCGCCGACCGTTCTTACAGAGGACCCGAGTTCGATCCCCAGCACCCACATGGCGGCCAAGAACCGTCTGAAACTCCAATTCCAGGAGAACTCCAGCTCCAGGGGAATCCGACGCCCACTTCTGACCTCCGCGGCGTTGCACGACACAGGTGCACAGACTTGCATTCAGACAATACATTGATACACATACAGAAATAAATAAAATTAATAAAAAAAATTAAAAAAAAAAGAAAAGCAGCAAATGGTCAATGCATATATGCACCAGTAACCCCAGAAATTACAAACTAAATCAAATTACATTCAAATTCCTGGTGTTGCCTAATATGTAAAGTCTTTCTATAATATAGAAAGTATTAAATTTTACACAACTCTCCTTCTGAGCTAATATAATAATACTCAGGAAATAATCACAGACTTGTGCAAAGAACTGAGTTACAAGGTGTTCATCACAGTACTGCTAAACTAGTGAAAACTAGAAATGGAAATTTGCAAACAGAACACAAAGCAGACATTAAATTGCTGTGGGTGTTTAAGGCAATATAGACAACATTCCATGTCTTTAGGCAAAAGGAATAAACTAATTTTTGTGGAGGGAAAAATGTGTACACACTCATCCACACACACACACACACACACACACACACATCCACAGGAGATGATGAGATATGAAAACACTAACAAGTAATAGTGGTTTCTTTGAATTATACAATTAGGGTTGGCTTCTATTTTAGCTTTGCTTATCTATATTTCTGTCAAACTTCAATCAAGGCAAGGGTAAGTTACCACCAAGACTGAAACATATCTCTCAATCCATACCTGCTTCTTTCTGAGAACTAGCTCAGAGCACAGCCAGCTCACAATAGCAGGCAAGGAGGGGCTGTGCCATTCTCAGAATACCACCCGCTCCCCCAAATCACATGTGGTGGCTTTGGAATGCATCCGAGGAATTATGGGGCTGTCTGGTTTTCTGGGAATGCACATCCAACAAACAAGTTGGAAACAAGTTTCACTGTCAAGACTTTTTGGTCATTTTCATGTTTAGAATTTTGACATAACCTGAAGAAACCTAGGGAGTCCTTGCCTCCTTCCTACAGCCTGTGTCCCATAAGCCCTGCATCAGAGAGCGTTCCCAACCATCACAAGTATAAGTGGTCAGTAGTGGCGCAGCCCAGGCCCTGAACCTGGAGCCTTCATCACAAACTCCTGAGCAAGGGGGCACCACCAAACCACATAGCAGGGGGCCTCCTGAATGTGGCGAATTGAATAACTTCAGACTAGTGGCGCGCACACACACACACACACGCACACATGCACACACGACCTGCTGTCACCTCTCTCAGTCCCCTGCAGTTTTACCCTCAGTTCCCTCCCTATGCTCTCTGGTCACAGCTGAGTGATTACTTTCCAGTCCCAAGGCTAGATGGCTCCTTTCTGTCTGGATGACCACTGCTCCTGTCCCTGGACCCATCCCCCACATGCCCCCCCCCACTGTTTTCCCATCTTCTCCCACATCCTCTCTCTCCTGTCTTTAGGAACCCTGTTGCCCTGCTCTCCAGGAGCCTTCCCCGTACCAACCACTCATTCTCCTGACCATTCAGGCCAAAACTTTGCAGTCACTTTGGCTCTTTCCCTGCAGTTAATCTGTCAGGAAACCTCATGGAGTATTTCAGAGTATGCCCAGACCAGATGGCTCTCTTCCCATCACCTGCTGATGGACACCCAAGTTCTAGTGGCCTTCTGTCTATCCTCTCTACAAGGCAGTCAAAGCAAATTTTTGCAGTGCTGACAATGGAATCCAGGGCCTGACATACTCTAAACAAACATCTCTGCCACCAATCTCCCTACATGGCCAGCCCTATGGCATCCACCTTAAAACCTGAAATCAGCTCGCACCACTCCTCTATGATGCTGGCTTCCTATCTCACTAGAGTTAAGTGAAAAACCTCTTATACACCCACAAAGCCCAGTGTCTGTACCTGACCCACACCCCCAGTCCCCTGCCCTGCCCAGCTGCACTGACCTCTCCATACTACCCCCTTGAGCCAACCCTGCCAGCTTCTGCCTTGAGTTCTTGTTGGGCTCTTCCCTTGCCTACAATGCTGTTTTGGATAACAACACAGCTCATACCATCAGGCCCTTCAAAGCACTTTCTAAGTGCCTCTATAAAAGGGCACCTTATCCGCCATAGGCTCTCTATCCTAATATATGTATCCCTAGGGAAAATGGGGAATTCATATTTGGTGTACAGCTTCTACTCCTAGCACCTACATAGTATGTAGCATCCCTAAGTAATATATACTGAATGAATAAAAGAAATAAATAAATGAAGCCCTTCTCATTCCAGTTGGAGACTCTGGGTCCAGCCTACAAATCCTGTTCAGCAGACCTCTACACACACCACACACACACACACACACACACACACACACACACACACACACACGCCACTCCTCCTCTAGGCCTTGGGAAGCCCCTTTCTGACTGTTGCTGTTAAGTACTGCTGGACAACCCAGGCTGAGTCATTACCCAGAGCCCTGGCTAACCCTTTCTCCATCCTCCAGACCCATCTCAAAGTGCCTTCCCTTACAGCATAACGGGTAACCCAGAGCTGCTCTTGGAGAAAATGGAAAGGAACTGAATGACCGAGAGGAAAAGCCAAGCTTCCTGGCCTGATGACTGAGAAAACTCAAGCTCTCAGGAAGTCAGGACCTCTGAAAGTGAAACATTAATAGAAATATTACTGGAAAATACCAAACAGGAAGCAAAGGAAAATTCCATTGTGGAATCAAGGACTTCAGTCCCTGCACCTTAACGGTCTCAGCAAAGCATTTCAAAATCAAAACACGGGAAGAAACGGAATTCAATCGGGCTGTCACCCTTCCTGCAAACTCAAGCTTTGGCCAAACCACCTCCCTACCCTGGCACAGAGGGCACTGGACTCAGAAGACAAGGCTGCTGGTCCTCCTTCTGGGAGAATCCACATTTCCGTCTGCAAATGGGGACTGCAGCGCCTTCCTCAGAGTGGCTCCACGAGAAGCATGAGCTACAGGTGTAAAAGTGCCCCATAGTCTGCGGAAGACATCTACAAATGCAGAAAGTCACGATGGGGGCTGGAGGGACGGCACGGCAATAGGGGTCTCACAAAGAGTAAGAGAAGTCACAAACAAGACAGCAAACTCTGGTGTGAGGTTGTGTGGCTTGAGGTGGTAAAGTACAGTGGTGAGAAGCAGACTCTGGACCCAGCTTCCAACCTCATCTCTGCTAACTGTGTGAGCAAAAGATATTACTCAATCACACTCTGCACCTCAGTTCGCCTATGGAAAAAATAGTAGCACACACCTCAATGAACTCCAGTAATCTTCAGATACACACAAAGCACACAGAACAGCACCTGGCTCAGAATACATACAAGTATTAGCTAATAGACTAGCAATACTCCCTTAATTAAAATAACTAGTCTTCCCAAATGTCTCCTTCTCCAGAAGCTTTCCTAGCTTCCCTCATTGAAGTGGATTTCCTCCTCTCTGCTCTTCAACTCCACATCAAGGCCCTGCCCACACGCAGCTCTGCAGGATCACTCTCCAATCACCCACAAACTTCGTTTACAGATCAATTCTGTCATATAAATAGATCTGTGTTCTAACTTGGTTTCTGTGTCCCCAGCCAGACGGTAAGCTAATTATAGGCAGCCACTGGCCAACTCCTGCACCATCTCTGTAGTCCCCAGCTCTAGACAATGGCCAACTCCTGCACCATCTCTGTAGTCCCCAGCTCTAGACAATGGCCAACTCCTGCACCGTCCTTGTAGTTCCCCAGTTCTAGACAGTGGCCTCTAAACAGCAATTCCTCAGCTAATGCAGGCCAAAGAGAAGCTGAGAATCAGAGACCACTGCAATCTGTTTCTATCAATGCACCCAACCCCAGCCCCAGTAAGCCAGCTGAGTGTGTTATCAAGACAGCCAAACAGGCTGGCCTTTGGATGGAAAGCTGCAAGTGCCAGGTTTCTTTCTACTTTAAATTTATTTACTTAAGTGTGCTCGTGCACAGGTAGGGGTGGGAGCCCATGTTATCAGAGGACAACTAACTTCCAGAGGTTGGTTCTCTCCTTTTATCATGTTGTTGAACCATCTTGCTATCCTGAGTCCCAGGTTTTCTAGTATGACCAAAGCTGACCTGTGCTTCCTCTATAGACAACCAGCGTGGCTCTAAACTCAGCAGCAGAGGGCTCTGCGACAAGACCAGAGGAAAACACACCTGCTTCACAATTGCCTTTTAAAGCCAATTTTTTTTTTTTTTTCTTTCTTTTTTGCCACCATGCCTGGCTAGATCCTGTCTTTTAAAAAAAAGCCAACAAAAAAAAAAAAAAAAAAAAAAAAAAAATAATAATAATAATAATAATAATAATAAAGAAATTAAAAAAAATAAAGCCAATTTTATGAACCATCGATGCTTTGGGGGTAGGGGTAGAACAGGGTCAAGTCTTGAGGGTTAGTCCTGATCAGTCACGTTTTGAAAATTGTCAGACTACAGAAGGCAGTCAACTGATCTCCTTTAAGGAAATGTAAGTTGTTTTTTTGTCTTTTCGAGACAGGCTCTCCCTATAGCCCCAGCTGTCCTGGAACTCACTCTGTAGACCAGGCTGGCCTTGAACTCACAAAGATTCGCCTGCCTCTTCCTCCCGTGTGCTAGGATTAAAGGCGTGTGCCACCACGCCCGGCTGTAAGTTATTTCTTGATACATGCAGAAGGACCACCAGATTTTATCTTAAAGGAGTCCACACACAGCCTGGCCGATCCTTGGAGCTCTCTCCAAGAGAGACATGTGGTGTTAGAACGAGATGACATGACAGCTACAAGACACATTTTATGCAGCTGTCCTCTGGGATGTGCCTACTCTGTGTGCAGAATTTCTCTATAAAATAACTCAAGTACTACATTAACATCTCCTTTATAGAACTCATTGGCAGATGAGGGAGAGACAGAAAATCCAGCTGTGGGTAAAGACAAGGAAGCCCAGATCGAGGGAGGATGAGGCAAAGGAGAACACTCAGTGGACACACAACCAACGCAGGGCCTTTCCACTGCCATTTATTTATTTATTTACTTACTTTCTTACTTTATTTATTTATTTATTTATTTATAGCTATTGATTGATTGTCTTTTCCAGACAAGGTCTCCTTGTGGCCCCAGCTGGCCTGGAACTCAGCTTTTGGAAGCTGTCTATAGTCCGAGATGCTCCTTAACTATGGCTCCACACACATCACTTCCATGGCTCACCAGTATGCAAGGACTCCCCAGGGCAAGAAGTCACCTGAGACACAAACTGAGGTGCCTATTCCTTTCATATCAAGGCGCTGCCCCACCTCTCCCATAATGTCACTTTTTTTTTTTTTTTTTTTTTTTTTTTTGGAGACAGGGTCTCCCTGTAGCCCTAGCTGGCCTGGAACTCGCTCTGTAGACCAGGCTGGCTTTGAACTCACAGAGATCCACTTCCCTCTGCCTCCCATGGGATTAAATGCGTATGCCACCATCCCTGGCCATGTAATCCTTGGGCAAGGCCCACTGCATGTGGGCTGACACATGAGCACCCCCACCAGCCTGCAGTCAAATTCCACTTGTCTCTAGTTCCCCTTAAATGCCTACCTCCCAGCTGAAGACGTACCAAATTCTCAAGACAAAAACACTAGGAGAAAAAAATGATAAAAACACATCCATCTACCGTAGAAGCTCAGGACAGAGATTACTGCATCCTTAAACTTAGCCTCCTTTCCCACTCGCTCCCCTACCTGGTATGTACTGGTTGGCTAAATGGGGACCAGATGCTTTGGTGGTGGCATCGGGATGTGGCCAAGTGATGTATCCCTGAACTCACCTGGAAGAACAGGTGGACTGCCCATGGGTATAACAGAGGAAGCCACAGGTGTTGAGAGGCAAGATTGGGACCCCAAAGGCAAACTATGGTGTACCTAGCATGAGAAGGCTCCACTGACCAACAGCTCCATTCCACACCACAGAAACTCTCACTCAGGTCTGAGCCAACAAACTGAGCCTAGCTTGCAGGGACATTCACTGGACAGTCTAATCTGGTTCCCTAAAGACCATGACAGGAAACTGGGCTACCTAGACTGAATGGATTTTCCCGGAGTGATAGGTGGAGACCAAGGCAAACTTAGAGGTGTTTAGGGGCACAATAGGCCTGGCCTTTCCAAATGCTGCCTGCTGAAAATAATGTGAAAATCAGACTGCCTCCTGGCTACCTGACGGATCCTGGCCAAGGACCAAGGTAGCCACACATCAAGGGCAGAGATAGGTGCCTGCAGTCTGTATCCAATGTGGCCCTGGCCAGAAGACTCAGGAGTTAGGAGAAAAGCCATCACTGCATCAGGGTGCTCAAAAGTAGGGCCCCAGGACCAATATGAAAGCTCATCAGAGGTCAGAACGCAAATTTTCAAGGGTCCCACCAGAACTGTTGATTCATAAGCTTCAGGGGATGAGGAAGAGGCGGCAGCAAGAATGTAAGAGCCCGAGAACAGGCAGGAGTGCTGTGAGGTGCTGTGCTGTCTTCAGGACATGTCATGCCATTCCACTAGTGAACTCACAGCAGCTAGCCGCCTGCTCAAGACCTGGATAGGATCAAGCCAGTCAGTATTTCCAGCACAGACAGAGAGGGGCTTCTGAGGCTCCAACCCTAGCTGAGGAGCTAAAAGCAACTGATGGAGGAATGGGCTGGGTGAGTGGGGAGGTAAATACGGTCAAGGTGCATTGTATATGTGTATGAAGTTATCAAAGAACAAATAAATTTTTTTTTTGTATGTGTATGAATGTACTGTCTGCATGCAGGTCTGTGCACCCGTGTCGTGCAATGCTGGGGAGGTCAGAAGAGGGTGCGGATTCCCCTGGAACTGGAGTTAAAGAAGGTTCTCAGCGGCCATGTGGGTGCTGGGGATCGAACCCGGGTCCTCTGCAAGAGCAGTCGGCGCTCCCAACCGCTAGGCCATCTCTCCAGCTCATAAAAATATTTTTTAAAAGAAGTTACAGGGTAGGGGCTAAGGATGTAGCTCTGTTGGCAGACTGCTTATTGGGTTTTTTTTGGTTGTTGTTGTTTTGTTTTGTTTTTGTTTTTGTCTTTTCGAGACAGGATCTCCCTGTAGCCCCAGCTGTCCTGGAACTCACTCTGTAGACCAGGCTGGCCTTGAACTCACAAAGATCCGCCTGCCTCCACCTCCCGAGCGCTAGGATTAAAGGTGTGCGCCACCACACCCGGCCAGAGTGCATATTTTGCACACACAGAGCTCTGGGTTTAGTCCCCAGAGCTAACTACATAAGGCTATAACCCCAGCACTTGGAGAATACAGGCAGGCTCATCTTTAGTGAGTTCTAGGCCGGCCATTTTCGAGGCTTGTCTCAGAAGAAATAAATAAACCAAACGACAGAGCTAAGTCGCACTGTTCTAACCAGCTGTCCAGGCGCCCTTCATGCTGCTGTGCCAGCCGGCCTGTCTGGAAGCCGCTCCCTTGCTGCCTCTCTCCTCCTGGTAGAAGAACATCTGGTAACTGCAGTCCCCTGTCTCCTGAGAGGCAACTCTTAAAAGATCAAAGTTGAGGAAAAACAGCCTGGAGAGATGGTTTCTAAAACTCTGTATCTGCGGCAGCTGAATCTCTTCACTATCCCCACACCATGACTCCGTTTGCGAGATCCTCTCGTACCTGGATCCTCTTGCTCCTCTAAGTCCTGTCACACTCTACTCTCTCAATTCTAGTCACAGGGGTCTTTACCTGAAGGTCTCAAAAGCATTATGGTCCTTTCTCCAGCCATCCATGGTCACTTGCCCTGCTGCTCGACAATGGTTCTGAGCAGAAGTACCCTCCCTGACCCCCCATTATCTAGGCCTCACCGCAGCACTGGCAGGATGGCCTCTGTCACTGCTCTCTATAGACACCCGCCACACAGGGCTCCACCTCCAGCACCTGGTAGGGGAGGGCATGGAAACGACCCACAGGAAATATCTGGAGATGAATGAAGCCAAGTCTTAGACACACTTGACATTCCAGCTACAAAGTATGATTACTAAGCATTTGAAACAGTCTTAACTGTAATTGGGAAAAAATGTTTACTAAAGTTTTGAAAGCCACAAAAGGAGGACTTTAGTGAATAGGCAGAACCACTAGCAGCAAGACAAAGAAAGTCTGCCCCCTTGGGGGTGGTCCTGGGCAACAAAGGGGATGCTGAGAGTCCAGTGCAGTGGGCTGCAAATCTCTGTGGAGAGCTTTTATAGGCAAAAGCTCCAGTTCTCCCAGTCTACACACCACGCCAAGCTTGAACCATAGGAGGCTGCAGGGACCTTGTTCTTGCGAGAACATCAACCACATCGACCACAAGTTGAACAGCCCTCAGCTCTCATCAGCAGAGGCCCCTTGGTGCCTCCCAGCTTACTGCCATCCAAGTGCGGCATCCTGGGTGCTTAAGAAGCCCAGAGTACAGGCTTCTAAGGTGAACATCCATACTGATCTAGGGAGATCCAGGCTCTTTCAGACTGCACACACCATCTATCCTGGGCAGACAGAGCAGGCGGGGGTCAGGAGACGGACAGGAAAATTGAAGTAGGGCATTCCCTTACTCCTCTTCCATTAAACAAAAAGATCTCTTGCCAAGCACCGACTGACAAGTAGGAGAGCAGCTCCCTGTGTGGACATCCGGTGTCTATCAGTCTGGGCAAAAGTTTACCTTGGAAAGAAGAATGTGGGGGAGACCCCAGAGCAGAGGCCTGACAGGCAGGCAACCCAGCCCTAAGGATCGAGATCTCCCACTGGGCCTCAGATTTAATCAAAACACTGCCTGGACCACAAGTAGGCTGAACAAGTACTATTTTATGGGGGAAGGGAAGGTAACCCAGGAGTGTGAAGGGGAGGAGTGGACTGGGCCTGGCTGTAATTAACTCCCTTGCTTCGAAGCTGGGAAAGACAAGACGGCCTAATATATTAGGCAGAGGGTTGCCACAAAGACCCTCATTCCTGCTACTATGGGAGATGGAGTAAGAAAAGGTGAGGTAGGAGGTGGGTCTCCACACCCCCGCCGCCTGAGCTGGAGGAGGAACTGACACATTGGTGAGGAGTGCTCTGGGAGGATCCGCACTAAGGGAAAGCCTGCGTGGGGGTTCCCTGTGCTGCTCCAGTACAAAAGGCTTTGGAAACCTGGCACGCAGGGTGGGGCGTTTAGAAGCATTTACATAGACAGGTCCAGGGGGCCAACTAGGAACACAGGGATGGGAGAGTCCCTTCCCCACTGCGGACCTCATCCCCAGGCATCTGGGAACACGACGGGACACTAGAGTAACAAGAGTAAATGGTCTTTTCGGCCCCGGCAGCTCGGACTCTGGAGACTTTGCAGGGGAAGCCGGAAAGGCAGGCTGGGTCTCTCTTCCTCCCGCAGACCTAGGCGGGGTGCTCCTGCTCGGGCCGTGGGCTCGGAAAGCGGGCGTTTGGGGAGCAGGAGCGAAGGAGACGGTGTCAGACCAACCATCTGGCGGCACGCGCGTGGGAGAGGGCCGAATCAGGAAGCAGCGCGGGAGCCTGGGACAAAGTTGCGCTGGGGGCTAGGACGCGCGGCGGCGCCACGGTTTCCAGGGGCACAGCCGGGGCTGCGGGCACCGAGGCCTCGCGGCTCCTTACCTTGTCCTTCTTGCCGGCTGCGCTGTCCTCCGCCGCCGAGGCCGCGCACTTGTTGAGCAGCTTTTTGCCCCCGCAGGTCGTCGGGCTCCAGGTGCGGCCGCCGGAGCAGACGCCTCCCGGGGGGTCTCCGCCGCCCGCCGCCGCGCTCTCCACTTTGATGAGCCGGTGCTTCGGAGAGATGTAGCGCACCTCGGCCGGAGTGGCGGGCCGCCGCTCGCTGCTGCTGCGGTAGAGATGCGGGGAGCCGGACGACGACGACGACGAGGCGGCGGCGCCGGCCCCCGAGGAGGCGCAGCAGCAGCCCGCGGCGCCTGACGCCGACGAGGTGGAGAAGGCGCGCTGACCCGCGCCGGGCTCCCCGCCGCCGCCGCCGCCGCCGCCGCAGTAGTCCAGACGGCACATGGCGCGCAGTTTGCGCAGCGACGAGCCGGGCCCGTTGTAGGGGTCCTCGAAGTCGCGCTCCTTCTGCGCGCGGTAGGCGCGGATGAGGTCACTCGTGCTGCCGCTGTCGTCGGGCAGCGAGCCCGACGAGGCCGAGAAGCAGGAGGCGGCGGCCGGCCCGCAGGACGCCGACGAGGCCGAGCAGGCCTGCGGCACGGCCTGGGGGGGCTGCGACGGCCGCTCGCCCCGGCGCCGCTGCTCGCGGTAGTCCGGCCTCGGCGGCTGCGGGGGACTCTTGGTCTTGCTGTTGCCCAAGCTGAAGTACTTGTTCAGCCACTTGGCCATGGCGACAGGCCGCCTAGGGCCGCGGCGCGGAAGCCCGGTCCGCCGCCGCGGCCATTCGGGGGACGAGGCTGCGGCCCAGGTCCCTCTACGCCCCGGCCCCGGCGGGGGGCGTCCGGGGCGCCGGCTCCCGACTCCAAGTTCAAGTTCGCGCCGCCGCCGCCGCCGCCGCCTCCAGCCGGCCGCTCTCGGGCTCCGGCAGCTGCAGCACCGCCCTCCGCCTGCGCCGCGCGCGGCCCGGGCTTCGGATCTCGTGCCCCTCGCGGGCGCGTCTCATAGGGTCTCGACCGGCCGAGAGCGGAAGGCCCGGGCGGCCCCCGCCGCACGCCCCGCCGCGGAGCGCGCCCCTGCCCGTCCGAGCCGCCGCTGCGGGAACTCGGCTTCCTCCGCCCGCTTCTTGTTTCCCGAGAGCGCTGGGAAGGGCCGCGGACCAAAAGCGGGCGGGAGAGTGAGCGAGCCAGCTAGCGAGGGAGGCAGCCGGCGCCCGGCCGAGCCCGCGCGCCCGTGCCCGTCCCGGCGGCGCTTGCCGCTGCCTCTGCCGCCGCCTCCCGAGCCGCCGCGTGTGTGACACTCCCGCAGCCAGCGTCCGCCCGCCAGCAGGCCCCGCCCCGCCCCGCCCCGCCCCGCCCCGCCCCGCCCCCGGCCGCCCTCCGGCTGGCCCCGCCCCCTCCAGCCCGCTGGGCGAACGCGGCCGCGTGGCTTCAGTCCAGAGGGACGTCCAGCCCTCCCTTCCCCGGCGCTCGGCCGGGCGTCTCTCCGATTCAGCACGCGCCGCCTCTCGCGGCCACCTCGGCGCCAGTCCCCGGGTCGAGTCGGAGGGCGCCAGAATCGGGGTGCTCGGTCGGCTCCGCCTCCTTCCCAGATCGCCGCGGCCTCCAGCGAGGGGTTACGGGGCTGAGACCGCGGCGCTCTGAGGCGGAAGCCGATCCCCCGACCCAAATGCTGTGCACCCCAGGGATGGGCGCCCACCTTTGGGGTGGGCGGTGCGGGAGGACTAGCACACGATTTTTCTAGCTTTTACAGTGTGGACGGTGTGGAGGAGGTGGCCCTAGGGACAGAGTGCCTGTGCCCTTTCTCCTAAGAGGAACAGAGACTCCGGTTCATTCGTTCCGGCGCCAGGTCTTCAGAGAACTCTCTATGCTAATGAGTGTATTAACAATCCAGATGACGGATGCGGACGGGATAGGCGGCGAGTACCCCACCAGGCACCAATCCGAGAGCAAAGCTAAAGGGGAGGTCGGAATGTTTGCTTACCTTTTCACCTTGCAGCAAGTCAGTGCTTTAACCCTCTTCAATGCCAACGTGGTGGAGCCAGCTGTGGGAACGTTTAATGCTTAAAGTTGCAGGAGCTGGCGAGGCTCTATTCAATCCAGAGAATCTTTTAGCAGTAGATCACACAGATGGACTTGTATGCCATTCCTTGGATCTGGTGGCAACGTAACCATGCAACTTCCGACCATTTGGTTTTTACCCAAACGTGAAGAAACAGATCAAAAGAGAAGCAGAATAGCTCAGGGTCGCTTTTCCTGGAGTCTGTGACCAGGGGAGGCAGCATGCTCCCTGTGAAGACCAAAATCTTGCCTAAAAATGAGACACCTGCTTTTAAGGGCTTAATGCTATTTGGAATTTGCCAGACAATCCCCAGAACATAGCTTAACCCTAAGATGTGAGTGCCTATGTCCATAATCTTCATCTGCTATCTATACATTATAGGTGAGTTTGGGACACTGTTTTTCTTGCACGTCCTGTCAGAGCAGTGAACCTATTAAAGCAAGCAACAAGGCGGAAGCCAGAGGCCAGGCTCTCATCCTGAGACCTGGTGGCCAGAGCTGCCACCTCTGCAAAGCTCTCTGTGACCCACCCAGACTCAGGCCTGAGGCCACGGTGGAGAAGAGGCAAGCCCAGGACTCACTTGGATCACACTCGGAAGACTGCTCTGTCTACTCATAGCACACACAAGGAATGATTGCAAGTGATCTTCGAACTGCTTGCCTTTTTCATCCCCAAGGGAAGTTGAATTTTTCCAAACCCTATTATGTTACCCACACACCAACAATCTGAGATGACACGACCAAGTACTTCTTACCAGAGATCTATTCATTTAGCATTTCTAGGAAATAATCCTGACCATGTGCACACCGTAGGCCTGCAAGTGTGATGCGTTAGGGCCATAGATCCACAAGGTGATGCTAAGCTATTTATTTTGGGTGTCCTTAGACTTAAATGTCTCTGATTACCCTCTGAATCCTTACTCTGCTGCATAAACAATCATCTTACATGGAGGGAGGCCCAATTAAAAACAAAAACTAAAAGGCGAGGACATCCTCCTTTTAAACCCTGCCTCTCATGCAGCCCCTCCCTTCTGATTCTAGGCTTAGGAAGAAAAAGCAGCCAGATCCTGGAAGCAAGCCAGGCCACCTGGGACAAGAAAGTTCTCCCTGCATGTGGGCTGCACATGGAAACATTATCTCTGCATTTTCCAAAGGTTTAGGGAGAAAAGTTGTAGTTCACAACTTATTTTTTTTTACATTTTCCTTTCAGACTGTCATGGAGTCAGAGCTACTTTCCCATCTAATGTTTCTGCTGGCCTATAATTTGCAAGCCAGAATTATTATAATGCTATAGTATTATGCCAAGAGCTTCCAGAGTCCTGTGGATCCGCTCAGCCCCTAAACACTGTATATAATTAACCCCCATCCCTGCAATCTGATGTTATTCCCAGTTTACAGATCGGGTGGCTGGCCTACAGTGGTATTTACTTGATTCAGGCAAGACATCTATGGGTGTTTTCCTTTGGGAACTCATAAAGACATACCTTCCAAGATGGAGTCAAAAGTAATGATTCTGAAAAGAAACAGAAAAATCTGAAGGATTTTGATGGAGGAGCAGTGCGTACAATGTTTTTGGGAACCAAATGCTTGTAGGAAACTCATCAGAGCACTAAAGAGCTGGAATACTATTTTCAGAGATTCAGCCACCCTGTTTAAAGGGGAAACTGAGTCGAGAAGCATAGCTGGAGTTGGTGCCTAGTTTCTTGACACCACAAACTCAACCCTGTGCAATATTGTAAATAAATTATGCCCATCGCCCTTGGCTTTTATTTTATCAGGTATCAGAGTTCAAACCCAGACCTTGTGCTTGCCAGGCAAGGGCTCTACCACTGGGCTATAACCCTAACTCCTGCTGTGGAATTTGCCCTGTTATACCCCTCCCCCATGTCCTGCCCCAATGTTCTAACTGAAAAGGTTGTGTATGGAGAACAACACTTCTGTTTCTGTCCTGAGCTTCTCCCAATAGACCAAGGGCAGGAACATGGTAGCTGCTTCTCAGCCCCTTCTTCCAGTACCTGGATAAAGATAATGTCATTTATAAGGGGCCCAAAATGGTGCCACCAACCCAAGGGACTTTTTTGCTTAGAAAATATCAGTTTACTTCATTGAATGCTTTCCTTCCTTCCTTCTTTCCTTCCTTCCCTCCTTCCTTCCCTCCCTCCCTCGCTCCTTCCTTCCTTCCTTCCTTCCTTCCTTCCTTCCTTCCTTCCTTCCTTCCTTCCTTCCTTTCTTACTCTCTCTGTCCCTCCTCCATATTGTCTGCTCCTTGGAGATAGAGTCTCATGCATCCCAGCCTGGCCTCAAATTCATAAATGAAATATGTAACTGAGGATGGCCTCAAATTCCTGATCCTCCTGCCCTACCTCTCAAAGCCTGGGATTACAGATGTGCACCACCCACACCCAGCTTTCCTTCTTATTTGGGGACAGGGTCTTGCTATGTAGTTCTGGCTAGCCTGGAAATCCCTATGTGGACCAGGCTGACCTTGACTTGAAGCAGTCCCTCTGCTTCAGCTTCTCTAGTACTGGGATTTCAGGCGTACACCACAACCATGCCCAGCTACTTTATTGAATATTACTGTCGGTCTCTTGTGTGTTTACTCTTCCCAGTGATTGATCAAGGCAAGGTTAAAAAAAAAAAAAAAAAAACAGGACAGAAGAGAAGACAAAGAAAGAGCAGAGGTGCTGTGGGGGAAGGGAGGTTGATTCTGAAGGGGAAGAGTTCTTTGAGAAAATTATACCTGCCATTGCCTTTTGGAAAATGAGTGGCTTATTTTATTTTGAAACAGGGCCTCATATAGTCCAGGCTGCCCTCGGTGTGCTGAGGATAACCTTGAACTGATGATCTTCCTTCCTCTACTTCCCAAATGCTGGGATTACTGGGGTGAGCCACCTCAGCTAACCCAGCCAGTTTCCTGATCACGAGTTCAAGGTCATCCTTGGCTATGTAGTGAGTTCAAGGTCATCCTTGGCTATGTAGTGAGTTCAAGGTCATCCTTGGCTATGTAGTGAGTTCAAGGTCATCCTTGGCTATGTAGTGAGTTCAAGGTCATCCTTGGCTATGTAGTGAGTTCAAGGTCATCCTTGGCTATGTAATGAGTTCAAGGCCAGTCTGTACTGTGTGAGACCCTGTCTCAAAAAAACCGAAACAAAACAAAACCAAAAAGTCAAAGGAATTCTCGGCAGAGGGCACAGTATAGGCAAGTACATAGAAGCAGGAATAGGGAGAACGCCATTGAGAAAACAATGAGTGGTCTGTTATGAGACTCAGTGTGGAGAATTTGTGAGGGGCGGGAATGGAAGATAAAGGTACAAAGGGAGCTGTGCTCCATCAGGAAGAATTCTGCTTCATCTTTAGGCAGGAGGGAGTCACTCATGATCTTTGAGGGAGGAAATTACCTAATCTTTGTTTGCATTTTATCAAGATCATCGGGAGAGCCACATAAAGGATCTACTTCATTGAGAGAGACAGGAGGTAGAGTAGTCTTTGCTTATATTATTGCATTTGCCTGTGCATTCTGTTTTAATAGTTTATCTATTATTTTATTTTTGTCTATGAAGATATTGCCTGATGCAATGCCTGAGGAATCAGATCCCCTGGAACTGGAGTTAAGGATGGTCGTTAGGTGCCATGTGGGCATTGGGAATTGAACCTGGGTCCTCTGCAAGAGCAGCCAGTGCTCTTAACTGCTCAGCCATCTCTCTAGCCCCAACCTGTGCATTCTTTTAAATATTAATGAAAATCGGTTCCAGAATGACTACACAGAAAGCACTCGATATCTTTTTGTTGAATGAATCAGCAACATTGAAGTCATGGAAGAATGCTCGGTGCTGAGTTCTGCATGTCTCCTGCTTCGCTGGGTTGGGCTTGGGCCACTCATTAAATACTGACTAGCCCTTGCCCAGGGACAGGTAATACTAGAGGAAAGATAAAGGAGTATTTAAAGAAAAAAAAGGTGGCTGACTTGCCCTTTGCCAACCGCATAAACAGATGTGAAGTTCAGAGCCAGAGCCTGGGCTGAAGGCAGATCTGAGACAACTGTGTAACATCCTTGACCCTCTTTGCTTCCTGCCTTTCGTAGCTGATCAGCAGTAGCCTGTTGCCTGGATTATTGCATATGTCTCTTGCCTATTTTTCCTACTTCTATCTCCATACTGTAGTCCTGGCCCTATAATATGAACTAGTTTGGCGATGAGTTAATCCCTCTGCTTAATCCCCCTACCTACCCACACTGAATCCCATTTCCCTAATAGTAAATACCAAGAATCTTTACCCATGAGATCTTATGTGACTGGGTTCCCTTGATTTCCTGACCTCACCATATTCTTTCTCTCTCTCTCTCTCTCTCTCTCTCTCTCTCTCTCTCTCTCTCTCTCTCTCTCCTGCTTTAGCTTCTGTGTAGCTTTTCTGCTCTGGAACCCCCCAGGCGCACTCTTGCCTTGGGGACTTGGCAGCACCATCTTCTTTACCTTGACTGTTTTTCCTAGTCATTCCCGGGCTCACCCCTGAGGCCTTTATTTAAATGGCACCTGCTCAGGAAGTCTTCCCCTGAGCACAATATAGAGACGTGCAGTCCCTAGCCAACACTTGCTGTCCCTCTTCCCTGTTCCTTCCCTGTTTTCTATTTTGCCTGTATCTCACCTGGTTTCACCCATTGTGTGTTTATTTATTTTTCTTATTTACTTTTTATCTCTCCCCACTATGGTGAGAAGATCTTTGCCCTCCTGTTCCCTGCCTGCCATTCTATGCCCAGAATAGTGCCTGACCCGTAGTAAGTAGGCAAAAGACTCCTGTAACAAACAAGAATGGACGAAGAAGTGAGTGTGAATGGTTGAGATCGTAGAAGGCAGACGGGCAAAAAGGACTGAAGTTTGATATCTTTGTCACTTCAGCCTTGATTCTAGTGGCTGTTAACCTTGACCTGGAGGTAGGAATATCAGAACTGTTGTATTTGGCAGATGAGGAACATATATTTAAGTTCCACAACATGGTATCTTCTGTACCACTAAGCTATATCTCCAGTCCCCTTTTGACTTTTTCTTTTAAGACAAAAGTCTCACTAAGTTGTCCAGGCAGGTCCTGGACTTACAATCCTCTCGTCTCAGGCTCCTGACCTTTGAACTCATTCCCCTAATACTGTCCCCATTCTGCTTGTTGTTTTTGTTTATTTTATTCTTTTCTTTAAATGTCACATATGTGTGAGATCGTGTAGTATTTGTCCTTTTTTTCTCTTTGAGACAGAGTCTCCCTGTAGCCCCAGCTGTCCTGGAATTCACTCTGTAGACCAGGCTGGCCTTGAACTCACAGAGATCCACCTGCCTCTGCCTCCTGAGTACTGGGATTAAAGGTGTGCACCACCAGGTCCGGCTGTCCTTTCTGTAATGTTCCCCAGATTCACCCATTGTTGTAACAAGTGACAAGGTCTCTTTGCATATTCCTGTGTGTACATGTTCCTGTATGTACACATGTGTGTAAGTCTGCATGTGTATGTTGCACATGGAGGCCAGAGGTCCACATCAGGTATCTTCCTCAATCACTCTTCACCTTATTATTTTTATTTATTTTTATTTTATGTCTATGAGTGTTTTGCCTGCATGTATGTAAGTGTACCTGTATCATGCAATGCCTGAAGAGGCCAAAAGAGGGCATCAGATCCCCTGGAACTGGAGTTAGCCACCATGTGGGTTCTGGGAACTCAACCTGAACCCCCTTCAATAGTACCCAATGCTCTTAACTGATGATGGGGATCCAAAACTCCAGTCCTCAAGCTTCTTGTATGACAAACGCTCTCTCTCTCTGTCTTTCTCTCTCTCTGTCTCTCTCTGTCTCTCCCCCCCCCCGTCTCTGCCTCCCAAATGCTCAGATTTTTGGCAGTGCTACTTTTGTTCTTTTTCTTTTATGTGTATGAGTGTTATGCCTGCATGTATGTAAGTGCACCCATGTCATGCAATGCATGCAGAAAACAGATGAGAGGGTTGGGCTCCCCTGGAACTGGAGTTATATACAGTTGTTAGCTGCCATGTAGGTGCTAGGAATTGAACCCAGGAGGACCTCTTCAAGAGAAGCCAGTGCTCTTAACTGCTGAGCAGTCTCTCCAGCTCCTCATTTATTTGTTTTTGTTCTTGTGTTCTACACTTTGGAGTGATACCTAAGGACCTCACCAAGGCTAACATCAATGACCTTTTCTCCTAAACCTCTATAGTTTCACATCTTACATTTAGGTCTTTAATCCATTTAAGTTGGTATAAGAAGTATGGTATAAGAAGGGTCTCGTTTCATTCTTTGCATGTAGATATTCAGTTTTCCCAACACCATTTATAGCAGAAGCTGTCCTTTCCCCATTATGTGTTCTTAATGCCCTTGTTGAAAACTACTATAGATGCCTGGGTTTATTTTGGGCTCTCCATTCTGTTCCCTGGTCTATGTATCTGTTTTTATGCCAGTACCATACTGTTTTGATCTGCTGTGTTTTTGAAGCAGATGCGTCTGGGGTTCTGTTCCCAGACCCTGTCTCTTAAATCGAGAAAGCAGATTGTGATTCATCCCTGGCTTCCCAGCATTTGGAGGGGGCTCCAGGAAGACTTTGGCTTCCAAGTAGCCTCTTCCACGGTCCTGCAGACACACAAGCCTGTCCTAGTGGTGTCACTGAGCCAGCTGCTTCTCTCCACATCAGGTACAGCTAATCTTAGGAATCTCATTATGAGTTCAAGATAATCCTCTATATCTAGATTAAAGGCTGTGTTTTGACCATTACTGCACATTGAGCATTGAGCAGACAGTTTAATTGAGCTGTTTATGCCGCTGCCTTGATCTCTTCCCAGAGAATTTACAACTAATTCCAAGTGTCTCTGTGAATTAAGTGGGACTCTCCCAACATGCTTTGCCCGTTGTTTGCCTGTGCCAAATCCCACTTGTCCTTGTGTTACCTAATTATGGGTTCTTGTTCACAGCTGGGTACTCTGGTCAGTGCCCCTTTCAGCCTGCTTCCTCCCTGAAATGGCCATTAATCATATAGCCCTAAGAAGGACCATGTGACAAGACAGCATAGAAAGAGGGTGCAAGTGAAGACTGGGGTACTGCAGAGAGGACATAAACTACACTGACCCCTTTGAAGTCACCTCCAGGCAACTAAGTGACAGTAGTCCTCTTTTGGAAAAGGGTATTCATAGGCCTGAGCACTGCTGAGTTGTACTGGAAGGAAAGCACTCCAGGCTGGGCTCAGCACTCTTGGGTCCTTATCGTGACTATTTTTATTTTATTTATGTATATATTTATGTAGTATATATTTATGTATTTATTTACATTTTATGCGTATTAGTGTTTTGCACCTGCATTCAATGCCTACAGAGGCCAGAAGAGGGCCTTAGATCTTCTAGAACCGGAGTTACAGATGGTTGTTAGCTGCTAGGTGTTGGGAACCAAACCCAGGTCCTCTGAAAGAGCAGCCAGTGCTCTTAACCACTCAGCCATCTCTCAAGCCCCTTATCTTGGTTCTCATTCAGATCTCCTATGGGACGTCTGGCGCTCAGTTTCTCTATTTGTAAAATGGGAGCTGGCAAGTCATTGTTTTATATTTATTATTTTATTTATTTATTTATTTGGTCTTTTCAAGGCAGGGTCTCCCTGTAGCCCCAGCTGTCCTAGAAATCACTCTGTATACCAGGCTGGCCTTGAACTCACAAAGATCCGCCTGCCTCTGCCTCCCAAGTGCTAGGATTAAAGGCGTGCACCACCACACCCGGCTATCTTTATTATTTTGAATTAAGTTTGTTTATGTATATGGGCACAAGAATGCAGGGTTGCTCAAAGGCATTGAAACCCTGGAGCTGGAGTTACAGGTGGTTATGAGCTGCCCAACATGGATGATGGGAACTGAACCCAGGTCTGCGTCTGCAGGAGGAAAGAGAGAGAGAGAGAGAGAGAGAGAGAGAGAGAGAGAGAGAGAGAGAGAGAGATTAGAAAAACAAACAACAAAGGACATCTGTGCCGGATAACTTTAGTGTCAGCCTGACACACCTGGGTTGAGGGAGCCTCAGTTGGGGAACGGTCTCCATTGGACTGGCCTGTGGCCATGTCTATGGAGTATTGTCTTGATTGTTGAGTGATATGGGAGGGCACAGACCATAGTGGGCAGTGCTACCCCTGGGCAGGTTGTTGTGTATTATATAAGAAAGCAGGTTGTGCATGGGCCAGGGGAGCAAGCCAGTAAGCAGTGTTCCTCCATGGATTCAGCTCCTTCTTTCAGGTTCCTGCCCTGAGTTCCTACCTTGGGCTCCCTAAGTCATGAACTGAGATCTAGGAGAGGTAAGACAAATAAACCCTTTCTTCTTCAAGTTGGTATTGGTCTGTGTGTTTTGTCACAGCAATGGAAGGAAATTAGAGCAGCACCTGTGGAACAGTGGGACATGTTGAGGGCTACTGAGTATTTGCTCTTTGTTTGAAAGTCAGGTTTAGGGGCTGGAGAGATGGCTCAGCAGTTAGAGCTGACTGCTCTTGCTGAGGACACCGGTTCGATTCCAAGCACCCCGTCCTTAAACCAGGTGTGGTGGTGCATGCTTTTAATCCTAGCACTTGGGAGGCAGAAGCAGGCAGGTATCTGTGAGTTCAAGGCCAGCCTGGTCTACAGAGCGAGTTCCTGGCCAGCTGGGGCTACAGGGAGACCCTGTCTCCCCCCCCCCCCAAAAAAAGAAAGTCAGGTTTAACTGAGTGTTCTGTATTGTGTATCTTTTTCTTGTGACCTTTCTCTAGGCCTACTATGAGGCATAAAGAAGACTGTATCTCTCACCCAGCCACTACTGATAGCACAGAGAAAAGTGGGGGTCTCAGCACTGGCTTAGAATCACCCACAAAACTTATAAAACACCCACAACCTAGCCGGGCGTGGTGGCGCACGCCTTTAATCCTAGCATTTGGGAGGAAGAGGCAGGTGGATCTTTGTGAGTTCAAGGCCAGCCTGGTCTACAGAGTGAGTTCCAGGACAGCTGGGGCTACAGGGAGACCCTGTCTCAAAAAGACCAAAAAACAAAAAAAAAAACCAGAAAACAAAAAACAAACAAAAAAACCACCCACAACCTGTCTGAATCTAGACCACTGGATCAGAATTTGTAGAGCTTTGCTTGGGGTTTTGCTCTTCCTCAGATAGGGCATCATTTAGCCTCAAACTTACTATATAACCAAGGATAACCTTAAACTCCTGATCGTCCTTCCTCTGTCAAGTGCTGAGATTGCAGGTATGTGCCGCTGTGCCTGGCTCCAAGTGACGTTTTTGTTTCATTTATTGTTTGTTTGTTTGTTGTTTGTGTACAAGTGTTTCCCTGAGTATATGAATGTGGACAATGTCCATGCAGTGCTTCTGGAGGTCAGAAGAAGGTATCAGATCCCTTGGAACTGGAGTTACAGACAGTTGTTAGCCACAATGCAGGTGTTGGGAACTGAATCCAGGTCTTTTGCAAGAGCAGCCAGTGCTCTTAACCTCTGAGCCATCTAACACCTCTCTCTCTCTCTCTCTCTCTCTCTCTCTCTCTCTCTCTCTCTCTCTCTCTCTGTACGTGTGTGTGTGTGTGTGTGTCTTCTTTCCTCTCTGTGTTTTCCATGTCCCAGGTAAGTATAATGCGCAATCAGTTTTGAAAATTAATGCACCAGAATGGGCAGTGGCTCCCAAACTGAGGTTTCTAGAACATCACATTCCTCTACCTGACACAGATTAGAAAAGCAAACTCCTGGGGCTGGAGAGATTGCCTAGAGGTTAAGAGCACCGACTGCTCTTGCAGAGGACCCAGGTTTGATCCCCAGCACCCACATGGCGGCTGAGAACCGTCTATAACTCCAACTCCAGGAGAACTCCAGTTCCAGCGTCTTCAGACACCCTCTTCAGACCTCTGCGGCATTGCATGACACGGGTGCACAAACCTACATGCAGACAGCACATTCATACACATAAATAAATAAGTAAAAGGAAAAAAAAAGAAAAGAAAACTCCTCAGGAAATATCCAGATCTTCCAAATTAGAGCCTGGGGCTCTGGGCCCCCCCAGGTCATTTAATGTGTGCTAAAGTCTGGCAGTAGACTTAGATGACAATAGGGGTCTTTACTGAGGGCCAAATCCCAGGGCTCTTGGAGAAGCAAATGACTTGACTCACAGTGTGGTATCTTCATGGCCAAACTGCCTGCCACCTACCTGCCAACGGTAGCAGAAACTATGAGATTGCAAATTGGGCCCAGCATTGTTTTGTTTTGAGACAGGGTCTCCCTATAGCCCCAGCTGGCCTGGAGCTCACTCTGTAGACCAGGCTGGCCTTGAACTCACAGAGATCCACCTGCCTCTGCCTCCCCAGTGCTAGGATTAAAGGCACCACGCCTGGCTCAGGAGACAGAGGCAGGAAGATCTCTGTGAGTTCTAGAATAGCCAGGACTATAGGGTGAGACCCTGTCTTCAAAAAAAAAAAAAAAAGAAAAGGCCTCTGAGAGAGCAAGTGGCCTTTTCAGTCTGAAATATCGGTCTAATGGAGTCTTGAGGGCTACCATAGGCACCTGAGGTTTACTGAGAGTAAATCGCGTTGGGTCAGGAAGGAACAACAGGCGAGAGCTGGGGAGGGGCACAGATGAGGGGGCACAAAGATCTGTGGGGTCTATGGGCCAATGGGAAGCCCAAGTGTCAGGGAAGGAACAGGCCCAATGGCAGCACAGAGAATATAGTCCCAGGACGTCCCAGGGCTGGTGACACAAGGGCGGACATTGCTTCTGTCCTGCTTCAGGGCAGGCCAAGCCAAGGCTGACAGCAGGAGGCTCCCAGAGTGGAGAAGGAGGTCTGTGCCTGCTGAGTTTTACTTTAAGAAGCAAGTGGAGGGGCTGGAGAGATGACACGGAGGTTAAGAACACTGGCTACTCTTGCAGAAGAGCCAAGTTTTGTTCCCAGCACCTATATGGTGGCTCACAACAATCTAAAAGTTNTGAGTTTTAACCATCTATTATCTTTATTTTTATTTAATTTATCTAACTGTAAGTATATGCAATCTAATTTTTTAAAATGGCTGGTTAACAACCAGCCTCCACAGTTCCATAAACTGTCACAGTGCACCACTGTAGACATGCCTACCTATATACTCAGATCATATTCCACATCAATCACCCTCATATTCACCAATGTCCTTAAACCCCTACTTGTGAATATCCACTCCTCTAACATCTTCACTTACACCATTAATCATAACACTCACACCTTTAGACACAAGTCATTTACATATACCACACAGTCACATTTCACGCACATTGCTACATTAGGAACACAGATGTAACTCATACGTGCCTTCAAATACATACAACCCCAAACCTGCAAATACAAGCATTAACACTCCAGTTAGAATATTCCCACTTGCGGGGCTGGAGAGATGGCTTAGCGGTTAAGAGCGCCGACCGCTCTTGCAGAGGACCCGGGTTCGATCCCCAGCACCCACATGGCAGCCGAGAGCCGTCTAAAACTCCAATTCCAGGAGAACTCCAGCTCCAGGGGAGACCAACACCTTCTTCTGACCTCCGCTGCGTTGCAGGTCACGAGTGCACAGACATGCATGCAGACAATACATTCATACACATACAGAAATAATAAAAAATTAAAAAAAAAAAGGGGGATGGGGGCTGAAGAGATGGCACAGTGGTTAAGAGCACCAACTGCTCTTTTTTTCTTTTATTTAAACTGAATACATTTGGGGAGCACCGACTGCTCTTGCGGAGTACCTGGGTTCAATTCCCAGCACCTACATGGCAGCTAAGAACCGTCTTTAACTCCAGTTCCAGGGGAATCCGATACCCTCTTCTGACCTCCGCGGCATTGCACGACACGGGTGCACCAACCTACATGGAGACAGTATATCCATACACATACAAAATAAATAAATTTTAAAAATCTTTAAAAAGAAAGGAATCAGAAAAAAAAAAAAAAGCAAGTGGAGCTCAGGAACAGAACAGCTTTGTTCTGTAGCTGAGACAGACACAGGGAAATAGAATGAGACCTGTACTATCAGGTTTTCCTCTATGGGGTCTCACAGCCACAGATGGATTAGTCAGGGATACCAGGTGCCCCAGACTATGAGCCTCCTGTCCTCCAGAGCTGTCTGGAGGGCAAGTAGCGGGGGCTATGCATGATTCATTTCTGTCCACCCCCAGGATTCGCTCAGTGCCTGCCAAGTGCTAGGCCCTGAGTGTTGGTGTGTAAGACTGAATGCCGTGGAGATCCACCAAATCATAGTTCTTAAGTGTGAGCTTTCACCTCGGGCCTTAATAAACCGCACCACAGAGAATCCAGATGTTCTGCATGGAGAAAGCCTCTTTCATCCTGCAGTCTTTCTCCCCCCTCCCCTTCCCTCCTTCTCACACTGTCCTGCTGAGCATCCTTTCAGAGCAGTGGCCAGATGTTAGGCCCTCACCGCTTCCCACCCAGGCCTCCTCATGCACAGTGTCAGAAACAATTGAAAAAGGATTCCAGGCGTGGTGGCACACACGTGAATTAGAAGCACTTGAGAGACAGAGGCAAGAGGATTAGGAATTCAAAGCTAGCCTTGACTAGATAGTTAAGTTCAAGGCCAGACTGGGCTTCATGAGATCCTGTCTCAAAAAGACTGAAAGAAAGAAGGGGGACAAGCCCAGCCAATAAACATACAAACAAACAACAACCAAAAAAAGAAAAAAAAAAGAGAAATACATTGGATATTGAAACCTTTAAGATGAAACTTAGCTGGGTTTAGTTATGAATGATATTATGTGCTAGGGTATAAGGAAAGTACCGTAAACTGAAGAATTTAACCTGATTCTCATTTCCAACCTAAACTTGTGAAGTTTCTGAAAAGGTGAAATATTAATTTTAAATCTGCCTTTGGGGACTGAGGAGATAGCTCAGTTGGTAAACTATCTACAATGCAAACACAGGAACCTGAGTCTGACCCCCAGCACCCTGTGAAAACCTGAGGGGGTGTGTGCTCCTACAGCCCAGTGCTGGAGTGCAGACAGGCAGAGCCCTGGAGCTCACTGACCACCCACTCTACCTGAATCAAAGAACTTCAGAGAAAGACCTAATGAAGGGGTGTGTGTGTGTGGGGGGGGTGCTGGAGAGATGGCTCAGCAGGTGAAGGTACTTACTTGTTGCTAAGCCTGACGATCTGAGTTCAATCGCTGGGCCCCACATGGTAGAACAGAATGAACGCACAAATTGTTCTTTGATCTCCACACTCAATGTTGTGGCATGCATGTGCTCACACACACACAGACATTCAAATGAATAAATAAATACATTTTTTTTTTTTTTTTTACTTTTTGAGACAGGGTCTCCCTGTAGCCACAGCTGGCCTGGAACTCACTCTGTAGACCAGGCTGGCCTTGAACTCACAAAGATCCGCCTGCCTCTGCCTCCCTAGTGCTAGGATTAAAG
Organism: Rhizomys pruinosus; assembly: GCA_009823505.1. Taxonomy (NCBI): domain Eukaryota; kingdom Metazoa; phylum Chordata; class Mammalia; order Rodentia; family Spalacidae; genus Rhizomys; species Rhizomys pruinosus. The sequence continues at coordinate 3,230,829 of VZQC01006044.1, read as the reverse complement.
GCGTGCGCCACCATGCCCGGCTAAATAAATACATTTTAAAATAAAATAAGACCTAGAGCTCTTGAGGAAAGCCAGGTATTGACCCTGGGCTTCTTTCTACACATACATACATATCCTGAGCATAAATGTGTACATACCATGCACACACACACACACACACACACACACCCCTTTTGGAAAGTGATTTATTTCTTTTTGAGTCAGGGTCTCACTGTAGCCCCAGTTCTCCTGGAATTCACTACGTAGACCAGGCTGGCCTTGAACTCACAGAGATCTACCTGCCTCTGCCTCCCAAGTGCTAGGATTAAAGGTGTATGCCACCATTCCCAGGTTTTTGTGGTTTCTTTCTGACACAGGGTTTTAGTATGTAGCATTGACTGGCCTAGAACTTCCTATGTGGGCCAAGCTGGCTTCAAACTCACAAATCTTCCTGCTTCTGCCTTCTGAATGCTAGAATTAAAGGTTTCCACTATCATTCCTGGCTGATTTATTTCCTTTTTAAGTTTTTATTTTTATTTTATGTGTATGAGTATTTTTCCTGCATGTATTTAAGTGTGCCCATGTCTTGTAATGCCTGCAGAGGTCAGAAGAGGGTGTTGGATCCCCTGGAAATAGAGTTATAGATAGGTGTTAGCTGCCACATGGGTACTGAGAACCAAACACAGGTCCTCTACAAGAGCAGTCAGTGCTCTTAATTGCTGAGCCATTTCTCCAGCCCTTAAAGACAAATTTTTAAATATTTATTTATTCCATGTATGAATATATTGTCTGCATGTATGTGGGTACATCCATGTTGTTCAATGCCAGAGGTCAGGAGATAGCATTGGATCCCCTAGAACTGGAGTTACCTACCAATGGTTGTTAGCTGCTATGTGGGTTTCTGGGAATCGAACCCAGGTCCCCTGCAATATCAGTCAATGTTCTTAACCACTGAGCCATCTCTCTAGCCCTAAGGATAATTTTAAAAACTCGCTTCCCATGCATAATTTTCTCCCACCGCACTTTGTTATTTATTCATCTATTTATTGAGTTGAAATGGTTGCTATGGTGCTATCTGAGACTTTTGCTTTAGCAAAGATCCCAAGGAAGAGCCCAGAGCCAGTGCTGTGTACGGACCTCAGTGGAGCTGGGTAGCAAAAGTTTGGGGTAGGTGGAGACATCCCTGTTGTTTATTCCTCTCTTCTTCCTAGAGCTTAGTACTGACACTGAGCCAACCAAAATAACTCAGACCCTGAGGACATATGGCTCCTGGGAACAGAGGCTGATTTGAAAGATTTGAAACAAACTTCTTGGGATTCCAAGGGAGCTCCCAGAGTCATATGGCCTGGAAGAGAGAAGAGCCGAGTCACCTTCTAGACCGAACATCCACTTAGGTTTGCCAGGCCCCAGGACAACCAGGTTACCTTCATCAGCATCCATCATCCAAGTGGCATTGGGCACAGCATCCATCCCAAGAGTCCCCTGAGGCTAGTGAACACTCACCACTTGGAGAGGTGCTGGCAGGTGGGGACCAGGATCCACAGGAGCATCTCCGGTGATTTGAATTTGTGATGCTAGGGATTAACAAAATGCTGCAGAGCCACCCACCACCTGCTGTGAATGTCCAGAGAGGGGGTTGTTTAAGTTTATTATGTTTTTGGTTTCCAGCCATGGTGGTATGTGAGTCTGTATATGCTCTTGTGTGTGTGTGTGTGTGTGTGTGTGTGTGTGTGTGTGAGAATGCAATGCTCACGTTCCATGGTGCTTGGAGGTCAACAGACAACGTTGTGGTGTTGGTTCTGTATGTCGTCTACCTTTATGTGGATGCCAGAGATCAAGCCGAGGTTGTCAGTCTGGCATGGTAGTGCCACTTGAATTCAGCCACTTGAATTCTTTAGTGTCTTAAAGTGCAGATAGCAGTGGCTCTGGGGTCCCTGAACAAGGGTCCTCCTCACTCCCGAGGCCGAGGGAGAATTTCTCTCATATGCTTTGAGTCTGAGCTTGCAAAGCCCAGCAAGAAGCGCTGCTTTCTCCCTAAATCTCCTGCTTTCATCTTCATATAACACCACTGCTGTTTCTGCTTGCTTCCATTTGCAGACATTTTTGTGGTGGGTATAGCCTTTTTATGTTATTATTAGGCACTAACCTCAGGAATTTGCTTTTCCAATGAGCCAGTTTGCTAGTATATAAAGTAGAACACCTACCTCAGCCACAGTGTAGGTTGGAGGGTCTCATAGCAGTCCAGGGAAATCAACTGGGTGGAGCTGGATGGAGAACTACACTTTTACATGGACCACAGCAAATCCTGCCCCACAATGCTCTTGAGTCAGGAGTTTGCTTCCCTTAGGCAGTGAGGGAAGATCTCATACTAGATCATGAAGGGAGTCACGTGGCACACGTGATCTCTCATCTGAACGGCTGAGTGATTCTTTGGTTAGACAGAGGGAACATGCATAGAGAATGTGGATTCGTTGGTGGCATGCCCAAAATATGCTAAAATGGCCCATCACAGGGCTGGAGAGGTGGTTCAGTGATTAAGAACACTGGCTCCTCTTGCAGAGGACCTGGGTTTGGTTTCTAACACCCACATTGTGGCTAACAACCCTTTTTGATTCCAGTTCCAGGGGATCTGACGCCCTCTTCTGGCCTCTGAAGACGCTGCACACACATGGTGCACTTACACACATGCAGGCAAAACAAATAAAGAACCAATCACAATAGAGATTGATTGCCTCAGCCTCCCATCTAGTTCCCACCATAAAATTCACAAAAGCCCATCAGGCAAGGCAAGCAGGTGTTTGTCTCTCTTGGAGTCTCTCACTCTGGGGAGTTCTTTCTCACTTTTCCTTAAAAAATATAAGTTTACTCTGCTGGCTTTTTGTCCGTGTTATGTTTCCTTATCTGAGCTGAGATAACTAACTAGCTCAGGGTGGCTTTGGTGGCTGTCGATTATACTGGACCCTAGCACCCTGGGTTAAGCTCATCAAGACCCAGAAAAGAACCCGCATCAAGAGGACAACATCAGGTTTTGAGGCAGGGTGTCGTGACCGGCTCGCGGGATGCCAGGCTGGCTGGCTGCTGACCTTTTGAGGACTCTCCTGACTCCTCCCACTTTCCAAGGGAGCTCTGGGATTACAGCTACACAGGCTGCCGCGTCTAGCGTTTACATGGGTTCTGGGGCTTCACGGGAGAAGGACAAAGGTTTGATTCCTCTGATTTCCTGCCACTGCCTCTCGCCAGGGCCAGGTTCAGATCCAGTTTTTTTTTTTTTTTTTTTTTTATTTCCGTATGTGTATGAATGTATTGTCTGCATCCAAGTCTGTGCACCCGTGTCATGCAATGCCGCGGAGGTCAGAAGAGGGTGTCGGACTCCCCTGGAACTGGAGCTCTCCTGGAATTGGAGTTTCAGACGGCTCTCGGCCGCCATGTGGGTGCTGGGGATCGAACCCGGGTCCTCTGCAAGAGCGGTCGGCGCTCTTAACCGCTAGGCCATCTCTCCAGACCCAGATCCAGTTTTTTATATTATTAAAGGGACCTGTGACTGAAGAAGAGGAGCGTTAGGCTGGGATGAACGGAGACTGTGAAGTCACAGTCAGTTCGAGTCCTGGCCCCCATTTCCCATCCTTTGAGCTATCAATCAACATTCCTAGGGCCTGGTTTTCTCCTCTGTAAATGTAGATGATGTCAACCTCTCGGGATTTTGAGTAATGTAAGTGAAGAAGCTCCCAGATCACCTGATGGATAACCAATCACAATCAAGCAAACATTGCTTCACAATGGTAGTCAAGTGTACTACCAAAACCAATTCTTCCAAACAGCTCTCAGATGCACTTTTCCTCACACACGCCCTGTTTGGGACACTTGTGTTATCACTGTCTCTCCTCTGTTGCCCGCTTCCTAATCTGTGCCATGCACACAGCTGCCATGGCCCTGTGGTGCGGCCCATTGCATTTGCCTGCTCCTTTCTTCCCTGACACATCTCTTTGCTCTCTCTGACCTCTCTTTCCTTCCCACGTTAACTGCGGCTGCTAGCCCTCACTCCCACGGGACTGGGAGACCCCTCCGGCTTTACCACAGGGGGAGTATGTGGGTATCAGTTAGAGAAGTCACGAGCAGAAAACATGCTTGGTATTTCAAATGGGGAGGGATTTAATGAAGGCAATTAAGTGCTTGCAAAACCTGGACAAAGGTCTAAGTCCAGGCAGACAAAGGTAAAGAAATGTGGGTTCTGCGCTTTTGTTGCTAGCTTTTTTTTTTTTTTTTGAGACTGGGTCCCCTGTAGTCCAGGCTGGGCTCCAATTCCTGAGGCTTCTACCATCATCTCTCAAGTGCCAGGATTGCAGGTATGTGCCACCCTCCTGGCTACTGTCTTTCATGGACAGGAACTTGAAGGGACTCAGGAAATCACTAGGAATGACCGCAGCTGCCTCTAATCCTTTAAAAAGAATTATTAATTATTATTGTTATTATTACTATTATTTTTAATGGTGGTGGTGATGTGTGTATATACACGTATTGGGTGTCTACAGAGATCAGAAGCGAGCACTGGATCCCCTAGAGCTGGAATTACAGGCAGCCGTGAGCAGGTGCAACATGGGTGCTGGGAACAGAACTCTGGTCCTTTGATAAAGCACCAAGTGTTCTGAACCTCTGAGCCATCTCTCCCAACCTCCTTTCTTAAGGCTTGAGACTTTTAGGAAGTACCTGGAGGCACTTGAGGTGTAAAATGTCACATCTACCTAAGCTCAAAGCTTGACATTGACAGAGAAGCAAAAGAATCCTTCTTCATCACTGAAAGAAATTGGGGTGGGGGGAAAAAAAAGAATCCTTCTTCTGCCTTTTGCTTGTTTCCCTCAGCAAAGTGCTTCTCACTGAAGTCTTCTAATCCAGGACTCCCGAGACCGGGGTTCTTGGACATGCAGTTCTCAGCCCTTCCCCCTGAGGTCACAGCTGGAAAGACATGAAATTGATTACTGTGGAGTCCATCATTCCTGATGCTTAGAGGATGCTCAACTGTGTAAGGAAGAACAAGCCTCAGTGGGTGAAAGGCAGAATGAAAACAGCTAGAGAGGAGAGGAGAGGGAAGAGGGAAGGAAGGGTGGGGAGAGAGAGAGAGAGAGAGAGAGAGAGAGAGAGAGAGAGAGAGAGAGAGAGAGCCAGGCCTGGATTTAGTAGAACCTTTTGCCAGGATTGTTCATATCATTTGCTGTTATTTCAATCCATAAATTTCTTTTGTGCCTAAGCTAATTTAAGCTGGATTTCTGTCACTTGAAACCAAAGGGTGAGGATATAAGCATTAGAATCAGAATGCAGTGTGTACTGCTGCAGAGAGGACTGACAAATGGCTTGAACAGCCAGAGGAAGAAAACAAGAAGAAAGGCTTTCATCTCTGTTTTGTCTTCCATTTTGGAAATTCGACTTTAGTCACAATCTATTTTGTTTCGCAGTGCTGGGAAGCAGCCCCTGATCTATGACACGCTGTAACACTCAGCTACATCCCTAACTTTTAACCAATCAGATTTTTTGAGACACGGTCTTGCTATGTAGTCCCAGGTGGCTGGGGAGGGGTGTGTCACTATGTAGACCAGGCTAGCCTTGAACTCACAGAAATATGTTCGCCTTTGCCTCCCAAGTGCTGGGATTAAAAGTGTGGGCCACTGCACCTGGCTTAAACCATCATTTTATCTTAGTTACAACTTCTTCTGGAGTTTGTTTCTTTTTAGAATACTCTTCTTCCTTTCCTTCCATTTTCTTAAAATATTAATTAATTAATTAATTATTATTATCAGTGTGTGTGTGTGTTTGTCTATCTGTCTGTCTGTGTGTATGCATGATGTAGGGGATGGGCATACATGCCATGGTGCACATGTAGAGATCAGAGGACAAATTGAAGGACTCGGTTCTCTCTTTCCACCTTTATATGCTTTCCAGGAATTCAGGTCACTAGGCTTGGCCCCAAATGCCTTCATCTGCCGAGCTATCTTGCTAGCCCGTCTTTCTGTTTTTAAAATAGTTCCTTTCTTGTGGCCGGGCGTGGTGGTGCACACCTTTAATCCCAGCACTTGGGAAGCAGTCAGATCTTTGTGAGTTCAAGATTAATCTAGTTTATGTAGTGAGTTCCAGGACAGCTAGAGCTACAGGGAGACCCTGTCTCAAAAACAAACAAACAAAAAAAAAAGTTCCTGTCTTCCAAAGACCAATTAAAAAAAAAAAATATATATATATATAATATATTTGAAAAGACATATATATATATTTGAAAAGACATATATATATTTGAAAAGACATATATATATATATATTTATATATATGTCTTTTCAAGACAGGGTCTCCCTGTAGCCCCAGCTGTCCTGGAATTCACTCTGTAGACCAGGCTGGCCTTGAACTCACAAAGATCCGCCTGCCTCTGCTTCCCAAGTGCTAGGATTAAAGGCATGTGCCACCATACCTGGTTTCAAATATATTTTCTATAAGGCCCCCCCAAACTTCTTCACCCCATTTCATTTGTTTGCTTACATTTATTTATTTATTTATTTATTTATTTATTTATTTATTTATTCAACACAGGTGTGCCAGAAGACAACTTTCAGGAGTCAGTTTTCTTGCACTTTGTGGAGTTCCAGGGATCAAACTCAGGCCCCTGGGCTTGGCAAGCAAGCTTACGGGTGAACCATCTTGGCAGCTCCCATTTCTGAGTTCTTGAAGGTCTTGGTACGGAACAATTGAACTTCAATGATTTTAATTAAATAATTGTTAATTTTTGAGACGAGGTCTCAGGTAGTCCAGGCTGGCTTCAAACTTACTATGTAGGTGAGGATGATCTTGAATTGAAGATCCCCTGACCTCTACTCTTCAGGATTACAGGTGGGTGCCAGCACCTCAGGTTCTGTAGTGCTGCATGAGCCAACACCCTTAGGTTAGCTACCTCCTTAGCCAGAACATGAATTTACATAGAAATTCTGTGGAAATGTTTTGATTTCTTTTTTTTTTTTTTTTTTTTTTTT
>VZQC01006044.1:3120663-3222274 GCA_009823505.1 Rhizomys pruinosus | reverse complement strand
TTTTTTTATTTATTTCTGTATGTGTATCAATGTACTGTCTGCATGCAGGTCTGTGCACCCGTGTCGTGCAACGCCGCGGAGGTCAGAAGAGGGTCTTGGATTCCCCTGGAGCTGGAGTTCTCCTGGAATTGGAGTTTCAGACGGTTCTCAGCCGCCATGTGGGTGCTGGGGATCGAACCCGGGTCCTCTGTAAGAGCGGTCGGCGCTCTTAACCGCTAGGCCATCTCTCCAGCCCCACATAAATTAATTTTTAAAAAAGCAGTGAGTGACCTTCAATGAGATTCAGATGACCTGTGAAGGACAAAAAGATGCCTCAGTGCCTTGGTGGAAGAAGTGGAAATTCAATGTGCATCGTGGCAAGATCAGAGTCTGGGAGCTGAAGTCTTGGGGTCCCATCTCTAAGCTTACAGGTCCTGTACCCTGTGTGAATGTCCCCTGGTTAGGGTTTTGCTCTGTGACCTGGGCAATGCTCTCTCTTCTCTGAGCCTCAGGTGTCTCATCCCATTTCCACAAAGAAGATTGCTGTCTGGAGACTTAGAGTGGGGTCTGCGATGATCACGGCCCTTACAGTTTAAATGGTCTCTGGGGTGGTGTGAATAAATCAGTTCAGTTGTCTACAAAGGAATTTCTTCATTACCTCTCTGTCTGTACACCTGCTGTCCTTAAAGCTTTTGATTGGTCCTGACCCATGGGACCAACTATTGTTCAGAGACCTTTGCAGAAGCCAAGGCTGTCTAACTTTTAGATACACTATAACACAACCCACAGAAATGTCCCACATCCTACTGAAAATGCAATAAAATTTTCTCTTGCATAGGTTTGAGGGCATTTCTATCATTTCACTTCCAAGCTGATTTTGCTAATTTAATTTCCAGTGGCTTTGAGTTCTTAGAAATCATTGTGCATGGTTAGAAATTCCTAGACATGGAAGAACCCACTAATTGTTTTCAAATATAACAACAACAAATCTTTCTGTTTGCTAAATTTAGCAATTTCTAGAGCTGACACAGCCTGGGTTTCCTGGACATTTAAAGTTACATTTCACTTGGCAACTTTCACTCTGTGTTCAACAGGAATGCTTTTGGTGCATAGGAATTATTTTGAGGATTGTGTATAACCTTAGCTCTTGGAAGCAGTAGCGTGGGGGATTGGGGGGTATTGTCTCTTTCATCTATTGTATTTGTCTCAAGATTTTCTGTCCCCAGGGGCCTGAAAGAACTGGAAGCTTTGAATGCATCCACAAGAAACAGATCCCTTCCCCACTTGTCTTTAATCTCAGAAACTCCATTTTAGTACCCGTCTTTCAGGGGAGTGGGCACACTGAAAGGTGTGAGGTGGAAGATTTCCCCCCCCCTCACCTGGGGGTGGGGTGGGGGGAGATTCCAAAGCCACCTCTCCTCAGTGCTCTCAGGCATTTCACATTCAAGAAGACACCAGCCCCATTGTCAAGGTTTCCACAGAAATAGATATCCCACAAAGGGATATCTCACCTGCGAGTTTGTTTTCTGCTACTGATAATTCCTCTCCATAAACAATTTTGAGAGAGATGAATGTGTACCTCTCTGGAACAGCAGGCAGACACTGGCGCGTGAAATGACTTTGCATGGCATGTTTTATGGATGAGGATAGGGTCCCCAGGACCACCTTCTCTTCAGCCTCTGACTTGGTTACAGGTCCCCAGGCTCCTGCAGTAGGTGAAGCGCTCTGTGGCTAGCCTAAAGCTTTGAAGGCCTAGCCTAGGAGGAAGCTAGAGAGGTCCAAACAATTAGCACAGAGTCTGGGGGTGAAGAATGTGCGAAGCTTTGACCTGAAACCATAAAAACCACAACCACCAAAGGTACACACGGAACACCTGCAAGCCGGTGGCAGCTCTGGGTGGTCCACCCTGAAGACATAGGGCCCCTCAGGGCACGCCACCCCCAGAGCTCGTCTTCAGATAACTTGTTATACTGCTGTTCTCCCATATCCCTGTCTCCACTACAGCTATGAAGAGAGTGGACTCCGGCTTCGCAACAGCATGGTATTAATAAACTCCAAGGTTTGTGTGTATGGGAAGATAGCACCTCAAAAAGACAAAGAGGCCAACATGAAAATGGAGGACACTGTCACCATTGACAAAATGAACAAATGTTGAGTTTTCCCATTCACCTCTGTCTGGGGGACCGGGAGGGTGATGGTTAACAGGGGTCCAAACGGTATGCAGACTGGTCAGAGTTCCTCTCAAGCCAGAGTCAAGAATGCCAAATGAAACCCAGAAACTAGACTCGAGGGGACCCGGAGCTCAGACCCAAGGCACAGGCTATGAACAGGTTTACCTCAGGGAGGATACCCATTCATATTTGTTTCTTGTAAGCAGTCATTGTTTAGTACATTTGGAAAAATACTTAAAACTTGATATTCATTTGAAATTCAAGTTTAACTGGCTGTGATTTCCTCTGCAACTTGAGTCTAGGGGTGCAGTGCCCCCCATTTCTCGAGGACTTCCGGGCTGGGCTCCAGCGCCACCTGGAGGAGGTGTGTCCCGATCTCAACTTCCTGGTTCTTACCCGCTGGAAAGGTCTGTTCTGGCGTCACATATTTGTGAAGATATTTCTTCCACAAATCTGCCCTGTTGGCCCACAGTATTTATTTTAATTTTATGTGTATGAGTGTTTTGCCTGCATGTATGTAAGTGCACCGCCTGCGTGTCTGTTGCCTCTGAGGCCAGAAGAAGCCATGGGATCCCCCAGAACTGGAGTTACAGACAGGTGTTAGCTGCCACGTGGGTGCTAGGAACTGAACCTGATCCCCCTGGAAGAGCAGCACATTCTTAGCTGCTAAGCTATCTCTCCAGCCCTAGCCCTGTACTATTTCTTTAATTGTACTATTTCTTTATTGCCTGCATGTGTGTAAGAGCACCTGTGTCATGCAGTGCCCACGGAAGCCAGAAGAGGGCATCAAATTCCCCTGGAGCTGGAGTTACAGACTCCATGCTAGTGCCATGTGGGTGCTAGGAACTGAACTCAGGTCCTCTGCAAGAGCGGCAGTGCTCTTAACCGCTGAGCTATCTATCTCTCCAGCCACTAGCTCCATAGTATTTTATTTTCCTATTTTGATTTATAATTAGTTGCTCTTAAGTCTGTTTTCCCTTCTAGACTGGAAGCAACTCAAGGGCAAACTGTTATCAATCGATCAATCAATCAATCAATCCCCCTCTCCAAGCATTGTACATAGTTACAATGGTCTAGTGATCATTTGAGGTCAGGACTACTGTTATTTCCATTTAAGAGCCAGAGAAGTGAAAGCGTGAAGTTATGTAACTTGCCCGAGGTCAAGTGCAAAGCTGGGATTTGAATTCCACCAGTGTGGCTCTAGAGTCTGTGCCCTCAACCTCTGTAATGTAGTATATGAGTAAGTGGATGTTGGATGAATGGAAGGGGGGTATGGAAGAATAAATCAAGGGTGGGAAGAAGCAGCTGACGGGCATCACTACCAAGAGAAGAGGGGAGCCGGGACCAGGAGAGCAGAGGCTGGGAGTTGGGAAGACGAGCCGCTGGCTAGGACTGGGAGAGTCATAGTGACTTGGACATGAAAAGGGCTTCAGCAGTAAGGAGTGGCTCTCACCTTGCTTCTGCTTTGGAAAACAGTCCTTGGGTCCCTCTCCATCTGTTTTTCTGAGAGGCCTGGCCAGGACTCTCTTTCCAGCTGCCCGTCCCCTTGGTCCACCTTTTCCCAGAGTGGACTGACTTCAGCCCTCCTCTGGAAAGTGGGTGAGGCCTCTTGAGCTCAGAGTGAGGAGTTAGAAGGCCTCAATGGCAGTTCATGCTGACTGTGGGGCTTCCTCATCCTCAGGACCAACCTGATCTTGCTATGGGTGTTTCATGAAGGAACTGATGGATCCATGGAGGGTGACTGCGGGGTGTGTGTCACTAAGCCATTATAGAACTACAGTTCAAGTCCACAGGAGAAGTAGACAATGGCTACTTTGTTTCCCCCTCCAGCTACTTCTTTCCTGGGGGCGGGCATTAGAAAGACCAAGGCCAGGACGTTGTGCATGGTAGGCAAATGTGCAGTACTGAACTACATCCCAGCCTTTCTTCCTTTTTAATGGTGGTAGAAACTGTGTAACACAGATGGGCCTTTTAAACCATTCTTGTTTTGTCTTGTTTTGTTTTGTGTTTTTGAAAGAGAGTCTTACTATGTAGTCTTGGTTGGCCTGGAACACCATATGTAGACCAGATTGGCCTCAAACTCACAGAGCGCCACCTGCCTCCGCCTCCCGAGTGCTGAGATTAAAGGTGTGCATCACTAATTTTGCTCATGAAAACCATTCTTAAGTGTACAGTTCAGTGGTGTTACGTATATTCACAGTGCTGCAAAAGAGAGCTCCCAAAGTGTTTCTTCTCTGTGAACTACAGATGTCTATCCATTTAATGATAATTCCCCTTTTCCTCCCTGTAGCCCTCCTGACCCCCCACTCCAACTTTCCATTTCTATGGATTTGACTACACTACATTTCTAATGAAAGTGGAATCATGTAGTGCTTGTTTATTTCTCTCAGCATAATGTGTTCAAGAGCCTTCCATGTTACAGCTTGCAGTGTAGAACCAAATTTCATTTTTGCCTTTTTCTTTTGGTTTGTTTTGGAGACAGGGCTCATACTTATAACCTATGCTAGCCTAGAACTCATTGTGTAGTCCAGACTGGTCTAGAACTCACTGTAAAATTCAGACTGGCTTTGAACTAAAGGCAGTCCTCCCTCCTCAGCCTCCCACGTGCTGAGAGCACAGGTAGGTGCCACATTTGCCTTTCTTTCTTTCTTTCTTTCTTTCTTTCTTTCTTTCTTTCTTTCTTTCTTTCTTTCTTTCTTTCTTTCTCTCTTTCTCTTTCTCTATCTCTTCTTTCTTTCTCTCTTTCTCTTTCTCTCTTTCTCTATTTTTTCTTTCTCTGTTTCTCTCTCTTTCTTTCTTTCTTTCTTTCTTTCTTTCTTTCTTTCTTTCTTTCTTTCTTTCTTTCTTTCATCCTTTTGAGACAGGGTCTCCCTGTAGCCCCAGCTGTCCTGGAACTCGGTCTGTAGACCAGGCTGGCCTTGAACTCAGAGATACGCCTACCTCTGCCTCCCAAGTGCTGGGACTAAAGGTGTGCACCACCATGCCCGGCTCATAATTAATACTTCTTTCTCTCTGTCTCTCTCTCTCTCTCTCTCTCTCTCTCTCTCTCTCTCTCTCTCTCTCTCTCTCTCTCTCTCGTGCTTTAATAGTACTCCACTTTAGTGGAGTATAAGGTTGCTGCCAACCTATTTTTTAATTAGGAGACTATGTTTCTAGAATGGCTTAGAGCAGTCTAATTATTTATCATAATTGAGGAATGGGAAAGTAGAGCATCATTCTAAGGACAGATAAGCGGACACCCCAAGGACACACACAATGGTCTCAATTTTGCCAGTCAGAGCCTGGGTAAGTTGGCATCTTCTGCGGAGCCACCTGCTGACAGCAATAAGGCTTCCTGATGCCCTCCCTTTCCCTCTGCTCCGATGTCTCTACCAGGAAGAAGAGGGAATGGCTTGTTGGATAGCAGCCCTTACCACCTTAAGTACCCTCCCCACCATCGTCATTACAGAAATAATATACATGCTTACATTTTTAAAAATCAAAAGTTCAGAAAAGCATAAGACTCAAAGAAATATTTGCCCACAATTCCATTACCTGGAGGCAACCACTGATAGCATTTCTATTCTTTATTCTTTTTATTTAAAAAAATTTTTTTATTATTATTATTTATCTTTGTATGTGTATGAATGTACTGTCTGCATGCAGGTCTGTGCACCCGTGTCGTGCAATGCCGCGGAGGTCAGAAGAGGGTCTCAGATTCCCCTGGAACTGGAGTTCTCCTGGAATTGGAGTTACAGATGGTTCTTAGCCGCCATGTGGGTGCTGGGGATAGAACCCGGGTCCTCTGCAAGAGCGTTGGTGCTCTTAACCGCTAGGCTATCTCTCCAGTCCCTATTCTTTTTATTTTTAAGCACACTTCTTTCATCACTGAGAACCCTCTCTTCCTAAGGCAAGCTATTCACTTTTACAACAATCTGTAGCAAAGTTAACGGAGCTTTCCATTCCTTAAATATGTCTTTTCTTGTACGAGTTCACATCTTCAACATGTCGCTTTGAGCAAAAGGCAATTAATTACAATAGAAATGCTGCTTGGGGTTGTCTTATGATATTATGTTAATAGAGAGGGGGGAGGAAGGGGGAAGAATTTTGATGAGCAAAGCAACAGAAATCTATCAAAATGAATAATTTCCCTTCAAGTTTTGGAATTGCAGGTCTTATGTATTCATGAAAGAACTATAAAGTTATAATTATGGCTCTAATTTGTCCAAATTAATAAAACCCACCTGGAAAAGCAGAGCAGACAGACAGTACACAGGCAACAAAAGAATCACTCTAACAAATCTCATTTAATTATTTTTTAAGCCATGGGTTTAAAATATTTATTTTGATGGGTATGGTGGTACAAGCCTTTAATCCCAGCACTTGGGAGGCAAAGGCAGGTGAATCTCTGTGAGTTCAAGGCCAGCCTGGTCTACACAGTGAGTTACAAGCTAGCTGGGGCTACAGGGAGACCCTGTCTCAAAAAGACAACAAAAATTTTATTTTATGTGGATGAATGTTTTGCTTGCATATATATATTCATGCCACATGTGTGTCTGGTGTCTGTGGAAGCCAGGAAGGGGGCTAGATCCCTGGGAACTGGAGGTACAAATGGTTGAGAGCTGCCAGGGGGTGCTGGGAACTGAACCTGGGTCCTCTGGAAGAGCAGCAAATGCTCTTAACTGCTGAGCCATCTCTCCAAATGCTCTTTTTTTTAAAAAATTTTATTTATTTATTTTATGTGTATGAATGTACTGTCTGCATGCAGGTCTGTGCACCCATGTCGTGCAATGCCACAGAGGTCAGAAGAGGGCGTCGGATTCCCCTGGAACTGGAGTTCTCCCAGAATCGGAGTTACGGATGGTTCTCAGCCGCCATGTGGGTGCTGGGGATCGAACCCAGGTCCTCCGCAAGAGCAGTCGGCGCTCTTAACCGCTAGGCCATCTCTCCAGCCTTCCAAATGCTCTTAACTGCTCTCCAGCTCTGTCATTTAATATTATTTATTTATTTATCTATTTATTTATTTATTTATTTATTCTTGGTCTCTTGTAGCCCACATTGACCCCAAAGTTGCTATGTCATTGTTGCTATGTAGTTGAGGGTAACCTTGAACTAACCCTCCTGCTTCTAACTCTTGAGTGCTGGGATTACGGGCGTGTACCAGCATGCCTAGGCAAACCTTCTACCAAAATAGCTACAATCCGAACACTGCTATATCAGTTTAGGGGAAAATAAAAATAATAATCTTCAGACTAAAAAAGGTACCCCTGGGATTGGAGAGGTGGTTCAGTGGTTTAGAACACTGATTGCTTTTGCAGATGACCCAGATTTAGTTCCCAGCACCCACATGGTTGTTCATGACTGTCAGTAATTCCAGTTCCAGGAGAATCTGATATCCTTTTCTCTAATGCATATACATACATGCAGGCAAACACTCAGACACATAAAATAAAAAATAAAATAAATAAATCTTATAAAAAAGTGCCTTGTGCAAGAGCCTTGGTGTGAAGTGTGCTGTGAGAAAAACTATGTTCCAGGATCCTTGGGGCTGGGATTCCCTAAGCAGAAGTCCCAGAAGGCTACCTCTTTATGCCTGGGTCTGGTTGGGGCCCCTGAGTATAGCCTGACCTGGATCCTTGGCTGGGTGCTCATATGTGAAAGGAGCAGTGTGTGGAACCAAGGAAGTGCTCAATAGCTGTTTGGTGTAATTGCTAGTATCCAGGGTAAGAAAGAGAGGGGGATTCTGGTCCTTTCTAGACGTGGGGGGGGGGAAATCACAGTTTGACAGGAAGTGGTGAGAAGGGATTTGTTTCTAAATCCACTCTGTAATTCTTGTTCAGTCAAATGTTCCTGGGGCCTGGCTGGAAAAGATCTCTCTCGATCTCTCTCTCTCTCTCTCTCTCTCTCTCTCTCTCTCTCTCTCTCTCTCTCTTTTTCTCTGTGTGTGTGCGCGTGGGTGTTCATATAACATGGGAAAGTCAGTGGGAGGAGGAAGAGCCAACTAACGTTTACTAAGAACCTACAATATACTGGGCCCCATGCTAAGCATTTAAGAAAGAATCTTGCAAGAGAGGCTGGGTAATTGGACTAAGCATATGGATCAGGCTTGCCTGCCTCCCCTCAAGTCTGAATAGGAACCTGTCCATTTTCTGTAGATCTGTAGAAAGATTTCCTTCATTACTGTCCCATCAGAATCCAAGGTGAAGCCTTGCCTTGGATAATGTTTCAAGAGGCAGTGTTTCCTAATCCATTAAAAACTCAGATTTTCCTTTGGGGTGTTGAGGGGCTTCCTATCAGTGTCAAGGAGCCACCTCGGCCATGCTTCCTATTCTGTATGTGAAGGCCTGAGAAGAACACCCCAAGACCCTGGTGCAGACTTGTCAAACACTCTCTCCTAGGCCACCTGGAAATGTAGGAGGACCCCCAGCTCCTTCCTGATTTGACTCGAGCCCTGGATAGAAGGGAAGCAAGCTCCAACCTGCAGGTCCAGCCTGGCACATGGTGGGGCTGCCAACCTGCAGGTCCAGCCTGGCACACAGTGGGGCTGCCGGCAGACTGCCATCCTTGGCACCAGTGGGACTAAATTTCTTGCCAAATGGGCTTGAGTTTGAACATGTTGGAAAGTCGAGGAGCCTGTGAACGTGATGTCACTGTCAGCCCTCAAGCTTGGCCAAAGACGACGATGCCAGAGGCCAGCAGTGTGGCAGCTGGGGAGATGGCCATGAATGTGGCACCCAGTACTCAGCCCTCTCTGAGGAACCTGACACACTGTCCAACACCAGAGCCCCAAGCTGCAATAGGGACATTGCACAAGCCACCAGGGCCTGGAGATGAACTTTCACCAGGACTTTTCTCTGGACAATCTCAAGACCCAGGTTAAAGGATGGCATGAAGTAACCTCCTGCATTGTTCAGACGGGAAAATGGAGGTCCACAAAGAAAAGGGGAGTTCCATGAGGTCACATGTTATGAAATGATTAAGGGATTGTGGTGGTCAGAGACTGGTCTCTTAAGAGAACCCTTTTGCTGGCAATTAACCCAAGTCTTGTGGTTTTCCTACTAACCAGGGCACTAAGCAACCTTTTAATCCTAGGAGTAGAATTAGATGGGGACTTTTTTTTTCTTCCTGGCCAAGTCCCTTCCTATTTCTTTGAAATCCCTTGACACTGCAATGAATGGTGAACAGAAGCCAATGGAATGAGTCAACCCCCAGTCTCCACCATATTCCCCAGGGCAACGTTGGTGTGAGCTCTGGGACTGCTCCCCACATTACCTTTTATCTGTTTCCTTTTTCTGTGTCTCACAGGAGTATTTTTCATGTCATTACATCCTCTGATATGTGCTATCAACTTTTCTATGGGATAAAGCTTCTTTAATTAGTAATCTCCAGCAGAGTTCCTTAAACTTTCCACTCACGACCCCTTTTTGCCCAAGAAAATTTGTTTGCTTGATTATTTGTGTGTGTGTGTGTGTGTGTGTGTGTGTGTGTGTGTGTGTGATAGAGTCTCATGTGGCCCAAGTTAGTCTCAAAATTATTACGTAATTCAGGCTGGCCTTGAAGTAGGAATCCTCCTATATTCATGACTTGAGAGATAGGATCACAAGTGTGTGTTACCAGGTTCAACTTCGCTTGAGGATTTTTACACATCTCCAGGTATATAGGTATGTAATATAGGGATAGAAATCAAACATTTACTGATAATAAATAACAAACTTATTTTAAAAACATTATTTGGTATACATATAATTTTACCATTTATATTTTTAAAATATTTTATTTATTAATAATTTTTTTTTGGTTTCTTTTTTTTAGACAAGGTCTCCCTGTAGCCCCAGCTGGCCTGGAACTTGCTCTGTAGATCATGCTGGCCTTGAACTCATAGAGATCTGCCTGCCTCTGCCTCCTGAGTGCTGGGTTAAAGGCATGCACCACCACACCCAGCCTTATTTATTATTTTCATTTTATGTGTATGAGTGTATTGCCTGCATGTGTGTATGAGCACCTCTGTCATGCAGTGCCTGTGGAGGTCAGAAGAGGGCATTGGATCCCCTGGAATTGGAATTATGAACTGTTGTTAGCCATCATGTGGGTGCTGGGAACTGAACCCGGGTCCTCTGAAATAGCAGTCAGTGCTCCTTAACTGCTGAGCCATCTCTCCAGCTCTAGTTTCACAATTTATTAAAGCTGAGAGCAAACTTGCCTCCTAGTGAGATGCAGAGCTTGTTTAACTTCACATAAGAAGTTCAATCTTGGTTGAATATTTAATATAGCAAGGCATAGAGCATCTTAAAAAAAATTCAGAGTTGATCAATATTTTTTATTTTATGATTTTTCATGCTGAGAATGTCACTTTGCATAAATACACAATACAAAATGGCAGGAGTCTGCTGAGGCCACTTCAGAAATTCTTAGACATTCTCTACTAATCCCAAGCCAAAATTCATTTATTGATTCTTCTGGAAATAGTGTCTTATGTAACGATGGCTGGCCTTGAGCTTACCATGAAACCAAGGATGGCTTTGAATTCTTTGATCCACCTGCCTGTTTCCCAAATGTTATTACAGAAGTGTGCCAAGATGCCCAACATCTAATGAAAACAAACAAAACCTTTTCAAATAATTTGAACAACAATTTAAACAAATTTCATATTATTTAAAAATTTTGTGAATGAGTGTATTGCTTGCATGTATATAAGTGCACCCATGCTGTGCAATGCCCTGGAAGGTCAGAAGAAGGTGTCATATTCCCTTGGAAGTAAAGTTATAAACAGTTGTTAGCTGCCATGTGTGGGTGCTGGGAATTGAACCCAGGTCTTTTTTTTTTTTTTTTTTTTTTGGGTTTTTTTGAGACAGGGTCTCCCTGTAGCCCCAGCTGTCCTGGAACTCACTCTGTAGACCAGGCTGGCCTTTGAACTCACAAAGATCTGCCTGCCTCTGCCTCCCAGGATTAAAGGCATGTGTCACCATGCCCAGCTGAACCCAGGTCTTCTACAAGAGCAGCCAATGTTCTTGACTGCTAAGCTGTCTCTCCAGCCCCAAACAACAATATTCTAACATAATCCAATCCAAAAATATGTTCATTTGATACTTGTATGCTGAAGAATGATGATAGGAAATACTGTCTTTGTTTTCTGTAATTAAACTATCATGCCTCATTAAGAGCAGAAAACATTATGTGCAGTATAGACATTGGAATTTATAATATAGGAGAATCTGAAATCTGAGCCAAGGTATTTCAGATATCATTCCTCGGTGTTGTGTAGTAGGACAACATGCATGTGTGAAGTACACATGTGTGCTCAGAGCCAAGCCAGCTGTAAAGTCACATGATAGAAAATGAGTGAGTGCTGCCAGAAACACCTTCGATTTATTACATGTTTGATTTTGAATTAATTTTTTGGTTGCTACAGGCCCAGAAACATTTTATAGTTACCAATTTTTTCACAACCCCAAATTCAGCTATGTGATCCCACATGAGGTTGTAACTCATAGTTTAAGAAGCTAGGTTCTATGCCAGGCATGGTGGTGTACACCTTTAATCCCAGCACTCAGGAGACAGAGGCAGGTGGATCGTTATGAACTTGAGGCCAGCGTGGATCTAGATTTAGAACTAATTTCTTAGCTTCTTTCCTTTTTTTGTTGTTGTTGACTGTATTAGCTAAGCCCTCCAAAACAATATTCACAATGCAGGGAGAAGCATTAATCTCTGTCTCCACTTTCTTCTGATTTTTGTAGATATGTACCTAGAGTTTTATGATTAAGTGCATATGGCAGGAATTATATGCCCCTTGTCTTGTTACCATGTGACATCTGCAGAGTTATCCTCTGAGGGGACAGAAGTTCTGCTGCAGCCTGGTCCGCTCCACAGAAAGTGGAGCAACTTTGGTCTACACCACTTGACATCATCCCAAGCTTCTTGAGTCAGTTTTTGAGGCCTAGCTCAGGGGTTCTTTTTTCTCTGCCATCTGGATCTATGACTTAGGGGCATCTCTCCAGGGGCCCTGGATGAGTCTCCCAAATGCTCACAATTGCTCAAGGAGCATGATAAAGATAATATATTAATGACTTTAAAATAAAATACTTCATGGAAAAAGCCTTTGACAAAATCCAGCATCCCTTCATGCTTAAAGTCCTAGAGGGAATTGGATCGGAGGGATAATTCTTCAATGAAATCAAAGCCATATACAGGAAATCCACAGTCAATATCATCCTAAATGGGGAAACGACAGAAACATTCCCTTTAAAGGTATGAACTCAGCAAGGTTGCTCCTCTTCAATATAGTGCTTGAAACACTTGTTAGAGCAACAAGGCAAGAAAAGGAAGTTAAAGGAGTACTAATTGGAAAAGAGGAAGTCAAGCTTTTCCTATTTGCTGATGATATGATTGTTTACTTAAGGGATACTAAAAACTCCACCAGAAAACTCCTAGAAACGATTAACAGCTTCAGTAAAGTGGCAGGATACAAAATTAACCTAAAAAAAAAAATCAGTGGCCTTTCTTTACACCAACAACAAGCAACTGGAGAAGGAATTCAAGGAGACCTTCCCACTCACAATAGCCTCAAAACAATAAAATACCTAGGAACAAACCTAACCAAAGACACCAAAGATCTCTACAACAAAAATTTTAAACCCCTAAAGAAAGAAATTGAAGAAAACATCAGAAGATGGAAAAACTTCCCATGCTCATGGATTGGAAAAATTAACATTGTAAAAATGTCCATTCTACCCAAACTCTTTTATAGATTTAACACAATCCCAATTAAAATCCCTAAGAGTTTCTTCACAGGCTTGGAAAAAAAAGTCCTTAAATTCATTTGGAAAAACAAAAGACCCTGAATAGCCAAAACAACACTGAGTGTAAAGAGCTACACAGGGGGGATCTCTCTACCAGACTTCAAACTATACTACAGGGCTATATTCATAAAAACAGCCTGGTACTGGCATAAAAACAGACCTGTTGACCAATGGAACAAAACTGAAGATCCAAACTTGGGCACATACAATTTCAGCTATCTCATTTTTGACAAGGGGGCCAAGAAGACACAATGGAGGAAAGACAGCATCTTCAGCAAGTGGTGTTGGCAAAACTGGATCACCACTTGTAGAAGAATCAAATTAAACCCCTACCTCTTGCCCTGTACAAAAGTCAACTCCAGATGGATCAAAGACCTCAAAGTGAAACCCCAAACTCTGAAGGCGATAGAAGAAAAAGTTGGCAGCAGACTACAAGACATAGGCATAGGAAAAGACTTCCTAAATCAGACAGCAGCTGCTCAAGAATTAAGGTTGACAATTGACAAATGGGACCTCACTAAACTCAAAAGCTTCTATACATCAAAAGAAACAATCAAGGAAGTGAAGAGAAATCCCACAGAGTGGGAGGAAACCTTCACCACAGAAACATCTGACAAAGCATTGATTTCCAGAATATATAAACTACTCAAAAAACAAAGAAGAAAGAAAACAAAGCCGGTGTGGTGGCGCACACCTTTAATCCTAACACTTGGGAGGCAGAGGCAGGCGGATCTCTGTGAGTTCAAAGTCAGCCTGGTCTACAGAGTGAGTTCCAGGCCAGCTGGGGCTGCAGAGAGACCCTGTCTCAAAAAGACCAAAAAAAGAAAAAGAAAACAAATGACCCACCCAATAGATGGAGCAAAGATCTGAACAGAGACTTCACAAGTGAGGAATTAGAGATTGCTGAGAAACATCTTAAGAAGTGTTCAACATCACTAATCATTAAGGAAATGCAAATCAAAACCACTTTACGATATCATCTTACTCCAATAAGACTGGCTAGGATCAAGAAAACAAATGATACCAAGTGCTGGAGAGGTTGTGGGGAAAGGGGAACACTCATCCACTGCTGGTGGGAATGTAAACTTGTACAGCCACTATGGAAAGCAGTGTGGAGAACCCTTGGAAGACTTGGAATGAACTTGCCACCAAACCCAGCCATACCACTCCTGGGCATGTACCCTCAAGACTCACTCCACCACAGAGATACATGCATGGCCATGTTTATTGCAGCTCTCTTCACAATAGCAAGGAGCTGGAACCAACCCAAATGCCCTTCAACTAACAAGTGGATAGAGAAAATGTGGTACACCTACACAATGGAGCTCTATGCAGCAGTAAAGAAAGATGACATCATGAGCTTTGCAGGAAAATGGCTGGAGCTAGAAGACATCATGCTGAGTGAAGTAACACAGTCCCAGAAAAACAAACGACGAATGGTATCCCTCATCTGTGGATGCTAGTGCCAATTACCTAGTTGTAAGTATTTCTTGTGTAGGGCCCCCTGAGCTTTTGTCCAAGCAGTTGGGAGTGATGCATATTGGAAACAACAACAACAACAACAACAACAACAACAGAAAGGACTGCATCAAAGAACTGACTGAAACAGTGAACTTCTGCTCAAAACAGTCAACTTCCACATGGAGAATTTTGAGAAAGACTGAGAAAGAGATGAAAAGCATGTTTGGCAGAATACATGAGCTCTGGTGGGGTAGGGGGATAGGGTGGGGGACACGGGTCTAGATTTGATAATCTTGTACAAAATATATATAAAAAAAGCAAAAAAATACTTAAGTTGAATTTTTCTGAGTACAGCATTTGAATGAATAGTTCAATTTAGTTCAAACTAATTGTTTCATAGTTTATTTACACATGTAATATTGTTTTACATTTTACATTTTCTCCAGCAGAGCACAAATATCTCCATGTCATTAATACTACTTCTTTTTACTTTATTTTTTTTTTTTGGTCTTTTTGAGACAGGGTCTCCCTGTAGCCCCAGCTGTCCTGGAACTCACTCTGTAGACCAGGCTGGCCTTGAACTCAGAGATACGCCTACCTCTGCCTCCCAAGTGCTGGGACTAAAGGTGTGCACCACCACGCCCGGCTCATCATTAATACTTCTTTCTCTCTGTCTCTCTGTCTCTGTCTCTGTCTCTGTCTCTGTCTCTCTCTCTCTCTCTCTCTCTCTCTCGTGCTTTGATGTTTAGTTTATAAATTTTTCCTTTCAAACTTTTTATCATTTCTTCCTCCTCCTCTTCCTCCTATTTTCCGAGATACAGTGTTACAATGTAGTCCAGACTGGCCTTGGATTTATAGGCCTCCTGCTTCAACCGTTGGAGTTCTGGGATTATACAAGTGCCCTGTCCACTCTTAGCTAATCATTTTTTTTCCTTGATGTTACTATTTTGGACAATGGTATAAATGGTGGCTTTTTTTCCCATTAAATATTACACTTTTTACTGGGCATAGTGGTGCACGCCTCTGAGGCAGAGGCAGGTGGATCTCTATGAGACTGAGGCCAGCCTGGTCTATATAGCAAGTTCCAGGGCAGGGAAACCCCTGTCTCATATATGTGTATATATGACTTTTACTCTGCTCTGAATAGCCTATATAGAAGTTTCCTTTGAGTAATTTTGAGCATATGCCCAGAGCTTAATGAATCTATGTTGACTGACTAGTTGAAAAATTTTACTATTATATCAAAGAGTGTATCTCATTTATTTAAAGTTGGCTGGTATTCCATATGCCCTTTTGATCTGAAAACTGCAGCGTTTGTATATTTTATTTTACCTTTTTTTTTGATGATCACTTCTCCAGCTGCTGCTTTCTTTTGTTTGATACTAATACCTGGTTCATCATGCATTGCACTTTCATTATTTTTTCAGTTCTTTGAGTTTTGAAGAAAGCCTTCTGTTTGTCTACCAGCTCATAGCGAAACAGACTCTATGGAGATTGAAAATTCCACATTTCCCAGCTCTTCCTCAGCTCAGCCTCGAACTGCTGGAGCGCTTTGGTACTTGGGTCCAGCCCAAAATCTCTGGGTGATTTTATCCAAAGCCAAAGTTCTTTTTCTTTTCTTTTTTTTTAGATTTATGTATTCATGGGGCTGGAGAGATGGCCTAGCGGTTGGGAGCACTGACACTCTTGCAGAGGACCCGGGTTCAATCCCCAGCACCCACATGGTGGCTGAGAACCATCTGTAACGCCAATTCCAGGAGAACTCCAGTTCCAGGGGAATCCGAGACCCTCTTCTGACCTCCGCGGCATTGCACGACACGGGTGCACAAACCTACATGCAGACAGTACATTCATATACCTAAAAATAAATAAATAAACCAACAAAAAAATTTATGTATTCATTTATTTTTATTTTATGTGAACGAGTGTTTTGCCTGCATATATGTATATATTCCACATGTGTGCAGTGCCCATGGAGGCCAGAGAGGGCATTGGATTCAATGGAACTGTAGTTATGGATAGTTGTTAGTCATCATGTGGGTGCTGGGAATTGACTCCTGATTGTCTGGAAGAGCAGCCAGCACTCTTAACTTGTGAGCCATCACTGTAGCCCCTTTCTGTTCAACCTCCCAAATTTATCTCTGTCTTGGGAGTGTGGCTCAGTGGTACTGTGCTTGGCTACCATAGCCCTGAGTTAGCACTCCAGCATTGGGAAAATCACATTCAGATTTCTTTCTCTGGCCTGTATTTTCCTGTGTGGACTGCAGGTCTCCCCCTTGCCATTTCTGCTTTGAATTCTTATGGGTATCTCCAGCATAGTGTAGAAAAAACAACTCTGGATTCTCTCCTAAACCAATTCCTTTCTTTTTTTTTTTTTTTTTTTTTTTTTTTTTTTTTTNATATTTATGTGTATATATGACTTTTACTCTGCTCTGAATAGCCTATATAGAAGTTTCCTTTGAGTAATTTTGAGCATATGCCCAGAGCTTAATGAATCTATGTTGACTGACTAGTTGAAAAATTTTACTATTATATCAAAGAGTGTATCTCATTTATTTAAAGTTGGCTGGTATTCCATATGCCCTTTGATCTGATCAATGAATGAAAGAATGCGAGCGTCTTTTTTTATTTTACCTTTTTTTTTGATGATCACTTCTCCAGCTGCTGCTTTCTTTTGTTTGATATTCCCTCCCAATACACGCGTTCCATCATGCATTGCATTTCATTATTTTTTCAGTTCTTTGAGTTTTGAAGAAAGCCTTCTGTTTGTCTACCAGCTCATAGCGAAACAGACTCTATGGAGATTGAAAATTCCACATTTCCCAGCTCTTCCTCAGCTCAGCCTCGAACTGCTGGAGCGCTTTGGTACTTGGGTCCAGCCCAAAATCTCTGGGTGATTTTATCCAAAGCCAAAGTTTTTTTTCTTTTCTTTTTTTTAGATTTATTTATTCATGGGCCTGGAGAGATGGCCTACGCGGTTGCCCGAGCACTGACTCTTGCAGAGGAGCCCGGGGGTTCAATCCCCAGCACCCACATGTGTGCTTGCAGAGACCCTCGTAAACGCCACAATTTCCGGAGAATCCCAGTTCCAGGGTGAATCCGAGACCCTCTTTTGACCCCGCAGGGGCATTTGCACGAACGGGTGCACAAACCTACATGCAGACAGTACTCATTACCTAAAATAAATAAATTATTAAACCAACAAAAAAAATTTAGTATTATTTTTTTATTTTTGTGAACGAGTGTTTGCCTGCAATATGTATATATTCCCCATGTGTGCCGGGCCATGGAGGGGCCAGCGAGGGCATTGGATACATGGACTGTCTGGCAAGTTGTTAGTCATTACATGTGGGTGCTGGGAATTGACTCCTAGATTGTCTGGAAGGAGCAGCCAGCACTCTTTAACTTTGTGATGCCATCACTGTAGCCCTTCGTTCAACCTCCCATTTCTCTGCTTGGGAGTGCTGGCTAGTGGTCTGTGCTTGGCTACCATAAGGCCCTGAGTTAGCACTCAGCATTGGGAAAATCACATTCAGATTTCTTTCTCTGGCCTGTATTTTCCTGTGTGGACTGCAGGTCTCCCCCTTGCCATTTCTGCTTTGAATTCTTATGGGTATCTCCAGCATAGTGTAGAAAAAACAAACTCGGATTCTCTCCTAACCAATTCCTTTTTTTCGTTTTTTTCTTTTTTTTTTTCTCTTTTTGATGACCAGGGTCTACTGTCTTAGCCCCAGCTGTCCTGGAAACTCCCCAACTCTGTTAGGACCAGGCCGGCCTTAACCACCAAAGATACCGCTGCCTGCCTTGGTGCTAGGATTCAAGGGCATGGGGCCACCATACCCAGCAAAAGATTTTCTTTTTTTTGGTCATTTTGAGCCAGGGTCTCCCTGTAGCCCCAGCTGTCCTGGAACTCACTCTGTAGACCAGGCTGGCCTTGAACTCACAAAGATCCGCCTGCCTCTGCCTCCCAAGTGCTAGGATTAAAGGTGTGCGCCACCACGCCCGGCTCTAAACCAATTCCTTTCTACGTCCTTTCCATTTTCACTAAGGAGTTCAGAGTTCAAACATTTTATTGTTTAAGACGAAAACCACTAGTGTTTCCCCTTGTTTCCAGCTTTCTTTATTTTCATAGCCAATGCATTCTAAGACCTGTTGATTCTCCTTCCAACAACACCGTGGCCAAGTTCCTCTCTGAGCTGTTCCTATGTCCCATCTTTGTATTAGTTCCCCAGCAGTGCTCTCTGTGCCTGGTTTTTCCCAGCTGTAATCTGAGAGAAATTCAAAAAAACATGAATTGATGCTAAAGGGGGGGGGGAGGAGGAGGCTGGAGAGATAGCTCAGTGGTTAAGAGCACTGGCTGCTCTTGCAGAGGACCCGAGTTCAGTTCCCAGCACTAATTTCAAGTAGCTCAAGACTGCCTGTAATTCCAGCTCCAGCTACAGGGGTTGGATGTGCAGGAGAAGCACATACCTCCAACCACTAAGCCATGTCTCTAATTTTATATCGATCTCAAATTCTGAACTCAGGACTTGGCAAGTAAGAAAGAAAATAACTGGGGAGCCAAGATGGCGGTGGCATGGCCAGAGGTGCTGGGGCAATGAAGGTGGAGTAGCTCTCTATGTGACCACAGAGGAAGATGTGAAAATAGCAGATGCCAAACAAGCCAACTGGAGTCATGAAAAAGAAAACAATCATCGTCTCCTTGAGCAAAAGCAAAATGTGGTTTTCTTCAATATTGATGTCCCTCTACCATGAAAAGCAAGGCAGGAAGTAACTGTTTCCTCTGCTGCACAGAAATCAAAATGCTCTTTCTTTCTTTTTTTCTTTTTTGAGACGGGGTCTCCCTATAGCCCCAGCTGCCCTGGAACTCACTCTATAGACCAGGCTGGCCTTGAACTCACAGAGATCTAACTGCCTCTGCCTCCTGAGTGCTGGGATTAAAGGTGTGCTCCACCACACCTAGTTTAAAGACGGTTCTTAGCCACCATGTAGGTGCTGGGAATTGAACCCGGTCCTCTGCAAGAGCAGTCAGCGCTCCCAACCGCTGAGCCATCTCTCCCCAAAATGCTCTTTCTTAAACACAAGTATAATCATGTGGAAAGAGTGACATAGACAGGAAAATAGTGGAAAAATGTAATTGAAATTACAACCCCTCCCATGAACCTGGAGCTGTGGTCCCCTGGTGTGAGCTGGAGCTGTGGTCCCCTGGTGTGAGCTGGAGCTGTGGTCCCCTGGTGTGATCTAGAGCTGTGGTCCCCTCCTATGAGCTGGAGCCGTGGTCCCCTGCTGTGAGCTGAAGCTGTGGTCTCCTGTTGTGAGCTGGAGCCATGGTTCCTGGTGTGATCTGGAGCTGTGGTCCCTCCTATGAGCTGGAGCTGTGGTCCCCTGCTGTGATCTGGAGCTGTGGTCCCCTGCTGTGATCTGGAGCTGTGGTCCCCTGGTGTGATCTGGAGACGTGGTCCCCTGGTGTGAGTTGGAGCTGTGGTCCCTGGTGTGAGCTGGAGCTGTGGTCCCCTGGTGTGAGCTACAGCTGTGGTCCCCTGCTGTGATCTGGAGCTGTGGTCCCCTGGTGTGAGCTGCAGCTGTGGTCCTCTGCTGTGAGCTGCAGCTGTGGTCCCCTGCTGTGAGCTGGAGCTGTGGTCCCCTCCTGTGAGCTGGAGCTGTGGTCCCCTTCTGTGATCTGGAGCTGTGGTCCCCTGCTGTGATCTGGAGCTGTGGTCCCCTGGTGAGATCAGGAGCCGTGGTCCCCTGGTGTGAGCTGGAGCTGTGGTCCCCTGCTGTGATCTGGAGCTGTGGTCCCCTGCTGTGAGCTGGAGCTGTGGTCCCCTGCTGTGAGCTGGAGCTGTGGTTCCCTGCTGTGAGCTGGAGCTGTGGTCCCCTGCTGTGAGCTGGAGCTGTGGTCCCCTGCTGTGATCTGGAGCTGTGGTCCCCTGGTGTGAGCTGGAGCTGTGGTCCCCTGGTGTGAGCTACAGCTGTGGTCCCCTGCTGTGATCTGGAGCTGTGGTTGTTAGCTGTCATGTGGGTGCTGGGAACTGAACTTGAGTCCTCTGAAGGTGTTCCGAACTTCTTTTTTTTTTTTAATTTTTTTTATTATTATGTTTTATGTGTATGAATGTACTGTCTGCATGTAGGCTTGCGCACCCATGTTGTGCAATGCCACAGAGGTCAGAAGAGGGCGTCTTCTGACCTCTGTGGCATTGTACAACACAGATTCCCGTGGAACTGGAGTTAAAGACAGTTCTCAGCCATCGTGTGGGTGCTGGGAATCGAACCCGGGTCCTCTGCAAGAGCAACCAGTGCTCTTAACCGCTGAGCCATCTCTCCAGCCCTGTGTTCTGAACTTCTAAGCCATCTCTCCAGCCCTGAAATGAAAGAAGCCCCACATCAAAGGAAACAGTGTGTGTCTGAGAACAGGATTCAGGATCAACATGGTGCTAGTCCCCCATATGGTCTGTGGATTCAATGCAGTCCATCTAAAACATCCCAGCTGGTGATTTTTCAGAAGGTGGCAATCTGACCCTAAAATTCATGTTGAAATGCAATGGGCCAAAACAGCCAAAACAATGTGAAAAAAAAAGTAAAAAGTTGGAGAAATAATATTTCCTAGTTTCAAAACCTACTGGGAAACTACGGTAATCAAGACCACTGGCAGCAGACATGTTGGCACGTGTCAGTAATCCCAGCTTTCCAAGGGCAGAAGCAGGAGGATTGGGAGTTCAAGGCCATCCTCAACAACTTAGAGGTCAAGCTGTCTTAAAAAACTGTCTCAAAAAGCTAAAATAAACTAAGACTCTTTGGAAATGGTAAAAGGATAACTATCATGACCCACTAGAATTGAGGGTACTGAGTTAATCCTAACTACTCAAGGGGATTGATTCATAAATAATTATTTAATTGACAAACTGAAAATGTGAACATTTATGTTATACCACATGATGTCACATATGAGTATACATTGTGGAAAAGCAGGGGCTGGAGAGACGGCTCAGCAGTTAAGAGCACCAACTGCTCTTGGAGAGGACCCGGGTTCAATTCCAAGCACCTACATGAAGGCTAAGAACCGTCTTTAACTCCAGTTCCAGGGGAATCCGACACCCTCTTCTGACCTCGGTGGCATTGCATGACACGGGTGCACCTACCTACATGCAGATAGTACACTCATACGCATAAAATAACAAATAAAAAATTAAAAAAAAAAAGAAAAGCTAAATGAGGTGGTTAATATGTCTGTACATCAGATGACATTTTTGGGTGAGAACATTTTAAAATCTACCCTCAGCAATTTTCAAGCATATAACACACTATTATAAACAATAGCTACCATATTGTGCTGATTTTTCTTGTCTAACTGACACTTTGTCTTGTTTGACTTTCAGCAGCACCCCCTTCTTACTCAGTCACTGGCTGGTGACCACCCCATTCTGCACTCTGCTTCTCTGAGGTCAACATTTTCAGATTGTTCTTCAAGGCCTGCCTTATTTAGCACAATGCCCTTCAGGCTCACACAGATTGTCACAAATGACAGGATTTCTTTCTTTTAAAAGGCTTAATAGAAGTGCATTGCCTGTGTGTTCCACATGTTCTATTTTTTTTTTTTTTTGGTCTTTTCAAGACAGGGTCTCCCTGTAGCCCCAGATGGCCTGGAACTCACTCTGTAGACCAGGCTGGCCTTGAACTCACAAAGATCCGCCTGCCTCTGCCTCCCAAGTGCTAGGATTAAAGGTGCGCCACCACACCCGGCCCACATATTCTTTATCTGTTCCTTGGTTGAGGGACATTTGGGCGGATTCCCTGTCTTGACTTCTGTGGGTTTTTCTGCAGTGAATGTGGCACAGGTGTTTCTTGGACATACTGACTTCCTTTAGCTAAATACTCAGCAGTGAGATTGGTGGGCCATAGTGTAGGCTCGATTTTTCTTTTTTTAATTGAGAAAGAATAAATCTTTCTTCTGGTCCTGGTTCGGAGAGCGTGTCCATTCTCTTCCTCGTATGATAGTCTCTCAAGACTGAACACCACACCACAATCCTATGACTGATAAAACCCTCAGTTCACCGAGCACCCAAGAGCCTGAATGGTCTTCATCAAAGCAAGGGATAATTAATTACTCATTGATATAATGCATTTTTTAAGAGCAAAGCAACCAGTTGTCCTTGTATAAACTCTCGGCAAAAGGAAGCTGAGGAGCAGGTTTTTTGCTTGTTTGTTTGTTTGTTCTTTGTTTTGAGACAGGGTCTCATGTAGCCAGGGCTGGCCTCCAATTCACTATATAGCCAAGGATAACCTTCAACTCCTGAACTTCTTGTCTCTACTTCTCAAGTGCTGGGATTACAGGTATTTGTTACCAAGCCCAGCTGTTTTCCTAGAAGTCTAATGAATCAGGCTTCCAGGTAACTAGACCAGAGTAAATCACATGGAAACAGAGCTTCTACAGCCAGGACTCTTATTACAATATTTATTTATTAATTTATTTATTTATTTATTTATTTATTTATTTATTTAGTCTTTTCTCCTTTTTTTTTTTTGTATTTTTTATTTATTTTTAACAAATCTAGACCCGTGTTCCCGTTCATTCCCACACCCCGCCAGAGTTCGTGCATTCTGCCAAACATGCTTTCCATCTCTTAGTCTTTCTCATATTTCCCATGGGGAGTTGACGTTTTGCAGAAGTTCCTGTTCAGTCAGTTCTTTGATGCAGTATTTTCTGTTGTTGTTGTTGTTTCCAAAATGCATTATGCCCAACTGCTTTGTACAGAAGCTCACGGGGGCCCTACACAAGAAATACTTACAACTGGGTAATTGGCACTAGCTCCACAGATGAGGGGTACCATTCGTCGTTTGTTTTCTCGGGACTGTGTTACTTCACTCAGCATGATGTCCTCTAGCTCCAGCCATTTTCCTTGCAAAGCTCGTGATGTCGTCTTTCTTACTGCTGCATAGAACTCCATTGTGTAGATTGTACCACATTTTCTCTATTCCACTCGTCAGTTGAGGGGCATTTAGGTTGTTCCAGCTCTTTGCTATTGTGAAGAGAGCGAAATAAACATGGCGTGCATGTATCTCTGTGGTGGCGTAAGTCTTGAGGGTTACATCCTAGGAGTGGTATGGCTGGGTGTCGGTGGCAAGTTCATTCCAAGTCTTCCAGGGTTCTCCACACTGCTTTCCTAGTGGCTGTACGAGTTTACATTCCCACAGCAGTGGATGAGTGTTCCCCTTTCCCCACAACCATCTCCAGCATGTACTTGTTTCATTTGTTTTCTGATCCTAGCCAGTCTTACTGGGTAAGATGATATCTAAAGTGGTTTTGATTTGCATTTCCTTAATGATTAGTGCTGTTGAGCAGTTCTTGAGGTGTTCTCAGCATCTCTAATCCTCGCTTGTGAAGGTCTCTGTTCAGTTCTTTGCTCCATCTATTGAGCGGGTCGTTTGTTTTCTTTTTTTTGTTTTTTGTATTTTATTATTTTATTCTTTGTGATTTTCTGCAGTGAAGGTTTCTCCCACTCTGTGGATTTCTCTTCACTTCCTTGATTGTTTTCTTTTGATGTACAGAAGCTTTGAGTTTGATGATGGCCCATTTGTCAATTGTGACCATTCTGCACGCTCGATCTTTGTGCACTTTCCACTCTGATTTAGGAAGTCTTTCCCTACGGCCTATGTCTTGATTCTGCTGCCAACTTTTTCTTCTATCACCTTCAGAGTTTGGGGTTTCACGTTGAGGTCTTTAATCCATCTGGAGTTGACTTTTGACAGGGTGAGAGGTAGGGATTTAATTTCATTCTTCTACAATGGTGATCCAGTTTTGGCCAACCAACACTCACTGCTGAAGTATTCTGTCTTTTCTCCATTGTGGTTTTCTTGGCCCCCTTGTCCAATATGAGATGGCTGAAATTGTATGTGCTCAGATTTGATCTTCGGTTTTGTCCATTGGTCAACAGGTCTGTTTTGTGCCAGTACCCGGCTGTTTTATGACTATAGGCCCTTGTAGTATAGTTTTTAAAATCTGGTAGTTAGAGATCCTCCTGTGTAGCTCTTTTCACTCAGGATGGATGGCTATTCGGGGTCGTTTTTTTTTCCAAATGAATTTAAGAACTTTTGTTTCCAAGCCGTGAAGCAAACTCTGGGGATTTGATGTGGAGCATTAAATCTATACAAGAGTTTTGGTAATGGACATTTTACAATGTTTATTTTCCCAATCCATGGAGCAGGGAGGTTTGGGTTTCCACTCTGAGGTCTTCTTCATTTCTCTTTTTAAGGGTTTAAAAATTTTGTTGTAGAGGTTTTGGTGTCTTTTGGTTAGGTTTGTTCCTAGGTATCTTATTGTTTTTGAGGCTATTGTGAGTGGGAAGGTCTCTTTGAATTCTTCTCTCAGTTTGCTTTTCTTGTTGTGTAAAGAAAGGCCATTGATTTCTAAGGACATTTTGTATCCTGCCACTTTGCTGAAGTGTAATCGTTTCTAGGAGTTTTCTGGTGGAGTTTTTTGCATCCCTTAAGTAAACAAATAATCATCAGCAAAATAGGGATGTTTGACTTCTCCTTCCAATTAGTACTCCTAATTCCTTTTCTTACCTTATTGCTCTAGCAAGTGTTTCAAGCACTATATTGAAGAGGAGTGGTGATAGGGGGCAGCCTTGCTCGAGTTCCTACCTTTAAAGGGACTGTTTCCGTCATTTCCCCATTAGGATGATATTGGTTGTGGTTTCCTTTATATGGCTTTGATTCTTACATTGAGGAATGATCCTCCAATCCAATTCCTTCTAGGACTTTAAGCATGAAGGGATGCTGGATTTTGTCAAAGGCTTTTTCAGCATCAATTGAGATGATGGTGTGGTTTTGTCTTTGATTCCGTTTATTGTGTTTGATGATGTTTATGATTTTCATATGTTGAACCATCCCTGCATCTTTGGTATGAATTCAACTTGGTTATGATGGATGCTCTTCTTGATGTGGGTTGTATGGATTTGCCAGTATTCTGTTTAGAATTTGGCATCTGTGTTCAGAGGGAGATGGGCTCTATAATTCTCCTTTTATGTCTGTCTTTGCCTGGTTTTGGTAATAGAGTGATGTTGGCTTCATAGAAGGAATTTGGAGGAGAATTCCCTCTGATTGTATTACTTCTAAACAGTTTCCGAAATAATGGTTGTAGGTCTTTTTGAAATGTTTTTCTAGAATTCTGCTGTGAAACCTCTGGGCCTGGGCTTTTTTAGTTGGAGCTTCTTACTACATCCTCTATTTCTTCATATGTTATGGGTCTGTTTAAGCTGCTGGTCTCCTCTTGGCCAAGCTTTGGTGTTTCCAGGATTTCAGATATTCATCCATTTCTTCTAGATTTCAAACTTGGTAGAATATAGGTTCTTGTATATTCCCATATCATTTTCTTGATCTTTTCCATGCTGTTGTGATATTTCCCCTTTTCATCACAGATTGTATTGATTTGGAGGGTGATTTCTTCTTTTTTTTGTTAACTGGGCTAGAGGTCTGTCTATCTTGTTTATTCTTTCAAAGACAACAACTTTTGCTTCATTGATTTTTTTGTATTTGTTTTCTTTTCTTCATTATTTCATTGATTTCTGCTTTGATTTTTGTTATTTCTCCTGTCTTTCATTTAGGTTCATCTGTTGTTGACTCTCAAGTGCTTTTGCTGTGTGTTAGATCATTCACTTGTGCTCTTCTGTTTTTCTTAATGTAGGCACCCAGCTATAAATTTCCCTTTAGGACTGCTTTTAAGGGTATCCATTAAATTTGTTGTGTTGTATTGTCATTCATCTTCAGTTCCAGGAATGTTTTATTTCTTCTTTATCTCTTCCTGACCCATTCATATTCAAGAGTGTGTTGTTTAGTACTCCATGTGTTCTTGTAGGTCAGGAATGGCTTGTCCTGGTGTTGATGTTGAGCTTCATTGCACTGTGGTCTGACAGGATGCATGAAATTATTTTCAATCTTTTGTATTTGTAAGGTTTATTCTGTGTCCCAGGGATGTGTCAATTTTGGAGAATGTTCCGTTTGGTGCTGAGTAGAAAGTTGTATTATCTGGTATTAGGAGGGAATGTTCGGTAGAGGTCTATGAGGTCCTTGGTGTATTCTATCATCAGTTCTGATGTCTCTCTGTTATTTTTTTGTCCTGTTGACCCCTCTCCAAAGGACTCAGTTGGGTATTGACAATCTCCCACTATGAGTGTGCTGGGGTTTCTGTGCTTGTTGGTCCTGAGAATTGTCTTTAATAGTTTGGTGCACCAGACTTTGGGGCATATATATTCATATTGTGGAACTCTTTTGGTGGATTGTTCCTTGATGAAAATGTTGGCCTTCTTTGTCTCTTCTGATTTCTTTACTTTGAAGTCTTTTTATCGAAATAGCCCTGCCCCTGCTTTCTTTTTGTTCCCCTTGCTGGATTTTTTTTCCACTCCCCTTCTTTCTTTTTTTTTTTTTGGTGCCTTCCTTGAGATTGTAAGATGGTTTCTTGCAGACAGCATATCATGGTTCTGTTTCCTAATCCAGTTCTCAGTCTACTGTCTTTTGATTGGGGTTTTAGTCCATTAATATTTGTTATGACTGATAGGTTTGTGTTGCTTCCTTTTGCCTTATTATCCATCTGCGGTTTTGATTTAGGTTTTCTACTTCTGCAGTTATGCTTTTATTGATTTATCCTTCTAGTTGCCTGGGGTGGTTGCTCCTTCTTCTGTTCTTTGAATTGCTTCAAGTATTTCTTGAAGGGTTGGTTTTCCGGACATGTATTTTTTTTTTTGTGTGATTTTTTTTTTTCTCTCCTTCCACTATGATTGACATTTTGCTGGGTATAGTAACCGGGCTGGCATCCATTGTCCCTCAACACTGGGAATGCTTTGCTCCAGGTTCTTCTTGCTTCATCGTTTGCTGTGAGAAGTCCTTTGTTATTCTGATAGGTTTCCCCTTATAGGTCACCTGTTGTTTTTCTCTTGTCGCTTTGAGAATTTGTTTCTTTGTTTTGGTGTCCAGCATTTTAACCATGAGTGTGTGGCGTGGAGAATTTCTTTTCGATCTTGTCTGTTGGAGTTCATGTGCTTCTTGTATTGGATTGGGTTGTCCTTTTTTAGTTTGGGGAAGTTTTATCTATTATTCTGTTGACAGATCTGATCAATACCTTTCTCTTGGGATTCTTCTCCTTCCTCTATTCCTTGATGCGGAGGTTTGATCTTTTCAAGTGTCCACAGCTCCTGGTTGTTTCATTTGTGTGTATTTTTACTTTTCATTAATCTTCCTTGAGGTTTTAGTTGTTCTGTGTTTCCTCCAGGTCTGATCTTCTTGTTTTCTGCTTCCTCCATTCTGCTTCTGAGGCTTTTTCATTCCTTTCCTCTTGAATGGATGAGTGTTTGATTTCCTTTTTCATTTCCTCTTCTGATTTCTTTAGTGTTTCTATTTCTTTTTGGAGCTTCTCGATCTCTTTTTGTAGCTCTGTTTTGTTTGCTGGTTGGTTTTTTTTTTTTTCCAGCATGGGATCTTTTCAGGTTTCTACTTCCTGGGCTGTCAATTCTCTCTCTCTCGGTCCCATTCTCTTTTCTTAGTTCTTTAATTTGTCTTTATGATTTGTAATACTTTAAGTATGTCCAAATGTGTTTCTGATTCTGTGTCCTGGGGCATCCCGGAGGGATCCCACTGCAAGAGTCATCCCAGGGTTGGTAAAGCTTGGCATGGGATTATCCTGCAACTTTCCTATTATCTCTTCTTCGTGATCTGGCATATGGGCTTTTCTTGCCTGTCTCCAATGTGAGTCCTAACATGCCTCTTCACTGTGTTGAAGGGTGCTTTGCTTGCCTCCTTCAGATACCTTCTTCGTCTATCTCAGGTTTGGGGGGGGGGGGGGCTCTTCAGCCGCTGGCACCTGCCGTGGGCTCCAGGGAGATCTCAAATCCAATCTCAAGAGTCACACAAGGGTGCCTTTAATACCGGCGTGGGGATAACTCACGCCCCCACAGCCCAAATCAAATCAAGCCCAAAGACCAACACATTTGAATCCCAGCTGGGAAGAGGCATTAAACTCCTAATCTCACAGCCACCCATCGGCCCCAATCAAAACAAACGTCAGGCTAGACCAACCGATCAGCAGTAAGCTCGCCAAGGTGGGGACCAAGTTCCTACCTTCTCCACCTCTTCCTGGCCCTGGGCTCAGGAGACTCTAAAACCATCTTTTATTTTTAAACGGTCTCCCTATAGCCCTCAGCTATCTGGAACTCACTCCTGCACTCACCCTTTTAAATAGACAGAACTCATCTGTGCAGTAGGCATCACCTACCAGGCTCCATGCCCTGTCTTTGGAATTGCTCCAGGCACCTCCAAACTGCCTGTCCTAGTCTTTCTCCCATACGTTCCTGATTTCTACTCCACCACTGCCTGGCCTTTTGTCCCTAGGTCTTACCCTTTCAGTGGCTACTAGGTTTTGAGTTTTGAAATTATATCTATTCACTTATTTGTATAAATATGTGTACACCCCACAGCACATGTGTGAAGATCAGAGGATAATTTATCGGACCTGGTTCTGTCTTTCTACCATGTGGGTGGATGTGTGGTTCTGGGAATCAAACTCAGGTTGCCAGGCTTGGTTGCAGGTGCTTTTACCTGCTGAACCATCTCAATGGCTCATGACTAGGTGTATTAGTCACTTTTCCGTTGCTGTGATAAAATACCATAATCAAGCAATATATAGAAGGAAGCGTTTATTTGAGCCTTAAGTGTTTCAGAAAGTGAGAGGGCCCAGCATGGCACAGGTAGCAGAGGAACAAAGAGCAGAGACATCACATCTTCAAGCAGGCATAGGAAACAGAGCAATAAGAAATCCTGCAAAGCCATGGGGCTGGAGTAGGATAGCTAGCGGTTAAGAGCGCCGGATGCCGTCGTACAGAGGACGGCCGGTTCGACTCCAGCACCCCCATGCGGCTAGAGAACCGTCTTGAAACTCCTTCCAGGAGCAACCCCCAGTTCCAGGGGGATCCGAAGCCCTCTTACTGCCTGCGCGGCGTTGCTCACGACGGTGTGTGCACACGAAACTTGCATGCAGACAGTACATTCAAACAACATACAGGGAACAAAATAAATAATAAAAAATAAACCAAAAAAAAAAAAAAGAAATCCAGCTGTCATAGCCTTAAGAACTCCTCTAAGACTGTTCAATGTGACATGCTGTCCTCCCAAGCAACGGCTGTCAACTCCTAAAACCTTTTCAAAAAAGCACCACTAAAGTGGGGATCAAAATATCCAAAATACTGTGGCAGGCCGATTTGGTATATTATTTCATTTCAACCCTACAACGTAGGTTTTGACCTGCCATGCCAGCCTTGATTGTGATATTGTGGATTTTCCTCTTACATCGGGCCACCTGAATCAGCCCAGTATTTACACAGCAGCACTTCTTATTTTTTTTTTTTTTTTTTTTTTTTGTCTTTTCAAGACAGGGTCTCCCTGTAGCCCCAGCTGCCCTGGAACTCACTCTGTAGACCAGGCTGGCCTTGAACTCACAAAGATCTGCCTGCCTCTGCCTCCCGAGTGCTAGGATTAAAGGCATGCGCCACCACGCCCAGCTCTATTTGGTTTTGATCTGTACAGTGTGGATAGATGTCTCCAATATCACAAAGTGTGTGAGCCTCAGATCACGTGTGACTGCTCAGTATCAGTAAGGTCAGCACGGGGTTACCCAACTCTGTATATATCATCTCAGCTGCCAGGTTCTGAGGTACCCAAGGGATCTGCTGTCACCAGGCCTGGGTTTCAAAGGCAGGTCTTGGGGGGACAGTAGCAGCTGAAGAGTGAAGATAGAAAAGGGAAATTTGAAACTCCTGCACTAATGTCTGGGTCTTCGTGGAGGGGCAGAGATTCAGCCTCCCTCCCTGACCTTGAGAACTGCTCCCTGCCCAGCCTCCTGGAGCTTAGCACTTCCTTCCCAGAAAAAGCACCCCAAAACACTTGCTCTGTGCCAGGCTCTCTCCTGTCCTCTGGGAAGTAGCGATGAGTCAGAGAATGAGGCTCTGCCCACATGGGGCTCCCAAGCTTACCAAACCCAAGTCATGAGAAAAGGCAAACTGTAATTAATAGATGCTGTTAAAAAAATTCAAGATACTTCACAGTGTTTTAGAAAGACGCTCAAAATGATTATAGTTCTTAATTTATTCCAAAATAATTATAGTTTTTAAACATTTTGGCCAAGGGAAAGCTTCTGTTGTTATTCCATTTCATGTCTGTGGAATTAGAATCAGTTTCTGCAAGGTAACTGGGAGGCAGAGCTGATGAGAATGCTCCAGAAGGCCCCAGTCCACTCCTATGAACTCTTTTGAAACTCATAACCAAAGATTACTCTAGTTCTAAGCACAAGGAAACTGGAACACAGAGGGGTTAGTCCCTCGCCTGAGGTCACATGCGTAAGAGCAGTGAACTTGGATTCTGCACTGAGAAAGGACAGCTCTCAGGGTCTCAGGTAGCCCAGGCTGGCCTCCAGTTTGTTATATTTGGAGCTCTGTATTAGGCTACCCTAGCTGGTGAAGATTCCCTTTCTTTGATATGTTGCCAAGTGACTGTGTATGTGAGTGATAGATGGGGACTGCACACTGAGTTTGGTGTCGGTCAGAAAAGACACTGGACATCTCGATGCCTCCCCTCCCCCTGAACTTTTACAAATGAGGAAATTAAAGCCTGGAGAGGTAAAGGCTTCCCTATAGTGACAGCCTGGAAACTGGAAGGAAGGAAATCAGACCCCAACATGCAAGCTGGCAGCATCCCATGTCTTTGTTCTCAGTGAACTCTGTGTGCTGGATTCTTTTGTCAGCACCAGGGACTGAACCCAGGCTTTGAGCATACTAGGCAACTGAGCTATATCTCCAGCTCTTAGTTTTTTGAGACAGGGTCTCACTGTATGGCTCAGGCTGGCCTGAGCTTCCTGCCTCTGTCTCACTAATGCTAGAATTATAGGTGTGCACCACCACACCCACCTTGCATCAGACTCTTATAGGTTGCCTGCCTCCCTCCCTTCCTCTGTCCCTCCGTCCCTCCCTCCCTCCCTCCATCTTTTGTGGTACTGAGACATGAACCCAGGGCTTTGAATATGCTAGGTATAATGGTTACTGTTGTCAACATGATAGGATTTCTAGAAACACGTGGGAGTGTTGGGCCCAGGGATTATCTTGATTTTGTTAATTGCTGTGGGAAGGTCTGCCCACTTGTGAATTACTCTATTCCCTGGTTGGGACCTGGACAGTGTAAATGGAGAAAGGGGCCTGAGGAGCAGGAAGCAGTGCCCTCAGAGGTCAGAAGAGGGTATCGGACCCCCTGGAATTGGAGTTATGGATGGTTGTTGGCTGAGTATGGATTGGGAAGGGAACCAGTGTCCCCTGCAAGGACAGCTAGTGCTCTCAACCACTGAGCCATCTCCCCAGCTCCGGTGCTGTTTCTTGACTGTGGGTATGATGTGGCCAGCTCTTCAGACTCCTGCGTCCCTCATGCCCTGCCATGGGATACCTTGAACTGTGAGCCAGAATAACCTCTTTCTCTCCTGAGTTGTTTTTATTTGAGAATTTCATTACAACAACAGGAGAAGAAACCAGAACACCAGGCAACTGCTGTACCACTGAGCTATCCTCAGCCCTCTTTTTACCTTTTATTTTGAGAGTTTCACCAAATTGTCTATGCTAGACTTGAACTCACCCTGCAACCCAAGCAGGCCTTAAACTCATGATCTTCCTGCCTCAGCCTCCTAAGAAGCTTTGATTCTAGGCCTGACACTTTGTGAGGAGATAGGATCTACTGTGTGGCCCAGGCTGGCCTCAACCTCAACCTCAACCTGCTGGGATTACAGGCATGCACAGGTAAGCCCGGCTCTCACAGAATTTCTGTAAGTCTGAGAAGGATAAGAAAGGTAACAATGCTTTGGGAAGACACTGCAGGGGGAAGATGTTCAGAGCGACTGTCCTGGCTCTGAGGAGGACCCAGGCTGGCAGCAGCTCTACTTGCTCCTAGCACCAGGTCAAGGCTGGTCTCTGGAAGGACATGGGCTGTTGGAAGCAGGGACCCAGGCTTCACTGTATTCCATCTCCATGTGTGTGCTCACTCCTAGGAGCACTGTGCCATGAGCGAGGAGCAAGGGCTGCTCTGTGCATTCTGTGTATCACTCAGCCTCTCTGGGCCTTGCCTGGCTCTAAAATTCAGCTTGTATGTAAAGAGTTGGAACTCTGGGATTGAGGGGTCGACGCGGGGGGTGGGGGGGAGGATGTCTACCAACTCTTAGTTCCTTTCTGTGCAGTGTCCTTTTGTTCATTCAGCCTGTGTGCTTAACTAGGAGGGGACACAGCTTCCATGAAAAAGAAACAGGTGCAAAGGGGCTGGAGAGAAAGCTCTGCAGTTAAGAGGTTTGCTGCTCTTTTGGGTACAGTTCTCAGCCTCCACACTGTGGCTCACAACTACCTGTAAATCTAGTTGTGGGGGGGAACCAGTGCCCTCTTCTGGCTTCTGCAGGCACCTGCATGCATGGGATACACATACATATATTCAGCTATACATGTATAAACATAAAATAAGAAAATGTGGTGGTTTGAATGAGGCCATCCCCCATAGGCTCCAAGTATTTGGACATTTTGTCTCTAGTTAGTGGTGCTGTGTTGGGGGCGTCTTAGAAAGTGTGGCCTTGCTGGAGAAAGCATGTCACTGGGAGGCAGCTTAGAGCGTTCTTAAGCCTTGGCACATCTCCAGTTGGTCTCTGCTTCCTGTGCCTGCTTGAAGATATGATTTGTCTGCTTTCTGCTCTGCCCGCCTCCTTCTACCACACCTCCCCCGCCACTGTGGACCCCTGGAACTGAGAGCTGAATAAACTCTTCCTTCTATTGGTTGCTTTGGTTATGGTATCTTATCACAGCAACACAATATGTAAGTAATACATAAAATAAATAAATATTTGAAAAAGGAGCAGCTAGGAGATGTGCAGTTAGAAGGGGTTGGGCATGACCCAGAGTTCAAGGGTCTCCCCACATCATTAAATACTTTAAAATTTCATTTATTTTGATTTTATGTGTATGAGTGTTCTGCTTGCATTTACACATGTGCACCCCGTAAGACCTTGGTGCCCAAGGAGGCCAGAAGAGGTATCAGATCCTCTGGAACTGTAGCCAGCTATCACGTGGGTGCTGGAAATTGAGCCCCAAATCCTCTGCAAGAGCAGTATATAAGAGCAGTTAAGAGCTCTTAACCATTGAGTGAGCTCTCCAATCTCTTATTAACTATTTAAAATATGATATTTAGCAGGCTAGAGAGATGGCTCAGTGGTTAAGAGCACTGGCTGCTCTTGTAGAGGACCTGGGTTCAATTACCAACACCCACCTGGCAGTTAAGAACTGTCTGTAACTCCAGTTTCAGGGGATCTGATACTGTCTTCTGATCTCCTTGGGGATTGCATGAGGGATGCACTTACATACATGGAGGTATAACACTTTAGACACATAAAATGAAAATACAATAAGGGCTGGAGAGATAGCCTAGCGGTTAAGAGCACCGACTGCTCTTGCAGAAGACCCAGGTTCGATCCCCAGCACCCACATGGCGGCCGAGAACCGCCCGAAACTCCAATTCCAGGAGAACTCCAGTTCCAGGGGAATCCAACACCCTCTTCTGACCTCCGCGGCATTGCACGACACGGGTGCACAAACCTGCATGCAGACAGTACATTCATACACATACAAAAATAAAAAAAATTAAAAAAAAACTAAAAAAAAAAAGAAAATACAATAAATCAAACCAAAAAAAATATGATATTTAGGGCTGAAGAGATGGCTCAGCACTTAAGTGCACTTGTTGCTCTTGCAGGGGACCTGAGTTTGGTTCCCAGCTCCCATGTTGGGTGGCTTACAGCCACTGTAATTCCAGTTCCAGTGGATCTTATGCCCTTTTTCTGGCTTCCACAGGCACCTGCACACCTGTGTTACACATAAACTCATATAAGCATGTGTGCACATGGGCACCCCCCCCCCACACACGCACAAACACACACATAAAATGAATCAATGAATGCTCAAAAACCGCAATGTATTGGGGGCTGGAGAGATGGCCTGGCGGTTAAGAGCGCCGACCGCTCTTACAGAGGACCTGGGTTCGATCCCCAGCACCCACATGGCGGCTGAGAACCGTCTGAAACTCCAACTCCAGGAGAACTCCAGTTCCAGGGGAATCCGACACCCTCTTCTGACCTCCGCGGCACTGCACGACACGAGCGCACACACTTGCATGCAGATAGTACATTCATACACATACAGAAATAAAAAATAAAAAAAAACCGCGATGTATAATGCTGATTCAATATTCTATTTTCTAAATCTTTGGGAACTCACTATGTAGAAAAGGTTGACCTTGACCTCACAGAGATCTGCCTGCCTCTGTCTCCTGAATGCTGGGATTAAAAGCATGCTCAATGCCCAGCACGTATATATTTTAAATATTTGTACTCACTCCAATGTCATTGGATAGTTCGGCTGTTTCTTTTTTTTTTTTTTTTAATTTTCATTTACTTTTGTAAGTGTATGAATGTAATGTCTGCTTGTGGGTTTGTGCACCCATGTCCTGCAATGCCGTGCCGCGGAGGTCAGAAGAGGGTCTCGGATTC
Organism: Rhizomys pruinosus; assembly: GCA_009823505.1. Taxonomy (NCBI): domain Eukaryota; kingdom Metazoa; phylum Chordata; class Mammalia; order Rodentia; family Spalacidae; genus Rhizomys; species Rhizomys pruinosus. The sequence goes on along the minus strand of VZQC01006044.1, from coordinate 3,187,289 downwards.
CCCTGGAACTGGAGTTCTCCTGGAATTGGAGTTACAGACGATTCTTAGCCGCCATGTGGGTGCTGGGGATCGAACCCGGGTCCTCTGCAAGAGCAGTCGGTGCTCTTAACCTCTAGGCCATCTCTCCAGCCCCTCGGCTGTTTCTAAATGTACTGTTACTATGAATAATGCTTAAATGAACATTGTGTACAGAAAACTTGTGAGGGCATCAGATGTTCTTTTTTTTGGTCTTTTCGAGACAGGGTCTCCCTGTAGTCTCAGCTGTCCTGGAATTCACTCTGTAGACCAGGCTGGCCTTGAACTCACAAAGATCCGATCAGATGTTCTTTTAGGGGTGGTTCCGAAGGGTAGAATTTCTGGTTCCATGGGAATATCCATTCCCATGGCCGTAGGTATCTATTGGCTGATTTTATTCCTGCCAACCACATGGGAACTCTTTTTTGGGGGGCAGGGTGTTTCTGGGGATGGGACCTGGTCCTCGTGATGCTAGGCAAGCATTCTAATACTGAGCCCCACCCCAGCACGGGAACTCTTCAGTCTCACTGTATGCTTGCCAACGTGACTTTCATTTCTCAAGCCTTGCTATTTAATGGAGAACAATGCTCTCTTGTGCTTAACTATGCCTTTTTCATTTTATTAAGGGTGAGTCTAAATTTAATTAGCAGAAGTGGGGGCAGGGTCAGTTGGGGAAGGGCACAGAAAGAAAAGTTTCAGGACAAATTGGCATGGCTCTTCCCCAGGGCTGGCTCAGTGCCTGCTGGGGAAGCTCTGTGGAAGTGTCTGGAATGTTTAAGAGAATTGCCAAGGGCTTCATTGCATCGCTGATCACTTGTCATGGTCACTCAGAGGCGCTCTGGACACTGCTGCCTTGAAGAGAGAGGCTATAGCGACAATGTTTCTTTTGGCCTGGAGAGGCGAAGGTTCTCTTAGCCACGTTCTTCCTGTTTATCTAAGGATAAATTCCCATCACGCTGAAGCTGCCCTGAGGGAGGAGTCTACTTTTTGTCTCAGGGAAAAGTGGGATGTGCTCACGTGAGTTTGGTGGTAAGAAGTTCTTAAAAAATCAGACCTCAGATAGGGAGTGGTGCCACACACCTTTAATCCCAACACTCTTGAGGCAGAGGCAGGCAGATCTGTGTGAGCTCAAGGCCAGCCTGGTCTACAGAGTGAGTTCCAGCCCAGCTGGGGCTATCGGGAGACTATGTCTCAAAAAGACCAAAAAAAAAAAAAACAAAAAAAAAAAACAACAAAAAAACCAAAAAAACCCAAATCAGACTTTAATTGGTCATGTTGGTGTACATCTTTAATCCCAGCACTCAGGAGTCAGAGGCAGTCAGATCTCTGTGAGATGGAGGATAGCCTGGTCTACATAATGAGTCCCAGATCAGCTGGGGCCACAGAGAGACCCTGTCTCAAAAAAAATTTGCTAGGTATGGTGGCACATCTCTTTAATCTCAGCACTCAGGAGGCAGAGGTAAGCGGATCTCTGTGAGTTCAAGGCCAGCCTGGTCTACATTGTGAGCTCCAGGACAGCTGGGGCTACAGAGAGACCCTGTCTCAAAAAGACAAAAAAAAAAAAATTAAATTTCAGCAACCAAACATGGTAGTGCACACATACCTGTAATCCCAGCACTTAAGAAGCTGAGGCAGAGCTTTGCCATGACTTTGGGACTACCCTGTGTTATATAATGAGGGCCAGACCAGCCAGGGCCACATAGCAGGGTACAGTCTCAAGAAACCAAAACAAACCAAATCAAACCAACCCAACCCAACCCAACCCAACAAAGACAAAACATCCCAAATCAAGCAAAAAATAACAATTAAACAAAGAACTGAAACAAGACAAAACAAAACAAAACAAAACAATAAAACCAGTTACAACATCAAAGCCTGGGACTTTATATATTATTTTGGGAATAATTAGTTCAATTTTTTTGCAGGGCAATTTGGTAGTACATCTCAAATTGTAAAGTATAACCACTCTTTTTATTTTTATTTTTATTAAAAAAAAATTTTAGGCTGGGTGTGGTGGCACATGCCTTTAGTCACAGCACTCAGGAGGCAGAGGCATGTGGGTCTCTGTGAGTTCAAGGCCAGCCTGGTCTACATAGTGAGTTCTAGGACAGCTGGGGCTGCAGGGAGACCCTGCCTCAAAAAGACCCCCCCCAATTTTTATTTGTTACTTTTATTGTATGTGTGTGAGTGTATTGCCTGCATGTGTGTAAGTGCTCCTGTGTCCTGCAATGCCCCTGAAGGTCAGAAGAAGTCCTTGAATCCCCTGGAACTGGAGTTACAGATGGTTGTTAGCTGCCATGTCCTCTGCAAGAGCAGTCAGTGCTCTTAACCACCGAGCCATCTCTCCAGCCCCAAGTATGACTACTCTTAAACTCAATAATTATACTTTAAGAAATTTTTATTAACCAGGAAGATGGTCCATCAGACAAAGGTTTTTGCCTCCAAGCCTGACAACCAGAGCTCACATGATGGAAGGAGAGAACTGACTCTAAAAGTTGTCTTCTACCCTCTGCATGCATTCTGTGGCAGGTGCACCTGCATACATACATATATATGTACACACAGAGAAACAGAACACATAAACCGTAACATAATTTAAAAACCATTTGTGAGGAAACATAAATGAAAATTATATTTATCAAAGGAAATATAAATGTTTTTGGTATTTGTAAAAAAACAAAACAAAACACCCTTAGTAACAACTATCTATATATACCTGAGAGAGGCAGACATTTGTCAGAGAAAGTGCATGAAAGTCTGGGTTCAAGAGAGGATCAATACTAGCCAAAGCGAAATCTGGAAAATCTCCAGAAGGATCCTCTGCCCAGCCCCCAAGAGGAGGCTCTTGTTTGTGTTCTACAGAGACAATTTGCAGAGCTAAACATGGCTGACATCATCCAGCACACACAGTTGGTCAGGATACAAGGCCCCTCCATCCGAGTCCACAGATAGGGAGAAAAGTCATTCTGGGGCTGATGATGTAACTCAGTTTTTAGCACACATAAAGCCATGGATTCCATCCCTAGCACCACCACAAACAGAGTGTGGCGTCACATACCTGGGATCCCAGCACTCCAGAGGCAGGGGCGGGGATCAGGAGTTCAAGGTCTTCCTCTGCTACATTGTAAGTTCCAGCTCAGCCTGGGCTACATGAGACCCGATCTCAAAACACACACACACACACACACACACACACACACACACACACACACACATATATATATTTCTGTCAAGAGGGAGAGGACAGTGTACTTCAGAAGAGGGAACATATTTGAGGACAAAACACAGTCAGCTGACTTCCGTATAAAACAGCGAGACAGGACCAGATCCTATGGGCTCTTTATTGAAAAGCTTCAAATTGGAGAGGACATATAGTTTATTCTTTCTTTCTTTCCCGTGGTGGCGCATGCCTTTAAGCCTAGCATTTGGGAGGCAGAGGCAGGCGGATCTTTGTGAGTTCAAGGCCAGCCTGGTCTACAGAGGGAGTTCCAGAACAGCTGGGGCTACAGGGAGACCTTGTCTTGAAAAGATAAAAAATAATAACAATAATAATAAAATTTTTTAAAAAGAAACCATTTAAGAATTTGTGTGTGTGTGTGTGTGTGTGTGTGTGTGTGTGTGTGTGTGTGTATGTGTGTGTGTGTCCATGTCCATGTGGGTTCCTGAGGAGGACAGAAGAGAGCATTGGATCCTCTGGAGCTGGAGTTATAGGTGGTTGTGAGATGCCTGGCATGGATATTGGGAATTGAATAATAGCCCTTTGCAAGAACAGTGTGTGCTCTTAATTGCTAAGCCACCTCTGAGCCTTACTACAATTGTTTTTTAGTTTGTGTTTATATTTTAGTTTCTGAGTATCTTAAAAAAATTGAGATATCTTGGCTGGAAAGCTGGCTCAGCAGTTAAGAGCACTGGCTGCTCTTGCAGAGGACCTGGGTTTGATTCCCAGCACCCACATGGTGGCTAACAACCATCTATAACTCCAGTTCTAGGGGAATCCAATGCCCTCTTTGGACTTCCTCAGGCATTGCACAACACAGGTATACTTACATACATGCAGGCAATATACTAAAAAAAAAAAAATTTTTTTGTCTTTTCGAGACAGGGTCTCCCTGTAGCCTCAGCTGTCCTGGAACTCACTCTGTAGAGCAGGCTGGCCTTGAACTCACAAAGATCCTCCTGCCTCTGCCTCTTGAGTGCTAGGACTAAAGGTGTGTGCCATCATGCCTGGCAAATAAAATATTTTTTAAAATTGAGATATGCTATAAAAATTCACTCTTTGGGGAATAGAGTGTATTTCAATAGCAATATATTTGCCTATCATACACAAAACCCCAAGTGCTCCTTAGCTCTACACACACGCACACACACACACACACACAAACACACACACAGCACACGCATGCACAGTCATGTGTACATGCTCAAAAAAACCCCAAACATACAAACATAAATTAATCTTTTGGGTTTTTGCTTATGTGCTCGCATGTCTGTGTTCATGTGCATGTGTGTGGGGCGTGCATATGGAGGCCACAGGTGACTTCAGGTATTTTCCCTGACCACCCTTCACCTTATTTTTTGAACTAGGGTTTCTCATGGAGCCTGGAACTGGCTAGGGCTGGCTGGACAATGAGCTTCAGGGTTCTGCCTCTCCAGCTCTAGGGTTGAGATGCCTTGCTGTGCCCAGCTTTTTACATAGCTGTGGGGGCATCAGTCCCGCAGTATAACAGGCCGAAGAGGGTATGGTGTGGGGTTACTCCAGTACTATCCCAGGGACCACATCAGAGGGTTCAAATCTGTTTATTCTATGCAACAAGCAGCTTATATAGGTCTGGAGGTGGCAGCCTCTACATCATATGGCCCTCACGCATTCACAGAAGAAAATTTACCAACTGAGCCATCTCCCTAGCTCCACAAATTGATCTTTTTTAAAATTTTGTATGTGTATGAATGTACCGTCTGTAGGTAGGTTTGTGCACCCATGTTGTGCAATGCCGCGGAGGTCAGAAGAGGGCGTCGGATTCCCCTGGAACTGGAGTTAAAGACGGTTCTCAGCCGCCATGTGGGTGCTGGGGATCGAACCTGGGTCCTCTGCAAGAGCAGCCGGCGCTCTTAACTGCTAGGCCATCTCTCCAGCCCACAAATTGATCTTTTAAAGCACAGAATACAGTCACTTTTATTATACTCACTGGGTGTAGCCAGCCTCAATGCATTGTGAACATTTCATCACGCCCCAAAACAACTTCAAACCCATTTCACCACTCTCCACTTTCTTCTTCCCAGCCCCAGGCATCTCGAATCCACTTTTGATTCAATAGGTTGGCCTATTCTTGATCTTTCACATAAATAGAACATGTGACAGGTGGTCTTAGTGTCTGGGTTCATTCACCTTGCCTGATGTTAGCATATGAAGGGCGCCGCATTCCTCTTTATGGTGAGTAGTATTCCAGGGTATATGGCCCATTTATTTGTCCTTTCACTGGCTGATGGACTGCTGACTTGTTTCCACTCTGGCTGTGATGAATGTTACTGCTATGAACATTTCTGTACATGCTTTTGAATGGACACATGTTTTTTTGAACACAGGCTTTCCAGATTCCTGGGAGACTTTGGTTAATTTCCTGAGTTCTGAAATAGTTGATTCTGAAAATTTAGGGTGGTGTTTTTATTGCTTGCTGGGAGCAGGATTTTCAGAAGTTCTGCCTCTGACACTTTACTGATGTCACTTGGATCTGTTCCTGCTTGGAAAATTGAAATGAATGACTTTTCAGTGGAAATAACTGAGTTTTGTCTTCTAGATTATTGCTGTGGTTGGTGACATCATCTATGTCTGTTTTCTAAAATTACTGTTTCTGTGTCAGGTATGGCGACTCACACCTGTAATCTCGATTCTTGGAAGGTAGAGGAAGCAGGATCAGGAGTTCAGATCCGACATGGCCTACACGAGACTCTGTCTTATGAAAACAACAAAAAGTTAAATAACTACATCTCTTGTTTCTAAAAGGTCAAATGCTAGATGAAATAAGGGGACAACCACGCAGAGAAAACCCTTAGTCAACCTCTGGGTGAGTATGGGATCGTGCTGGGGAGACTGGGAGGTCCTCATGGAGCAAGCTGTTGGAATGGAGGATTACTGTGAGGTGTTGAGAATCCTCAGCTTAAGGTAGGAGGAGGCTGATTGTGTGGCCCATGCTAGCTAGCAGCAAGACCTTCTTCCAGGCCTTGCTCCCCCGCCCCCTGCTTATAATAATGGATCAGGACCTGGGGAATATTACAGCAGCTATGAATATGGCTTAGGTCCAGTGGAGGCAGCTACAGGGGCATGGGACTCAGCAGAGCACCGCAACAACCTCCAGGCCAGGCTGAGCATGCAAGCATGCACACTTGGTGCAGATTGTAGGTAGTAACAGGCGCCCTCCCCCAACCCCATCTAAAGGGCCAGGTCTGGAGGATTCCAGAAGGTATTTTGCACAATACATGGTATGATGTTCTCTCAAAAGCGTGTTGAGGCTGGCTGGGTCATTGTGTTTTGTGTCTGCAGACCTGGTCTTCCTTCATTCCAGATCTCTGAAAGAATGGATCTGCCTGCCACCCACTGAGCTGAGAAACAAAAACTTAGGCCTTCCTTAGACTCTTCTCCCTCTGCTTCCCCCCACCAATCAGTCAATCAATCAGCCAGCCAACCAACCATTTATATACTGATATAATCACTCTCCTACTCATTTGCCAGATCCTGTCTGAGACAACATCAGGACCTCTTTGGTATCTAGCTCTTTCTCTCTGACCTTTCATGTTATGCTAATTTACATCTCCATTTCTTGTCCTGGCTCCTATCAGAGCTTTGGGTCTAACCAGAGGCCATCTTACTGCAGACTGACTGAACATATTGGTACCTGTCTCTGGATAAAGCATACATAACCACTGAGCACACTCTTCTCCCGAAGCTCTGGGTTCTAGTCTTTTGCCACTACCTTTATGTACATCATCTTTCAAACATTCTTCTCTCTCCTGACTTAGCTTTATTATTTATTTGTTTATTTATTTTAAAGCACCTTCAGTTTTGTTGGAAAAATTGATTGGAAGGCTGAGGAGGTAGTTCTGTGCTAGCATCTTGTACAAGGCCTTGGGTTCAATCCCTTGTATCACAAAAACAAATACAAAACAAAAACGCAATGAACAGCTAGGTGTGGTGGCACGGGCTTTTAATCTTGAGCACCTGGAAGGCAGAGGCAGGAAAATCTCTGAGTTCTAGGCTGGCCTGGTCTACATAATGAGTTCCAGGTCAGCAAGGGCTACATAGACAAAACAAAACTGAACACCTAACAAGCAACCAAGCAAATACAGAAGATGGGAAAGTAGAGAGAATTGCTGTGTCCTCGGGCGGCCCTCCCATCCATCACTTACATCTTATGTGTGATGTCTGTGACAGTTGCTGAAGCAATGTTGGAACAGTTATTAAGTCCACAGCTGCATCAGGGTTTACTCCAGGTGTTGCATAATCTCTGGGTTTTAACAAATGTAAAATGACATGTTCTCACTGTATCATACAGAAGAGGTTCATTGCTTTAAAAATACCCTGGGCTCTACCTGTTTTGTCTTCCCCAACTCCTTCTCCCCCAAACCTGTGGCAATGACTTTTCCTAGATTTTATATGTCAAAATCTATTCATTTAGGTAGATTCACATCAGTCGTATATGTAGCTGCTACCTATTTCTGGAAGTTCTCACAGAAGCACTCAGAGCTTTACAGTTGCTGACTTTAGTCAGGAGTTGAAATCAGAGGCTCTTTTCCAACTCATATCTGGGTCTTTCAGAACCTAGCCCAGGAGCTGAAACAGCAGAACCTCAAGATAAATGTAGATGTGTGGAAAAATTCCGTGCTTTTTGGAATACTAATGAACTGCTAGCTGGAAAGACCAAAGTGGGGGAAATGCGAGGAGCCTCTGGGCCGTCTGCAGGAAAGGATGGGTGCTCAGTGCACGGGCGCCAGCACGCTGGGTACCTGTACCTGCTAGTGACAGGCTTCCCCAACTTCCCCTCCAGGACTCCCTTAGGAAGAAACTGGCTCCTTTCATCCTAGCCTGGAGAGGCTTGGAGAGGCCTGGAGAGCCCACCCTTCTGCTGGGCTCCCCTGGAGAGTAACCAGGCCAGAGAGTGGTCACGTGGGTGCACTTGAGTGCATCGCCTTTTCTTCTCAGAGCCCATCACCAGACCCGTGGTTCTCTTTTCTGCTAATGCAATTTATATGTCTGAGCATGAACAGAGGATTTGTGAGCCTTCAAGGCAATGGCTTTGGAAATTACCAGGACAGGCGAGGGCCACCCCACAGAGACCTGAGGCTTTAGAAGGAATTTCAAAGGACTTATGCTTACAGGTGCTGAGCCTATTCCTGGAAGGGAGAAGGGGTATTGCCTACCACTTACAATGGTCTTTTCCTGGGCCCTTCTGTGCTTTTATTTATTCATGTATTTGATTAAATTTATTTATTTATTTGAAATATTTTGTTTATTTATTATTTTTATTTTGTGTGTATGAGTGTATTTCCGCACGTGTGTAAGTGCACCTCCATGGGGAGGGCATCAGATGCTCTAGAACTGGAATTATACATTGTTAGCCTCCATGTGGGTGCTGGGAACTGAACCTGGGTCCTCTATAAGAACAGCCAGTGTTCATAACTGCTGAGCTATTTCTCCAGCCCCTATTTTATTTTTATTTTATGTGTATGACTGTTTTGCCTGCATGTGTGTAAGTGCACCTGGGCCGTGGAATGCCTGCGGAAGTCAGATCTCCTGGAACTGGAGTTATGAGCAGTTGTTGGCTGCCACATGGGTGCTGGGAACTGGACCTGAGTCCTCTGCGAGAGCAGCGAGAGCTCCTAACCGAGGCATGTCTCTAGCCCCTATTTTTTCTTTTTTGAGACTAAGTCTTGCTATGTAGCCCAGACTGGCTTCCAACGTACTATCTTTCTGACTGAGTTTCCCAAATGCTATGATTATAGTTGATTATATCTGGCTTCTGAGTCTCTTTGAAACAGCTAGTCTTCTGGGCAAAATAATGTACTTGGGAAGGTAAAGCAGGAGGATCATGTGTTCTAGGCCAGCCTGGGTCATACGGCAGGACTCTGTTAAACAAACAAGTAAGCAAACAGCCCCCTTTTCTAATCATAAACTAACAGGAGACCATTGCCAGAAGTGTATTGCATTTCATTGAGTCTAAAACATTATCCAGGTTTGGGGTTATACAGCTCAATGATAGAGCCTTTTGGATCATACCCATAATTCCAGCATGCAGGTAGCAGAGGCAAGAAAAATTGGGGGTCAAGGCCACCCTGGGGTACCTATGGAGAACCTGTCTCAAAAACCAAGCAACCAATCAACCAACTAACCACCCACACACCCACCTACCCAACCAACTAACTATATAAGTAAACCAACCACCAGTGAGACTTAGTGTAGCTTAGTGGTATAGCGTTTGCCCTGGATTTGATCTCCAGTTGACAAAGTACAACAACAAATAGAAATAAAACAAATAAACAAGCAAACTTTCAGAACCAAATAATCAAAGACAATAACACCAACTGATAAGATTTTCTGGTTTAACAATGAACTCAAGGGGGATGTGGTCATAGCTTTAGTGTCAACTTGATACACCTGGGTTGAGGGAGTCTCAATTGTGGAATTTCCTCCATTGGACTGTGGCCATGTCTGTGGGGGTATTTTCTTGATTGTTGAGTGATGTGGGAGGGCCCAGCCCACTGTGGACAGTGGTGCCCCTGGGCTGTATAAGAAAGTAGGCAGAGACGAATAAACCCTTTCCTCTCCTCCTCAACTTGGTATTGGTCAGAGTGTTTTGTCACAGCGATTGAAAGCAAACTAGGACAGGATGCTAACCCAGAAGGCTCATTTACCAGGATTTGCAGGTTTGGGAGGTAAGGTAGGAGTGAGAGCCTCTTTCAGGCCTGGGTTCATGTCTAGACTTGGGTCTCACCAGCTGGGAAAGGTCAGTATGTTTTAAAATCCCTGCACCTCGCTCTTAACCCCTGGAGTTGAGAGGAATAATATAATAGGAAATGGTGTCTCACATTGAAAAAAGACAGACCAAAAAGACCCATGCTACTTAACCTCTCTTTCCTGGTACTTAAAAATTTGTAGTGAATATTTATAGCTACCCTATAGGACTGTTCTAAGGCACTAAATTAGACCAAGTGGAGACTGCTCCAAGCAGTGCCTGTTTCCAGTTAGAGCTCAGGTACCAGATTCTTTTTTACTGTGTATCTCTGCTGCATTTCACATCCGGGAACCATATTGCTTTTCAAGCATACCTAGAAAAGGCTAGTTTTTTGTTTTGTTTTTGTCTTTTTATAGGGTCTCACTAGCCTGGACTGGTCTTGAACTTGCTATGTCGCTGAGAATGAACTCTTCTTCGTCCTGCCTTTACCTTCCACACACCAGGGCTAGGTGGTTCTAGGGTTCTAACCCAGGGCCCCAATGCATGCTAGGCAAGCACTCTGCTAACTCAGTTCCAAAAGGCTCTATATGAAACCCATCTGACCACATCATTTCCTGTTTGGAAAACTTTTTAAAGCTGCCAATGCTTAGATGAGAAAGCCCTAACTTCTTGGCCTCCCTCCACCTTTCCAGCCTCACTTCTCTTACCCAGGCAGAGCTTACTCTGAGTGTCAGAGTCGATGATGGCGGCTCTCAGTTCTAAGCGTCTCGTCTATATTTCTTGTCTCGTGATTGACATTTTCCTCTCCCAAGATGAGGTCGGCTTTCACAGTGAATTTTGAAAAGGATGGCTTCTTGATCTTATTCAACAAATACTTCTAAGGAAAAACAAAATAGCAATAATTTTTCTTCATGCCTTAAAATCGAGTCTGGATTCATTCGCTGTTTTCCTGTGAGCTATGGCCATAGAATGATCAGAATGTTCTACGTTTTGGTAATTTCCTTAGATTGGATTGCAGCCTTGGAAAATGATAGATGCCTAAAATTGATCAGGGTAATCAATGCTATGTGAAATATTTACATAGGATGGATGTATCACTTACCAGATGTGAGTGCTGGCAAGGCCTTACTTGTTTATAAAGCCCCTGAGATCCCATTTGTATCAGTGACTAATGTTCCCGAACAGCGCTGTTTGCAGTGTTTCAGCAACGTGGGTTTTACTGGCTGCCCCGGCCACCTTCCCCTTCACCTCCTCATTCATCACGGGATTTGCTTCTCTTTCCTACATAACAAAACCAGTGTTTTATTCAGCCTTCCTTTTCAGTGCCCTCTGTGATATATGGGGGTGGTTTTATTTTTGCATTTCCAACTTGCCTCTAGTCCCATCTCCCCCTCTAACTGAGAGCTTAATGCTGGCACAGAGACCCACTCTGACTTCTCATCACTGGATCTACAGTATAAACTCTATACCCCCAAGTCTGGATTCCGCTGACCCATCTAGCCCTACATCTTACCAAGACCCCCAGCATCAGACAGAGATAGTCTTGCTACCAAGAAAGAAATCCAAGCATCTATTGGCTTATACTCACAAAGGTTATTACTGAAAGGTCTCCCCACAGAAGATAGAATTAAGCCAGCCCAGCTCTGAGAATCTCAGGGATCTTCAGAATCAGAGTCTTCAGAACCATGAGCAACAGTCATCACCCCTGCTGTGGTCTGAGTGTGAAATGTCCCACTTAGACTCATGTATTTGAACGCTCAGACCCCGGTTGAGAGCACTGTGGAAGAACTTACATGAGGCAGAGCTCCTGAAGGAAGCTGGTCACGAGGTAGATCTTAGGCTTTATAGCCCAGTCTCACTTCCTAGTCACTCTCTGCTTCCTGATGCCAAGGCAATGGGACCAGGCACCTCATGTTCCTATCACCGTGCCTTCCCAGGCATGAAGGACCCTGTGCCTTCTTAAACCGTGAGCCATAATAAACCTTCCTTTGTTGAGTTGCTTTTCTCAGGTATTTTATACAAGAAAAGTAACGAACACAGTCCCGTTTCTGTGCATCCTGTGTGATGGCTTCACTCCTGCAGATGGGTCTTTCTGTGCTTGGTGAGGAACACACCACTGTCAGTGCCCCTCCTCACTGAGGAAGTGTGCCTCGGCTGGCTGCAGGAGAGTGGACTTCTGATTGGCCTGGCTTGGGTTGCATGCATCTCTGGACCAGTGACTGTATCTGGGGGATAGGGAGTTCTGAGCGACCCAGCAGCAACACAGGTCCGGCTCTGGGGTAGGAAGACAGGGAAGAAGAGAGCACAGGGCGCACAGGGTTCCTATCCCCCACTTTTCACATCCTGATAACAGTTATTCCATTTAACTAAGCATCAATGCTCTGGGCCAGCTCACAGCCTCTCTTCAATTGCTTTACAACCCTGTGAAGGAAAGGAAGACCCCAACAGATGGCTGCACTGACAGGAGCAGAGAGGCGCAACATGCTACCGGAGCCCAGTTATGACCTTTAACTCTGCCTGTTCTATTCAGGATTCTGGAGGCTGAAGGACCAGAGCCTCAGAGAGAGTACCAGTGGGCAAAGGGAAGGAGGAAGGCTCTGCAGGTGAGCCTCACGGAAGGTGTGGAGCTCCAGGCCTGCATCAGATGCTCAGCAGCCCAGCAAGGCCAGGGCTGGGTGTGGGGTAAGAACAGCCGGAAAGGCAGGTGGGCCTTAGAAAGAGCTTCAGCTTGTTTCTCTCCCTCCTGCCCTCCACAGAAGGAAATCAGGAATTCCTCTCAATCTCAAGGCCAAGTTCTAAAGCCGCCCCGTCTTCTGTTCTGCGTCTCTCAGTGGCGAATCCCATCTTCCTGAGGGATTCCACAGCACCTCGCGTCGTCTGTCCTACACTTTCATGCCTGCCTTGCTCTTGGCTATTTATTTACACATCTTAGATCTTTTACTCATCAAAAGGCGTGGGATGGGGGACCCAGGGCCTAAACGTCCTTCTTCCTCCCATGCAGCTCCTGCAGGCCTCCTTCAGCATTCAGAAAGTAGTTGAATTGTCATCACTCAGCTAATTGGACGGTTTTCTTCTCCTGGGAGCAACTAGTGAATGACATTGGTTTCATGTAAATAGAACCTTTAAAATTAACTACATTTTTCTCAACATATCCAATTATATTTTTCTAAAACAAAAAAGAGCTATGTGTATTTTACTGATTACGAAGTTGATAAATATGCACACAGAAAATGGAGATGATACAAAAAAGTATACAGAATAAATTTATAATCACACAAGCTACTATCTCCCAGAGGCAGCACTGTTAACATTGCAATAGCAACCTTCCAGACATTTCTCTATAAATCTAGCTGTTATTAATATAAATTTATAAGAAGGCAGTAAAAATATGCAACATAAGGTAGCCCTCAGAGTAATGCATTTAAAAGAATTTAACTGTTAGGGGGCTGGAGAGATGGCTCAGCAGTTAAGAGCACTGACTGCTCTTGCAGAGGACCCGGGTTCAATTCCCAGCACCCACATGCTGGCTAAGAACCATCTTTAACTCCAGTTTCAGGGGAATCTGACGCCCTCTTCTGACCTCCTTGGCATTGCAGGACACGGGTGTACCAGCCTACATGCAGACAGTACACTCATACACATAAAATAATAAATTAAAAAAAAAAGAATTTAACTGTTAGCCGAACATGGTGGCACATGCCTTTAATCCTAGCACTTTTTTCCCCAGATAATGCATTTATTTATTTATTTATTTTTGCCAATGTTTTATTGAAGCTCTGTGCATTTGATAATGCATTTCTTTTTTTCTTTTCTTTTTTTTTTGTATGCGTATGAATGTACTGTCTGCATGTAGGTTTGTGCACCTGTGTCTTGCAATGCCTCGGAGGTCAGAAGAGGATGTCAAATTCCCCTGGAACTGGAGTTAAAGATGGTTCTCAGCCACCATGTGGGTGCTGGGGATCAAACCCAGGTCCTTTGCAAGAGCAGTTGGCACTTCTAACTGCTAGGCCATCTCTCCAGCCCCAATAATGCATTTCTTTGTTTCTTTTTTTTTGGTCTTTTCGAGACAGGATCTCCCTGTAGCCCCAGCTGGAACTCACTCTGTAGACCAGGCTGGCCTTGAACTCACAAAGATCCACCTGCCTCTGCCTCCCAAGTTCTAGGATTAAAGGTGTGCACCACCACACCCAGATCAATAATGCATTTTTTAAATTTATTTTTTATGTGTATGAATGTACTATCTGTGTGTAGGTTTGTGCACCCATGTCATGCAATGCCTCGGAGGTCAGAAGACGGTGTCGGATTCCCCTGGAACTGGAGTTCTCTTGGAATTGGAGTTACAGATGGTTCTCAGCCGCCATGTGGGTGCTGGGGATCGAACCCAGGTCCTCTGCAAGAGCAGTTGGCGCTCTTAACCGCTAGGCCATCTCTCCAATAATGCATTTATTTTTTTATTTTTTATTTTTTATTTTTTTGTCTTTTTGAGACAGGGTCTCCCTGTAGCCCCAGCTGTCCTGGAACTCACTCTGAGGACCAGGCTGGCCTTGAACTCACAAAGATCCGCCTGCCTCTGCCTCCCAAGTGCTAGGATTAAAGGCGTGCGCCACCACGCCCGGCCCAATAATGCATTTATAAACACAGAAATGGTTACAACAAAGATGGCCATGATGAGCGGGTATATATATATATATATATATATATATATTCACATATAATATATATTTGTATATTTATTTAATTTTTTTTCTTTTTTGAGACAGGGTCTCCCTGTAACCCCAGCTGTCCTGGAGCTCACTCTGTAGACCAGGCTGGCCTTGAACTCACAGAGATCTGCCTGCCTCTCCCTCCCAAGTGCTAGGATTAAAGACATGTGCCACCACGCCTGGCTGTAAATATATATATTTGTATATAAATCCATGTCTGGCATCTGACCGTAGCACCTAAGGACCTAAGTCCAGTCCTTTTGTGGGCTGAGTCCTCCCTTCTCTGGAGCACCCTTGTTCTGGGCCTTCACAGAGAACACAGCTCCCAGAGCTCCTTGGGCTGAGGTGGTGAGGCTGAAGAGTGCAGGGCCTTGGTTGGTGGAGGAGGAAGGAAGCTGTACGGTCCTAACCCACATTTATAAGTCACCCTTGGTCACTTGGGGAATCTCTGGCACCTTGGGGACTACATCTTAGCCACTTGTCCCCTTACAAGTAAAAAAAAGATGTGTAATAACCACTCAAATCTCCTATCAGTAGTAGATAGGAAGTTAAATGAGACCACGTAGCTGGGAAGAAAATGGCTTGCAGGGGCTGGAGCATGAACAAAACCTGTTCTCTTACAGGTAAGCATAGACCGGGAGGCCACTTGCACTCACGGCTCCCTTGTCTGTTATCTGGGAAGGGCAGCCTCTAGTCTTCTATTAGCCTCAACTTTGAGAATGAGGAGGGAAAGAAGGAAAGAGCCCACACTGGACAGCATCTTGTGAGGTTATAGCAGATCCTTCTTTTAAGCACCAACCCCCAATTTTAAAAGCTTGGCTTGGAAGGGGGCTGTTAGATGACAGTATCAGCTCAGGATCCCTTTGCCATTCAGGAGGGCTGATAATCCTTTCGGAGAACGGTTGAGAATAAGGATGGTATCTTCTGAAGGAAAGCCGTGACGGAGGCCCAAGGAGATGGATACAAGGCTTGTCAAGGAAGAGGACTTCCCACCAAAGGGAGTTGGACAAAGAAGGGAGCAGAACTTCTTTCTCCTCTTTCCAGTGGATGGCAGTATGGATCTCTAAGAGCTGGCCAGGTGTTCCACCTGGATGGTGTTGGTGGTGACAGTGAGGCAGATGTCCTTACGATGCTCTGCGGTCTTATAGGGGATCAGGTCAAAGGAACACTGGGGTGAAGGGTTGGGGTTGCTGTCCCTACCACCCCCATCCTGGGGAGTTGCCCCAGGGGACTGGAAGTGTGGTGGTTGTGGTGGTGGATGCTGTTGCTACTGTTGCTGCTGCTGCAATGCTGGGAAGCCTGGGCCTGAGCCTGGGATTGAGCCTGGGCCACCGCCACTGCCTGCACTTGTTGCTGGAGATCAGGAGGGTTGTGTTTGCGCATATGTTTCATAAGGTATGTTTCCGATGTATATGCCCGACTGCAGATTGTACAGGTATGCACCTTGGCAAGCTTCACAGTGTGTGTAGATAAGTGAGCCTCTAGCGAGCCTCCATCTGTGTATGCTCAATGACAGTTGTGGCATTTGAAGGGTTTATCTTTGTTGTGCTGCAATCTGTGGGACTGCAGGTTGGAGAGTTGTGTGGAGGCAGAGGCGGACAGATCTTTGTGAGTTCAAGGCCAGCCTGGTCTACATAGCAAGTTCCAGGACAGCTGGTGCTACAGGGAGACCCTGTCTCAAAAAGATCAAACAGAGGACCTCATTGGTTCAATTCCCACATGACAGCTAATAACCATTCGAAATTCCAGTTTAAAGATGGTTCTTAGCTGCCATGTGGGTGCTGGGAATCGAACCCGAACCCAAGTCCTCTGCAAGAGCAGCTGGTGCTCTTAACCACTGAGCAGTCTCTCCAGCCCCAATAATAAATATTTTTTAAAAAGAATTTAACAGCTGGGTGTGGTGGCACACACCTTTAATCCTAGCACTTGGGAGCTGAGGCAGGCAGATCTCTGTGAGTTCAAGGCCAACCTGGTCTACAGAGTGAATTCCAGGGCAGCCAGAGCTACAGGGAGACCCTGTCTCAAAAAGACCAAAACAAAACAAAAACAAAAACAAAAACAAAATAATTTAACCATTGAATAAAATTTGTGCATGCCTTTAATCCCAGCACTCAGGAGGCAGAGGCAGAGGCAGGTGGATCTCTGTGAGTTCAAGGCCGGCCTGGTCTACAGAGCGAGCTCCAGGCCAGCTGGGACTAAAGGGAGACCCTGTCTCAAAAAGACCAAAAAAAAAAAAAAATTCTTTTAGAAGAGCTAAATGGGTTCTCCAATTTTTCTGTCAATATTTGTTAGAGAAGTTTCTGCCTGCTTGTTCTCTTTATTGAGATGTTCCTGACATACCATAAAGTTCATCTGATAAAAGTGTATAGTTCTGTGGGTTTTAGTGTACTCAAAAGGCTTTGCAGCTATTACTAGTAATTCTAGAACATTTCAGAACACCTTCAAAAGTAAAACCCTTTCCTTTAAGTAATCACTCCCTCTTCCTTTCCTGTCACTCTCTGGCAACCACTAGTCAGTTTCTGTGGATTTTCCTACTTTGGACCCTTCATATAAATGAGGCCACACTGAGGCTGGGGAGGTAGGTGGCTCAGCACTTAACAGTGTGTACTGTTTCTGTAGAGGACCTGAATGTGGTCCCCAGCATTGGGCAGCTCACAACCACCTGTGCCTCCAGCTCCAGGGAAGCTGATGACCTCTTCTGACCTGCATGGGAAATTGCACACACGTGCATATACCCACATGTAGACATATACAGATAATTAAAAATAAAATTAGCAGCAGGGCATGGTGGTACATGCCTTTAATCCCAGTACTCAGAAAGCAGAGAGGCAGGTGGATCTCTATGAGTTCAAGGCCAGCCTGCTCTACATAGTGAGTTCCAGGACAGCTGGGGCTACAGGGAGACCCTGTCTCAAAAAGACCAAAAATAAATAAATAAATAAAATTAGCATATACTTAAGGGGCAAAAAATATGCTCAAGTAAAATTTTTCTTTTTTTGGTCTTTTCGAGACAGGGTCTCCCTGTAGTCCTAGCTGTCCTGGAACTCACTCTGTAGACCAGGCTGGCCTTGAACTCACAAAGATCCGCCTGCCTCTGCCTCTCCAAGTGCTAGGATTAAAGGCATGCGCCACCACACCCAGCTAGTAAAATTTTTCTACTAATGTTTATGATAATATAAACATCTACCAACTGATGAATGAATAAACAAAAAATGAAATGACCCCACAGCACAATATTACTCCTTCATAAAAGAAATTAAGTACGGTCATACTCTGACACAGAGACCTTGCAAACATTGTGCTAAATGAAAGCCAGTCACAAAAGACACCATAGTATTTAACGTCATTTATTTTTTTAAATATCTAATCTGCTCAAGCAGATAATGTTTTTACCATTTAAAGATTTGCCTATGACAGAAATATTTAGATTATATGGTAATTTTACATTTAACTTTTTGTAAAGCAGCCAAACTGCTTTCCAAAGTGGCAGCAGCATTTCGCCCTCCTTCAGCAGCAGTACACATAGCTGCTGTTTTTTTCCATACCCCCAACTACATTTTTAATTGTCTTTTTTATTATAGCCTTCTAGAATGAAGTAATATTTCATTGTGAGTTTAGTTTGCATTTTTCCTATCATTAATAACATCCCTTGAATTCCGTGTCTAATAGCCTTTATAAGAAGGTTCTGTGGAATTTGGCATGGACTGTGTCATTTTCCATAAGCCCAGGTAACTTTTCCCCAGATATTGTAGTTTTGTTGATTTTTCCACCAGGAGTCACCGTGTGTGTGTGTGTGTGTGTGTGTGTGTGTGTGTGTGTGTGTGTTGTGTGTTGAGACAAGATCATACTGTATAGCCCTGGCTGCCCTGGAACTCACTATGTAGACCAGGCTGGCCTTGAACTTACAGAGATCTGCCTGCCTCTGCCTCCAGAGTGCTGGGATTGCTTGCATGGATGTAAGTGCACATGTGTAGTACAGTGACTGTGAAGGTCAGAAGAAGGTGTTGGATCCCCTGGAACTGGAGTTAAGGATGGTTGTTATCTGCCATGTGGGTGCTGGGAATCAAACCCACATCTTCTGCAAGAGCAGCCAGTCCTCTTAACTACTGAGCCATTTCCCCAGTCTCTCGGCTTGTCTTGCCTTCTTACTCTCTTGATAATGTTCCTGGAAACATAAGCATTTTTATGTTTGACCAGGTCCAGTTTCACCATTCTCCGTGTGTGTCAGGACATGGTTCTTGATGGGCCCTGCGGTGGTTAATCTCAATGTCAACTTGACTCCACTGAGCAGTACCTAGGGGATTAGTAAAGCACATCTCTTGGTATGTCTCTGAGGCTGTTTCCAGAGACAATTAACTAAGGCAGGAAGACCCACCCTGAATGTGGACTGCACCATCCCTCAGGTTGGGGGTCTGGGAGGGAATTCAAGTAGCAAGGGAGAGAGCTGCCTGGGGCAGCCATTCTCTCTCTCTCTCTCTGTCTCTCTTTCTGTTTCTCTGTCTCTGTCTCTGGCTCCTGGCTGCCACTATGTGAGCTGCTTTCCTTCTCACCTCCCTTGCCATGATGG
The DNA here is from genome assembly GCA_009823505.1 of Rhizomys pruinosus. Taxonomy (NCBI): domain Eukaryota; kingdom Metazoa; phylum Chordata; class Mammalia; order Rodentia; family Spalacidae; genus Rhizomys; species Rhizomys pruinosus. The sequence goes on along the minus strand of VZQC01006044.1, from coordinate 3,168,060 downwards.
ACTGAAACTCCTATGAGCAGAATAAATCCTTCTCTGAAGTCACTTTCTCGTGCATATTGTCACAGCAACAGTGCTCTCCTAGGATTGCTGTTTCTCTTCCCACTGCAACCAGAATCTTACCTTCTTTCTGACCGTATGTTCCTGGCAGCCTATGTCCCTACAAACTTGAGGGTTTCTTGTTACCCATGATTCTTCTGTGTTGACTGTGGCACATCTTCACTCACTGCACACTTTGGACCAACTTCAATACTCCACACCACGGACTCTTCATGCCGTTTTCTTTCTTTCATCTGGAGCATCATGCACTTGGTCCTTTCACGGTCTCTTTTTTCCTCCAGACTTCTTTTCCACCCTCCCTGTCTCAGTTCTTCCCTTGCTGGGCAGCCTTGACACCATGCTGACTGGCTCTCTGATCTCTTGTCCTCGCTTCTCTGGGGTTTGCCCTCATAGAAACTAGGATTCCAGGCACCTTGTTTCCTGTTCCTTTTTCTTGGCAAGATGGACTGACTACACATAGGCCTGGCAAGGGGTAGCATGTAGGATACACAGTGGGATTTGGAGGCCAGAGCTCTGGATTCTTTCCTGGGCTTGCCAGGAAACTCGGAGAAGGCCTTGTTCTTTGGGTCTCCATTTCCCCACGTAGTGTGAAGGAAGAACTGAATAGCCTTGAAGGGCCCTGTCCACTCTGCAGGATGGCAACTTAGCACGTGCGGTGGTGAAGTCCCAACACGAGGCTCATTCATGGAACTTCCCTGTCCACTCTGCAGGATGGCAACTTACCAGTGTGGTGGTGAAGTCCCAACACGAGGCTCATTCATGGAACTTCTGAGATGTTCTTTCTTCTTTCCTACCTCGACAGACTTGTTTTCTCAGTTTCTCCTTTGCCAAGTCCTGCTCAGACCTCACTTCCTGTCTCTGACTCACTGTGCTTCTCTATTGCCCTCACCTTAGAGCCTAGAGTGTGCTGTCAAGGTACACATGAATCCTGAGGTTGGCCCAGCTCCTACTCTGGGTCCTCACAGAGACTTTCCGTCTTTCATCTCTCCTATTCCATCCCATCCTCCTACACTGATGACCACTGAATTTTTCTTTTTTTTAAACAGAATCTTGCTATTTAGTCCAGACTGGCTTTGAATTTGAGATCCTCCTGCCTCAGCCCCTGAGGGCTAGGATCAAGGCATGGACCACCACACTGAGCTCCCTACAGGGCCTTTGTAAAGCTTGTCACTCTGAGGCTAGGTAGCCTCAGTGGCTTCCTAGAACCCAAGAAACCCTGCAGCCTCCCCGCAGGCTCCTTTTCCAGCCTCCCTGCGTCCCTTCCCTCTGCAGTCTGCACTCAGCTCCGTGCTCTTCCCAGCTGCCCCTGCAGCATGTCCCCCTCCACTCTCTTCTTCATCCTGTCCCCTCTGTTCCTACCTCGCTTCTTGTAGTGATATATTATTACTCGCTGGGCTTCAGATCCACTGAAACTTTTGTGGAAGGCTTTCTTGACCTCCTCATTCAAAGAAAGGTTCCCATACTGCCTCAGAGAGCCTCATTCATTTTCCTTTTCCATAATATAGAATAAAAGGCAGACTGCTTTCTGACTGAGTCAGGTGCCTGCACATAGCACCACCCAGTACTACACATTTGTTGTCTAAGGGTAGTCTTTGCTTTAAAATTTTTTTTTAATTTTATTTATTTTTGTGTGTGTCTGAATGTACTGTCTGCATGCAGGTTTGTGCACCCGTGTCGTGCAATGCCTCGGAGGTCAGAAGAAGCTCTCGGATTCCCCTGGAACTGGAGTTCTCCTGGAATTGGAGTTACAGACGGTTCTTAGCCTCCATGTGGGTGCTGGGGATCGAACCCGGGTCCTCTGCAAGAGCAGTCGGTGCTCTTAACCGCTAGGCTATCTGTGAGCCCCATCTTTGCTTTTAGATCTGGGTCTCTGGCTTTTGTCTCCTACCCCAGTGGGATTACATGAAACGTTCCCTCCCATCTCTCACCACAGATAGATTTTCCTGAAGGGCAGCCAGCTCATGTGCTGCCAAGCCCAGTGCAGACTCATGGAGTTTACACAAAGGAGCAGCAGGAAGCAGGAATTAATGCAAGATCCTAATCAGCAAGCTGTGAACCACCTGCTGGCACAGGTGCCCTGAGGAAGTCCCAGCCAGCACCCACAAAGGCAAGCAGTGGATGGTGCCCACAGACAGGTTCCCAGAGGTTGGGCTGGGCAATCTGAGCACATGGGCAATCTCTGAGCATCTAATCCTTCTGATCCTGAAGAGCTGAAGCTGGATAGTAAGGTCAGTTAGTTCCCTCACAGTACAGGTACAGGAGCTGACGTCCAAGGAGACTGCCAGGATCACCAGCAAGTCAGGGCAGGGCTAGGGTGAAATCAGGATGCTCCCTCCCAGGCCTGGGTACACCCATCTCCATCAGCCTATGGGGCTTTCTAAATGTGGCCATAATTCAAGGTTGTTTTATTTCATGAACAGGGATTTTCTTAGAGCTCTAATAGGATCTTGAAACAGGCATCTGTCCTTGAAATTCCAAGGGCAAAGTCATAGATGGAGGGATAGTGATGATGATAATGGAGGAGGAGAAAGAGACCGAAGAAGGATATGACAGGGACAAGGAAAGAGATACAGGACAAAAAGAGATGGAAGTGATCAAAGCACAGCAATGACCAAGAAAGGATCAGAATGAGACTGTGAGACGGAAGAGGAAGAGGAGGAGGCTGCGGGTGTTCCCTGCTCTCTGCCTCTTCCCTCTGCTGCCCACTGAAGAATGCTTCAAGGGCAGTGCAGCTGCTGCCCCTTTGGGACTCTGAGGCCCACAGCATGGCCCCAGAGCCTTTGTCCCCTTCCTCCTCCTCCTCCTCCTCCTCCTCCTCCTCCTCCTCCTCCTTTTCCTCTTCTTCTTCGTCTTCATCTTCGTCTTCTTTCAACGTGTGTGTGTGTGTGTGTGTGTGTGTGTGTGTGTGTGTCTTTATATACCCTGTGTGTGCAAGTGCCCATAGAGGCCAGAGGAGGGCAGCAGATCCACTGGAACCGAAGTTATTGTGAGCCCCTGCAATGCTGAGAACTGAACCCTGTCCTCTGCAAGAGCAGCAAGCACTTTTTTTTTTTTNTTTTTTGGCATTTTTTGAGACAGGGTCTCCTTTTAGTCCCAGCTGGCCTGGAGCTCGCTCTGTAGACCAAGCTGGGCTTGAACTCACAGAGATCTGCCTGCTTCTACCTCCTGAGTGCTGGGATTAAAGGTGTGTGCCACCATGCCCTACCTGCACTCTTAACCACTGAGCCATCTTTCCAGCCCTGTCCTAAGACTCCTTTATTAGGTGCTGAGGCCTTAGCTCTCTGGGCTGTTCATAGGCTGCAGCAGCTGTGTAAATATGAGATAGAGATTCAGGAAAGGACTGAAATCTTCATTTTTGTTGGGGCAGCAGCAGAAGCTCAGAGGAGTAGCTGTGTTGCTTCTCAGCCATGGGTCAAGGGACATCAGGAGTACTGGTCCAGGCCTGGAGTCTGTCACTGCTCAGCTGGGGTTGGGGAGGGGACTAGGAAGATTTCTGAGGACTTTCTAGCTTTAAATTCCTGATTATGTGAGCCCACAGGGCCTAATGATAGATGTTCTGTCCTACTAATTTGGGATCATGTCTACCATTAAGAATCTAAACAGAGAGGTCATCCATCCAAGGAGACAAACTCTATTTTATGGATTCCTCCAGCAAACAGCTCTCCTTGTCTGAATGTTAAGGCTCTAGCCATCAGAGTAGAAGGGCGCCAAACACATCTCGTCTTAACTTCCTCATGGCTTGGATGGGAGAAAGATGTAGAAAGTCACTGTCAGGACAGGAGCGAGGTGGTGGACTTGGAGTATTCTGCATCCATGCCACAGGCCCAGGGCATCAAGATGAATGCAGGGAGGTAAGTTGGGAGGGCAAGATTGAGGTTTCTTATCTAAGGCCTAGACATATCACCAGCACCACTTCTCCCTTCCCTTCCCCTACTTTATTTATTTTTTATTTATTTATTTATTTTTTGGTCTTTTCGAGACAGGGTCTCCCTGTAGCCCCAGCTGTCCTGAAACTCACTCTGTAGACCAGGCTGGCCTTGAACTCACAAAGATTTACCTGCCTCTGCCTCCCGAGTGCTAGGATTAAAGACGTGCACCACCACGCCTGGCCCTTCCCCTACTTTAAATTCTGCTCCTGGTGTGCAAGGCTGCAGTCTTGGCTATATGAGAGGCTAAGGGGGGATCCTAAATTCAAGGTCTGCCTGGGCTAGCGTGAGATCAGGCCAGTCTGGGCAACTTCCCAGCAGCAGAGCATGTTCTTACCATGTATGAAGCCCTGGGTTTAATCCCTGGTACCACCAAATAAGTAAACAAACAAACAAACAAACAAACAGTAAGCAGACAGGTTCCCTTCTGAAGGCATTTTGGGCAGTTCTGCCTCCTGGCTGTGGCCCTGCTTTAGAGGCAGCAGGCTACTGGCTTTTCCTTTGTCTACCAGGAATCTGGATATCCAGCTCTATTAATTAAAGTCTTTGCCAACCATCTGGTGACAAAGCAAGCTACTCCATGACTAGGCAGCAGGGGGGCTGGACAGTAGGCAAGGAAGGCAGAAGACAGACGTGGGGAAGGCAAAGGGAGATACAGAGATGGCTCAGCAGCAAAGAACACTGGCTGCTCCTCCAGAAAACCTGGGTTCCATACTTAGTATTTACCTGGCAGCTAACAACTGTTCATGGCTCTAGTTCCAGGGGATTAGATGCCCTCCTCTGGCCTCCAAGGGCACTAACGTACGTGCAGGCAAAACACCCATACACATCAAATAAAAATAAGATCTTAGAGAAAACCCTGCATCCCTAGACAAATGTAGTTTCTTATTATATGCTAAATATATATCCTTATGTTTACAGACAAGTATATCAGTCACCACTTACCAAAGAAGCTTCTTGCAACAGATGGAGACTATTTCATAGTTCTACAACTGATCACATACAGAGAAGTTTGTGAGATGCCCAGTCCTAAGTGACACATCTATAGTGGAACTTCTACACCTAACTCTCATGGAACATAGTAGAACAGGGGGTTGAGGGGCTGGAGAGATTGCTCAGTGGTTAAGAGCACTGACTGCTCTTGTAGAAGACCCGGGTTCAATTCTCAGCACCCACATGGTGGCTAAGAACCGTCTTTAAGCTGGGTGTGGTGCTGCATGCTTTTAGTCCTAGCATTTAGGAGGCAGAGGCAGAAGCAGAGGCAGAGGCAGGCGGATCTCTGTGAGTTCAAGGCCAGCCTGGTCTAGAGTGAGTTCCAGGCCAGTTGGGACTACAGGGAGACCCTGTCTAAAAAAACCAAAAAAACAAAAAACAAAAAACAAAAAAACAGGGGGTGGAGATAATGCATCTCTCAACTCTCACCAGAGAAGCTTCCTCATGCAACAGAGGGCAATGAATCCCTAAGGCCTCAACTGGCCAAAGTGTAGAGAACAAGAGCTTTCAAGGTGCGTCTCTGGATAGAACTCCTATATTAACCCTCACCCACCCAGGGCTCAGAGACTATGGTGGAAGGGTGGAAGGAATGTAAGAGCCGGGGGTGGTGGATGACCGTTAGGAAACTGAGTCTCCAAGGCTTCTGGGAGCCTGCTCAGATGAACTTAGAGCAGTGGTGTCAGCATGCATAAGATCCTGCTTGATTCTTTCTTTCTTTCTTTCTTCTTTCTTTCTTTCTTTCTTTCTTTCTTTCTTTCTTTCTTTCTTTCTTTCTTTCTTTCTTTCTTTCTTTCTTTTTCTTTCTTCTTTCCTCCCTCCCTCCCTCCCTCNCTTTCTTCTTTCTTTCTTCTTTTCTTTTCTTTTCTTTTCTTTTCTTTTCTTTTCTTTTCTTTTCTTTTCTTTTCTTTTCTTTTCTTTTCTTTTCTTTTCTTTTCTTTTCTTTTCTTTTCTTTTCTTTCTGCTGTCCCAGCTGTCCCAGCTGTGTCTGTGTGTCTGAGTGTGGACCAGAAGACAGCTTTGGATTCCCTGGAGCCTGAGTTATAGGCAGTTGTAAGCTGCCAGTCCAGGGGATCCAAAGCTCTCTTCTGGTCCACACATAGACACATAGACACACAAATAAATAATAAATCTTAAAAAAAACACAAAAGACGTCAGATATGGTGGTGTACACCTCTATTCCCAGCACTCAGGAGGCAGAGGCTGGTGGATCTCTGTGAGTTTGATGCCAGCCTTGTCTACATAGCGAGTTCCAGGCTAGCTAGTGCTATATAGTGAGATGCTGTCTCAAAAAATAAAAATAGGGCGCCGGGCGTGGTGGCACATGCCTTTAATCTTAGCACTCGGGAGGCAGAGGCAGGATCTTTGTGAGTTCAAGGCCAGCCTGGTCTACAGGCTGAGTTCCAGGACAGCTGGGGCTACAGAGAGACCCTGTCTCGAAAAAAACCCCCCAAAATAAATAAATAAATAAATAAATAAATAAATATAGGCTGGGCTTGGGGGCACATGCCTTTAATCCCATTACTTGGGAGGCAGAGGAAGGTGAATCTTTGTGAGTTCAAGATGGTCGACATAGTGAGTTCTAGGACAGCTGGGGCTACAGGAAGATCCTGTCTCAAAAAAAAAAAATATATATATATATCATGAGATATGGTGGTGCATTCCTTTAATCTCAGCACTTGGGAGGCAGAGGCAGATGGATCTCTGAGTTCAAGGCCAGCCTGGTGTATATAATGAGTTCCAGGCCAGCTGGGGCTACAGGGAGACACTGTCTCAAAAAGACCAAAAAAATAAATAAAACATGTTGTTTAGAATTAAAAAAATATTTATTTTTATTTTTATTTATTTATTTTTTTTGGTCTTTTCGAGACAGGGTCTCCTGTAGCCCCAGCTGTCCTGGAACTCACTCTGTAGACCAGGCTGGCCTTGAACTCACAAAGATCCGCCTGCCTCTGCCTCCCAAGTGCTAGGATTAAAGGCGTGTGCCACCACGCCCGGCCAGAATTAAAAAATATTATGTATATGTGTGTGTGCATGATGTTGATGTGTGTGTGGAAGTACATGTTCCACAGAGTACACATGAAGCTCAGAGACCAATCTTTCTACTTCCCTTTAGGAAAGGATCCCTGAGCCTTGGGAGGCAGGGGTTTGAAATAGGTGTCCTGTTCAGGGGTCAGCACTCTGTGATCTCTTCTCTGCACATTGGCCAGTTGTGGTCCTCTGGGTTCATCACCAACTGCTGCATAAGGAAGCGTCTCTGGTGAGAGTTGAGAGATGCATCAATCTATGTGTAGAAGTTGCCTTGAAGATGTGTGTGTCACTTAGGGCTAAGTGTCTCATAGATACTTGTTCTCAGTTCCAGAACTCTGTAATAGTCTCCATCTGTTTTAAAAAGGACAGCTGGGGCTACAGGGAGACCCTGTCTCGAAAAGACCTCCCCCAAAAAATTAAAAAAAAAGAAACTTCTTTGGTGAGGGGTGAAAGGTATACTCATCTGTAAATATGAGGATGCACGTTTCGAAGAAAGTAAAAAAGGATTTTAATTTTTTAATTAACCCACAATAATTATACATATTAATGGGATACAGTGTAGCAATTCATATATGTCTATAACATGTAATGATCAAATCAGGGAAATTAACATTTTGGTCTTTTTTAAAAATTTTATTTATTTTTATATGTGTATGAATGTACTGTCTGCATGTAGGTTGGTGCGCCCGTGTCGTGCAATGCCACGGAGGTCAGAAGAAGGTGTTAGATTCCCCTGGATCTGGAGTTAAAGATGGTTCTCAGTCATCATGTGGGTGCTGCGGATCGAACCCAGGTCCTCTGCAAGAGCAGACGGTGCTCTTAACCACTAGGCCACCTCTCCAGCCATTTTGGTCTTCTTAGATACTTACCATTTCATAGTTGGAGGAATGCTGGAACTCCTCTCAAGTAGTTCTTTATAAGATATCATTATATAACATGCTTATTGCATAGTAAGCTGCCATGAAGTGCAGTGACCCTATGGTGCTATAGAACAATGGAACTTCCTTTTATGTAACTGTATTCTGCTACTTGCTATCTAGCTACCTTTCTCTCACGCCTCCTCCTATCCCAGGAATCACTATTCTATTCTCTGCCTCTATGAACTCAACTTTCATATATTTAAAAAAAATTAATGTGTATGAGTGTATTGCCTGCATGTATGTAATGCAATGCCAGTGGAGATTAGAAGAGGGCATTGGCTATTCTGGAACTGGAGTTATGGATGGTTGTTAGCTGCCACGTGGTTGCTGGGAACCAAAACCAGGTCCTCTGTAAGAGCTCTTAACTGCTGAGCCATCTCTCTAGCCCCAAACTCAACTTTTTTTTAACTTCCACATATGGATGGGAACCTATAAGACTGTCTTCCTGTGCCTGGCCCAGGGTCATTTTTTTGGGGGGGTCTTTTTGAATGAGACAGGGTCTCCCTTTAGTCCCAGCTGGCCTGGAGCTCTCGCTGTAGACCAGGCTGGCCTTGAACTCATAGAGATCCACCTGCCTCCTCTGAGTCCTGGGATTAAAGGCCTGTGCCACCACGCCCGGCTCCCAGGGGTCACCTTTTACAACAGAAGCAGCAGTGACTATGTCATGTCCATCTTACTCTAGGCAGAATTCTTTTTTTTTTTTTTTTTTAATTTTTATTTATTTTATTTATTTTTATGTGTATGAAGTATTGTCTGCATGCAGGTCTGCGCCAACCGTGTCGTGCGATGCCCGAGGAGGTTCAGAAAGTACTGGTCTCGGATTCCCCTGGAACTGGAGTTCTCCTGGAACCGGAGTCACAGACGGTTCTCAGCCGCCATGTGGGTGCTGGGGATCGAACCCGGGTCCTCTGCAAGAGCGGTCGTCGCTCTTAACCGCTAGGCCATCCCTCCAGCCCCTCTAGGCAGAATTCTAAAGTCACTGTCCCGCGCAGTAGTCTCGCCAGCAAGAACTCCACGCGGAACAACAGGATTCTTCTGTAGCAGTATTTATTGTGCACAGCTCTTTTAGGAGAAGGACCCCTAAACGGGGAAGAGGCACTGCTTATATAGCGGCAGGGAAGGTCATGTATGCCCTGGATTGGTGCACCGTCCGATACCCCAATTTGCATGCCAAAAGCGCGGGCTCAGAGAGGAGTGGTCATGCGCAGTCGCTCCTTTACGAGGAGGGCGGCTAGTTGTTGTTCTAAATGACACAGGAAATCGGCGCCATCTTTAGGGTGCGGTTCACAGTGAGTGAAGCAGGCTACCAACAGTCACCACACCTGTAGTATTTGCTGGTTCCAACGACCCCTTTCAAGTGAGTGCTGTGGTTCTAACCAGTTCACACATGAGTCAACATGACTTGCCAAGGTCATGAGCTCTTAAGTAGTTGACCTGTCGAACCATTGCGGCAGAGTCTGCACCTGCCTAGCCCATGGCCTTCCGATCTGGAACCACAGCTGTTGTGGCCAAGACCTCCCTCTGCTCCTGTTCTTCAACCTCAAAGAAACTTCAAGTCTCTGTTCCTTCCCCGTTTTTGCTCTGTCTCGGAGACCCTGGTCTCACTAGCAAGTTGGTTTCCATCTGAAATGAGAAGCAAAACTGTTCATTTCAATGCTGGCTGCTCTGGACCTTTCAGCAGCTCTGTGGAAGTGTTCCATAGAAGGGGACTCCTTGGTTTACAGAAGGGCCTTTGGGAAGCTTTGGGCGAAGCATGGAAGTGTATGGGGTTGAGGCAGCTCTGGAGAGGACAGTGGTGGTGGGGAACCAAGAGCTAGCAGGGGAGGCCACTGTCACATTTGTCCCTCCCCCCACATTGCTATAGGAATGCAGCCTTTGGGGGCTCGGCATGTTATAAGAATGCTGCCTGCCCCCACTGTAGCAGGGCTCATCACAAACGATGCTTTCTAACTCCCTCCCCCGCTTCTCCAGGAGTGGGAGAGGGAGGTTATAGCCTATTTTAGCATCTTCATTCACCTGTAAAACGCAATGTTGTGTCTTTACTTTAGACTACTGGGAGGCCCTAGGCAATCTGTCCCCTGCTTCTTCCATAATTTATTAGCCAGCAGGATCTCAGTGCGCTGTTCACAGCGGTTTCTCTGCTCAGACAGCAAGCATGATCCAGCCCCCACACCTGCCCTCGCACCTGCTCTGCTCCCTGCTGGTCCTGCTTTCATCCAGCCATCCCGGTGGCCTGTCCCTTCTGTCCTTCATCCTCTGCTCAAAGGTCCCCTCTGCAGAAGAGCCTTCCCAGACTGCCTCAGTAAAATTGCACACCGTCACTCCCATCACCCTGTCTCCTCAGTTTGCTTAAATTTTCTTCATAGCACTGATCATTACCTGATGTCAAAGTATAATTTCCAAAGAGTCAGAAACATGACTTTCACTCAGCATCTTGCAGGATGTGTCAGTGATTTATTCCATTCATTAGTGAAGGGCTTGGTGAGGTGACAGAACTGGCTCTGAGGGGGTAAGAGGCGCTGATACACGTAATCGATGTGAAAGAAGCACCGGGTAGGATTGCCAAGCCACACATTAAATTGGTTAATGTCCTACAGGACAATAAAACTGCAACCTTCAGGGTTATCTTGTCTTCCAGACAGAAATCATTTGCATCTCCACTGGACAGAAATCACTCGCAGCTTATCAATCTTCTTTAAGTTAACTGCTCATTTCTTAGAGTCAGAGTCCTGATCAATAGTAAATAGTAAGTCAACAAAGTTACCCTCCTGGAACAGAGCTGGACAAAGGATTTCCCTACTGAAAGGAATGTTCTGAGTGTACCATCCCATATGATAGCTTACTTCTAGAGCCCATTCAGCTCTTGATGTATAGCTGATGTAACTGAGAAACAGCATTCTAATTATAACTCTTTAAATTCATATTATTATGCATATTATTTATGCATTAATATAACATAATTTAAATACATTAAGGTATGATATCAATAACTGAACAATATATTTGTATATATTATAGTATGTGAAAATATAGTTTATTAAATCAAATATATTTACTATAAGGTTAGTCAATCAAATTTTTAAAAGTTTTTTTAAATTTTGTATTATTTTATATGTACGAGTGTACTGTCTGCATGTAAGTAGGTGCACCTGTGTCGTGCAATGCTGCAGAGGTCAGAAGAGGGTGTCGGATTCCCCTGGAACTGGTGGAGATAAAGATGGTTCTTAGCTTCCATGTGGGTGCTGGGAATCAAAGCCGGATCCTCTGCAAGAGCAGTCAGTGCTCTTAACCGCTGAGCCATCTCTCCAGCCCTGAGGTTAGTCAATTAAATTTAAATGGTCATGTGTGGCTAGTGGATACTATATTTGACAGCCGGGACCTAGAAAGTCAGGTGACAATAGGCAGTGTGTTAGTTATGTTTTTGTTGCTGTGACAAAAATAAGTGATGTGGATAATTTAAATACTTTATTAGTTATTATTTTTATTTTTTAATGTGTATGAGTGTATTGCCGACATGTATGTGAGTGCACCTATATCGTGAAATGCCCATGGAGGTCAGAAGAGGCCATCTGATTCCCCTGGAACCGGTTTCAGATGATTGTTAGCTGCCAGGTGGGTGCTGGAATTGAGCCCAGGTCCTCTGCAAGAGCAGCCAGTGCTCTGAACCAATGAGCCATGTCTCCAGCCCTGATCTAGACAATTTCAAGGAGGCAGGACATATTTTGGCTCACAGTTTGAGAGAGGTCAACCTGCAGTTGCTTAACCTCCTGGGCCTGGGTAAGACATCATAGTGGTGGGGGCATTTGGCAGAGGAAATTCTTCAGCTTGCCTATTGGCCAGGAAGCAGAGGCTGTACCAGGAAGGGCCCGGGGCTAACGCACTCAGGGACCGGTCCTCCTCGTCTGGCTTCTTCTAGCTAGGCCTTTCTTCTTAAAGTTTCCACAGCCTCCTTAAATAAAGCCAACAATCTGGGGAATAAGTGTTCAAAACAGAGCCTGTGGGAGACATTTTGTATTCAAACCATTATCAGGCAGCTAGTCAGATGATGCTGTAGGTGAGAGGGTCTTATTTTTGTGTTTTGAAAATTTTTTCTTAGCTCTGATATCATATTATGTGTCTATGTGTTACATTTTCCTTACTAGGAGGCAGGAACTTGCCTTTGTGTCCTCCCAGCACTTAGGAGAGGTACACAGCAGCACACAATCGATAATTGCTGAATGAATAAATAAACATAAAGTGGTCAGAGTCATACCAGAAACCAACCTGTTAAGAGACTCCCTGTGGTAAGTTTGGCTGATGAACTCTGACAGGAGTTGAGGCCTGAGGCTTAGCTTCAAATGGTTTTCTTCTTCTGTAAAGTGCTCCCCTGCTGCTAATGTCACCCTTCCTGGAGTACCAGACTGGGGTTAATATTCTTTAGGGAATGGGGTAGGGCTGGGTGAGGAATTGTGGGAAAAGCTGGAGTCTGGGGAAGGGGGCGTATGATGAAGTACAGTGTGTGTGTGTGTGTGTGTGTGTGTGTGTGTGTGTGTGTCCCAGAGGAAGGCCTAGAGCGGCACTGAAGGACAGTGATGGAGTTGGGAGCTGGGCCCTGATCTGATGCAAGATCTCTTGATTCTCAGCCATGGTTTCTCTTTCCCTAGCTTCCCTCAAAGGCACTTGTTCTTTGAACTGGACTGTGCCCTGGGGCCTCCCTACCCCATTAAAATGAGCCAAGATACAGAGGGAAGAGATGTGCTGGGATAAGAAGCAAGGGAGGTCTCTTGAAGCTTCAGGGACTTCCATTGTAGGGACTTGAGGAAGAAACCCTGTCAACAAGGTCCTTACATCTGAGGTGGCCCTGTATCCCCCCTCTGTCTGAAGGAGGGTTGATGGGCTGGCCCGGGATGGCTGGTGTTGCTGTGCCTGGGGCTGAAGTGGGCTACACTTCTCTGAGGCCCCTCCCATCTGTGGGGATTCTCTGACAGTCTACCTTCATCTCATAGGGGAGCCCTCCAACATCAGAGCTGGAGGAACTTAGAAACAGCCCAGACAGAGGCCCGGAGAGAAGAAGGGGCCTGTGCTTAGCCAGAGGGCCAGACACGGCAGGCAAAGTTGGACCAGGGCCCAAGTCTATCCCCGCCAGGGGCTCCTGAGCGTCACTGGCTGCTGCTTATTGACTTCGTCTTATCTCAGCTCATTAGGGATGAGGTTCTGGACACACAGCACCCAGATCCCAGACAAGGTTTCCAAAGCGACCTTGGAGCTGTTCCTGGCTTGTCCACTGTGTCACCTGAGAGCTGCCCCCCCCCACTCACGTCTGGAAGTGGAGCTATGCCCAGTCTTCAGCCCCACACCCTTCTATTGACCAGGCTGTCCAGGTGGAGTCCAGGATGTAGTCCCGGGCCAGGGAGGGACAGGTAGTATGGCACTCCCTGGGGGAGGAAACTCTTTTGGGGCCGTGCAATGGGGTGGGAGGTAAATTTGGGAAGGAGGGACATCTGAATAGGCCCTTCAAATTTCATGGAATTTTCTGGAATGGAGGACAGAGAGGAAGGGACTAGAAATTGAACCTGAGGGTTAATGGCCAGGTCCTCATTGCCCCAGGTAGATTACAAATTATATTTACCCTCCCTCTCCTCCTCCTTGACAGTCAATCCACTTGACTGGATTTTGAATTATCTGGGACTCCTATCTCTGGGCAAGTCTATGAGATTTAACTGAGGAGGGAAGACCCACCCTGAATGTGGATGGCATTATCCTGTGGGCTGAGGGCTGAATAAGAAAGAACAGAGGAGAAAGAGGGTGAATAGGAAACTTTGATCTCTCTGGGCTTCCTGACGTTGGACACAGGGTGAGGAGCTGCCTCATGCCCCCACCACCCGTCTTTCCACCAGATGAACCTCAAACCCTTTCCTTTAATTGCTTTTCATCAGGTGTTGGGTCACAGCAATGAAAAAAGTGACTAAGATGAAGTCTTCTAAGCATGGCTGCAGGATTTCTTACGGCAGAGGAAAATCCTGGGATGCGCTTTGTTCTTGTCACTTACAGCAGGGACACTTGGGGTTGCTGCAGAAACCTAACTCAAGAGAAGCTCAGAACAAGGGTAAGGGCAGTTCTGAGAAGACAGTGAGGCCTCTTGTGTCCCCCCCATCAAGGAAAGACCTTTCCCAGACAACGAATTATGTTCCTGTCGAGGAATGGCCCCAACCTTTTCTTTCCTGTCTTTTGATATAGGTATCGGCTTTCTTTCCCAAAGGTTCTTCCATCTGTGACACAGTTATGAGCGCTCTCCAGGGCCTCACAGCTCAGAGCTTTGTCTTGGGATGGGTGGGTCCACTGTCTCCAGGCCCCATTGGGAAAATTCCTGGGCAGACTGGACTGGCTCAATTCAGGTACCTCTTCCTGACCTGAACCATGGGATTTGGGGAACTGTCTCTCTGAGGCAGGAATGCAGGAAACCAGGACACCTCCTTCAAGAAGCTCCTGTGTCTGTTCCATGGAGCAGTTGGCTAACTTTCTTCCATGCCATGCCCTGTTGGGATGGAGCTGTGAGCAGCTGAGAGGCAATCACAGATTAAGAGCAGGCAGGATGGACTTCAAACCCGAAAGAGAGCCAGGTAGGGCGGTCTGAAATGAAGGTAGCTTTGAACTGGGGAGAAAAGAGGATGTAGAAAGCTGAGTAGGCGCCTTGAGTTTGTGGGGAGCTGGGGAGTAGAGGTAAGAGGCTTAGGAACCAGGCTCCAGAGCTCCAGAGCTGACCTGGAGGCAAGGGTGCCACGGAGGCAGGGAAGCAACGTGGTCAGATTTACCCAGCTTTGTCCTGCAGAGCCCAAGAACTGTGTCTGGCACAGAGCTCTGTTCCTGTTAAACACTAACTCCTCAGTCTTGTCTGCCCCTCGTCCCTGGCAACTTCCAGGACACTGTCCGTCTCTATAAATTTGAATATAAACGTCATACTACAACACGTGCCTTTTGTGACCAGCAGATTTCATTTAGCATAATGTCCACTAGAGTTACCCACGTTGCAGCATGCGGCAGGATTTCCTTCCTTGTTGAGTGTGGCTAGTACTTCATAGCGTGCAGGCGCCTCTTTCTGCATGTCATCTTCTGCATTTGGGCTCTCCGTACCTTTTTGGAAACAGTGCTGCTCTGCACATGCAAAAGAGACTCTGCTTCCGGTTCTTCCTGGTAAATTCAGAAGCAGGGTTGCTGCAGATCAGGGAACTCTGTGTTTAATGTTTTGAGACCACCCCCCCGCCACACACACTGTTTCCTGCAATAGCTGTGTGAACGGATGTGCCCTCTGCAAAGCACAGGGTTCCAATTCCTCTGAATCCTTATACCTGGTTTAAATGAGGATATCCCCCTCAGCTCCAAGAATTTGGACTTTGTCCCCAGTGGGTAGTGGAGTTTTGAGAGGTTCAGGAGGTGTGGCCTCGCAGAAGGAAGGACACCACAGAGGTGGGCTTTGAATATTCATAGCTGCTTCCCATTTCCAGTTTCCTGCTCTCTGCATCCTCCAGTGCTTGAAGGTGTGAGTTCTCAGCTTTCTCCTCCTGGCCCCCTGCCATGATGGACTTTTGTCCCTCTGGAACTGTAATCCAAAAGACTGTTCCTTCTCTAAGTTGCCTCGATCATGGTATTTTATCACAGCAACAGAAACGTGACTAATAAGGTGTGAGGTTTTGTGCATGCACGTACATTTTTTAATTAATTTATTTATTTACTTACTTATTTTATTTATTTATTTTGAGAACAGTATCATGCATTATATATAGGCTGGCCTCAAACTCTCCATGTGGCCAAGGATGACCTTGAACTCCTGATTCTCCAGCCTCTGCCTCCTATGTGCTGGAATTATGAGTTTGTGCTACCACATCCAGCTACCTGTAGTGGAAAAGCAGCATCTGACCATTGATAGTGGCTTTGACCCCATCCTCAGAGCCATGAAGCCTCCGGAGCAGAAATGAGAGAATACCCATTTGTGCTGGATAGCTTTAGTGTCAACTTGACACACCTGGGTTGAGGGAGCCTCAATTGGGGAATTGGCTCCATTGGATTGGCCTGTGGCCACGTCTGTGGAGTATTGTCTTGATTGTTGGGCAATGTGGGAGGGCCCAGCCCACTATGGGTGGTGCCACCCTGGGCAGGTTGTTGTGTACCGTATAAGAAGGCGGGCTAGGCATGAGCCAGGGGAGCAAGCCAGTAAACAGCATTCCTCCAGGGGAGCAAGCCAGTGAACAGCATTCCTCCACGGCTTGTGCTTCAGCTCCTGCCTCCAGGTTCCTGCCCCGAGTTCCTGCCTTGGGCTCCCTAAGTGATGAACTGTGACCCAGGAGATGTAAGCTGAATAAACCCTTTCCTCCCCAAGTTGGTGTCGGTCAGAGTGTTTTGTCACAGCAATGGAAGACAAACTAGGACACCATTCCAGCACGCTACACACAGTAGGGCTGCTTTCAGCTTAGAGGGGCAGGATGGGCTACACAAACCACACTAGTATGTGGTGACGTGCAAGAGAATGAGATCCCTGTTCACTTGTCTCAGAGCCATATGCTTGGAGGATAGGACAGGCCTCTTGCTCTAGTCCCCACAATACAAGTCCTTGAAGCTTCAAGAGACCTCCCTTGCTTCTCATCCTCTCCTCCCACTGTATCTTGACTCCTTTTAATGGTAGAGAATGGGACAGGGTTCCATTATTGTACCAAGCACCTGAGATGTCAATGTGGCCTTGAGTCCTTCATGTCTGGCTCTTTTGATTTTTCCTCTCTACTCAGCTGTTTGTCTTCTTTGATTCTTCTTCCAGCTCCTGAGCTGGTTGTAAGAGGAAGCCCTTGTCAGCCTTCTGCAGGTGGTGGCCTTCCACAAACCTGTTATCGTGGTCCCAGGGAGTGGCTGTCAGCTCAGTGGAGGAAGGGGTGACAAGCCCTGCAATATAGCATTGAGTGCTGGTGTCCCCGGAGGAGAGCCACTCTGCTCTCTCACCTCACTTGCCCTAGATACGGCAGCAATTGCTCTGTCTGGCTGAGCTGAATTGATTCAAACTCTCAAAGGGATTTTAGCATTACAGGGATAGTATCCAATCAGACATCAAGCGAAGATGCTAGGGGTCTCATGACAGACAGCAATGAGTTCACCTGACCTCTGCCCAAAAAAGAGCAGAGGTGGAGTGCCATTGTGTCACTGCGAAAGGCAGCGCGGGTGAGGTGCCTGTTGCTAGGGGAGCTCAGAGATGGGAGGCATTAATTTAGAGTCAAAATGGGGTGACAGACTCCAGGTAAATAAGCTGTGTGATCCCCACATGGATGCAAGTCAAAGGCAGCGTGTTCTCAGAGGCCCTAGAGATACAGGCACGAAGAAGGTACTGTTTTCACCTAGAAATGAAGGTGTCCTGGAGACCACCTGGCAGGGGGGGAGCTGGATCCACCCCTTGGGGGCCAAGATGAGGAAGCAACAGAAGGATGGGGAAAGAGTGAGTGAAGTCCCCAGCAGGTGCATGTGCTGTCTGTCCAGGGATTGGCAGCAGGTGCATGTGCTGTCTGTCCAGGGATTGGCAGCAGGTGCATGTGCCGTCTGTCCAGGGAATGGCTGATAACCCAGGGTGCCGGGAGGTACTTGCTGATAGAGAACCACAGAAGGTTATTGGAGAGGGAAGTCAGGGGATGGGCAGTGTGCAGGGATTAACATGCTATTTCTTACCGTTATATCGAGACTTCCATTAGAGACTGCTCAGTTTGGAAGATGTGAAACCCAATCTGCATGGACTCATGAGCAACTGTTTCCTGGTTAGCAACACAGGAGGAAGTCTAACCTCTTGGAAAGCAGTCGCTTCAGGCATCGCGGCACAGCTCCTCAATCTTTCTAGAGATACCATTTTAACCTAGTTTCTTGGGGCTCGTATGACTGAATATTTGATATTTTAAAAGTATTGAATGGAAACTCACATACCAGATAGAGAAAGCTATTATTTCAAGTTTGTTGGCTCAGTGTTAGCCTGTGTGTCTAGTGATAAGACAAGCTGGGAACAGACACGGATAAAGGGCTACGGCTAATCTCGGGGTTCCTTTCCAGACGGCTCTAGCCTGAGGCTCATGGTGGCTCACAAGGAAATATCCCCAGATTATTTTTTTTTATGGACTTAAAGCTTCAGGCACAGCAACGGGATGGGGCTCAGTTGGTAATTTGCCTAGCATGTTCGAGGCTCCCGTTTCAATTTAATTCGAGCACCCCATTAACCAGGCGTGGATTATATGCCTATAATGCCAGTACGTGGGAGGTCGAGGCAGAAGGATCAGAAGTTCAAGGTTTCTTCAACTACATAGAGTTTGAGGTCAGTCTAGGCACAGGTCGAAATATTTAAAAGTTTCAGGTTAAGGTTTATGAGAGTATCTCACAGTGTTCTGCTGTTAAGAGAGGGATCATAACTTTATTTATTTTTTATTTTATTTATTAATTTTATTTATTTTTGTATGTGTATGAATGTACTGTCTGCATGTAGGTTTGTGCACCCGTGTCATGCAATGCCACGGAGGTCAGAAGAGGGTCTCGGATTCCCCTGGAACTGGAGTTCTCCTAGAATTGGAGTTACAGACGGTTCTTAGCTGCCATGTGGGTACTGGGGATCGAACCAGGTCCTCTGCAAGAGCGGTCAGTGCTTGTAACCACTAGGCTATTTCTCCAGCCCCAACTTTAAAGAGCACAAGTGAAGGAAGCAGTTTATGAGCTCACATGAGTGCAAGATGAGGGGCCCATAGATCCTGGAATTAGGCATGGCTAGGTCTAGAGGCTTAGTGATGTCCAATGATGTCAGACAGCATATGTCTGTCTGTCCACCTCTCAATTCTTCTTGTCTTTGGTCTCGTTCTGCTCCTAGGCTCTCTCCACCAGATGGACTTAGTATGTCCAATGGCAAGAGGCTGGTTCTGCCATCAGCAACATGGCTTTGGTGTGGATAAAAGTTCCCATCCCAAGCCGGGCGTGGTGGCACACGCTTTTAATCCTAGCACTTGGGAGGCAGAGGCAGGTGGATCTTTGTGAGTTCAAGGCCAGCCTGGTCTACAGAGTGAGTTCCAGGACAGCTGGGGCTACAGGGAGACCCTGTCTCAAAAAGACCAAAAAAAAAAAAAAAAAAAATTTCCCATCCCTGCCAGGCTAACAACCGTTAGTAACTCCAGTTCTAAAGGAGTCCAATGCCATCTTCTGACCTTCACAGGCATTGCACAACACTGGTACACTCACATAACAGGCAGGTGATACACTCATACCCATAAAATAAAAATAAAAAATAATAGTTGTGTGTGGTAGCACATGCCTTTAATCCCAGCACTTGGGAGACAGAGGCAGACAGATCTCTGTGAGTTCCAGGCAAGCTGGGGCTACAAGAAAACACTGTCTCAAAAAGACCAAGAAATAATAAAATAATAAAATATTAACAACAACAAACAAACCCCAAACCCCCCTGTCCTAGTTTGTCTTCCATTGCTGTGACAAAACACTCTGACCAACACCAACTTGGGGAGGAAAGGGTTTATTCAACTTACATCTCCTGGGTCACAGTTCATCACTCAGGGAGCCCAAGGCGGGAACTCATGGCAAAAACCTGGAGGCAGGAGCTGAAGCACAGGCCATGGAAGAATGCTGTTCACTGGCTTGCTCTCCACTGGCTTGCTCTCCTGACTCATGCCCAGTTTGCCTTCTTATACCATACACAACCACCTGCCCAGGGTGGCACTACTCATTGTGGGCTGAGCCCTCCCATACTGCTCGACCAAGACAATACTCCACAGATGTGGCCACAGGCCAATCCAATGGAGCCAATTCCCCAATTGAGGCTCCCTCAACCCAGGTGTGTCAAGTTGACACTAAAGCTATCCAGCACACCCCCAAATAAAAAAAAAAAATGCAAACAACTTTAATGTACCTTTTAAAAGGAGAAATTGTGTGTCTATGTATTTACTTTTGTAGAGGGGTTGTGCCATGGTGCATGTGTAGAGATGGGAGGGTAACTTGTGGGAACAGTTTCTCTCCTTCTATCCAGTGGGTCCCGGAAATTGGATTCAGGTTGTTAGGCTGCGTGCCATCTTTACCTGCTAAGCCATCTCGTTGGTCCTTCCAAGTTTTTTATTTGTATGCTTGGATAGTTACATAATTCTGAGAAAGTCACAAAATGTATATCCTCCCAATAGTAAATAAACATTCTATCACCTTGTCAATATCAATAATAAACACTTAAATTTTTGTCTGTTTGGAAGGTGAAAATGGTAAATCCTTACTGCTTTAATTACATTTATTTAATCATGAGACTATTTTTCCTCACAGGAAACACTTTTTATGCTTCTCTTGGGGCATAAATATATATATTTAAAGTGAGTCTTCAGGGGCTGGAGAGATGGCCTAGCGGTTAAGAGCACCGACCGCTCTTACAGAAGACCCGGGTTCGATTCCCAGCACCCACATGGCGGCCGAGAACCGTCTGAAACTCCAATTCCAGGAGAACTCCAGTTCCAGGGGAATCCGAGACCCTCTTGTGACCTCCACGGCATTGCACAACATGGGTGCACAGACTTGCATGCAGACAGTACATTCATACACATACAGAAATAAATAAAATTAAAAAAAAATAATGTGAGTCTTCAGTGGGTAAGATCACTGGCTACTCTTTTTTTTTATTTTATTATTTTTTATGTGTATGAATGTACTGTCTGCATGCAGGTTTGTGCACCCGTGTCATGCAATGCCACGGAGGTCAGAAGCCCGGTCCTCTGCAAGAGCAGTTGGCGCTCTTAACCGCTAGGCCATCTCTCCAGCCCTGGGGCATATATTTTTAACACCTGCAGAATATTCAGTTTTGTGGATATCTTTTAATTTGCGTACACACTACTTATATGGTTTCCCAATGACTGTGAATACCTTCGTATATGAAGCTTTCTTTCTTGTACATTTGGATGTTCATCTTTAATGTACTATTCTGGAAGACAGATTCCTGGGTCAACAAAGTGAACATTTTTATTACTCAATCCATATCGTCAGATGCCTTCTCAAGGGACCACACAGTAGACAGTGCCCTCAGTTTTTATTGTACTCTTATCAACATTCAGTGTTGTTAATAAAAATAGACTTTGGTACAAAGTGGAATCCTCAATTCATTTCTATTTTAATTGTCAGGGAGGTAGTCTAGTATCATATTTGTTTATTAACAATTTTGTTGCCTCTCAGAGCTGCCTATTCCTCTTTTCCCTACACTTGATTGATAGTACATCCTTACACAAAGGAAATAAGATACTGTTTTATCTGGGAAACTGCTATCTCCTCAGGCCCCGTGACCTTCTGGGAAATTATTGACTGATACTAGATTATCAGTGTCAACCTTCTCTGGGAGCACTTGGGAGAGGGAGCTGTTGGATAGACTTTGGCCATAAGAATGAATACATGGGAAAACGGAGTGAAAAGCGACTAGACTAGAAGAGCGGGTGCAAATGGAGTGGTGGGGATATGAGAGTCAGGGTGAACATCCTCAGGCAGCATAGACAGCATGCTCACCCTGAGCTCCCCATCTAAGCTTCTAAATGGAACCCTGGTGTCCTACTTTAATTTCTGCCACTGTAATAAAATATCCAGACTAAAAGCAACCTAGGAGAGAGTTTATTTTAGCTTACAATTCCAGGTTACGGTCCATCATTTCAGGGAAGTCAAGGAGGCAGGAGCTTGAAGCAGTTATCACTGTCGCAGCACAGAGCCTGGAGAGAATGGCTGCGTGCTTGCCGATTGCTGCTGCTGTACAATTCAAGTCTCAAACCCAGGGAAGGGCGGTGTCTAAGTGTAGGCTGAATTTTTCCGCATCAACTAATATAAGACTATTTCCCATTGAGACTCTCTTCCCAGGTGATTGTAGATGGTGTCAGGTTGACCATTAAAATTCACAATCACACCTGTTGACCAGCGTGGCTGTGGTTGCGCTTCAGAACGCCCACCCGTGTCACCACCTTCTTGAGGGGAGTGCTACAAGCCAATAGGCTGGCATGAGGCGGGGGTTTCATCCAGCAGGGACTTCTTCTTCATTTATATAGCTATTGAGTTTCACCAGTCTTTTTAAAAAATCCTTTGGGGCTGGAGAGATGGCTTAGCAGTTAAGAACACCGACTGCTCTTGCAGAGGACCCAGGTTCGATCCCCAGCACCCACATGGCTGCTAACCATCTTTAACTCCAGTTCCAGGGGAATCTGACGCCCTTTTCTGACCTCTGTGGCAATGCACGGCACAGGTGCACCAACCTACATGCAGACAGTATACTCATATACATAAAAAAATAATAAATTAAAAAAAGAAAAAATATTTTGTTTAGGCTGGGCATGGTGGCTCATGCCTTTAATCCCAGCACTCAGGAGGCAGAGGCAGGTGGATCTCTGTGAGCTCAAGGCCAGCCTGGTCTACAGAGTGGGTTCCAGGCCAGTTGGGACTAAAGGGAGACCTTGTCTCAAAAAAAAAAAAAATCGAAAAAGAAAAAAAGAAAAAATATTTTGTTTATCATTTTTATTATGTATTTGAGTGTTTTTAAAAATTATTTATTTATTTATTATTTTTATATGTATGAGTGTACTATCTGCATGTAGGTTGGTGCACCCATGTCGTGCAATGCTACGGAAGTCAGAAGAGGGCATCGGATTCCCCTGGGACTGGAGTTAAAGATGGTTCTTAGCCACCATGTGGGTGCTGGGAATCAAACCCAGGTCCTCTGCAAGAGCAGTCAGTGCTCTTAACCGCTGAGCCATCTTTCCAGCCCCATATTTGAGTGTTTTACCTGCATGTATGTAAGTGCAATGCCTAGAGAGGTCAGAAGAGGGTGTCAGATCCCCTGGAACTAGAGTTACAGATGGTTATTAGCTGCCATGTAGGTGCTGGGAACTCAGTCCAGATCCTCTATAAGAGTAGTCAAGAAAAACACAAAAAAGAGTAGTCAAGAGCCGTCAGTGCTCTTAACTGCCCAGTCATCTCTGCCACTCTTTTTTATTTTTTATTTTTTATTTTTTGGTCTTTTTGAGACAGGGTCTCCCTGTAGCTCCAGCTGTCCTGGAACTCACTATGTAGACCAGGCTGGCCTTGAACTCACAGAGATCCTCCTGCCNGAGAACTCCAGTTCCAGGGGAATCCAAGACCCTCTTCTGACCTCCGCAGCATTGCACGACACGGGTGCACAGACTTGCATGCAGACAGTACATTGATACACATACAGAAATAAATAAATGCCCGGCATGGTGGTGCACGCCTTTAATCTTTGCACTTGGGAGGCAGAGGCACGCAGATCTCTGTGAGTCTGAGGCCAGCCTGGTCTACAGAGTTCCAGGACAGCCAGAGCTACAGGGAGACCCTGTCTCAAAAAAGAGACAATAAATAAATAAATAAATGTTAATCTCATATCTAGTATTTATCTATCTATCTATCTATCTATCTATCTATCTATCTATCTGTCTGTCTATCTATCCATCTCTTTGAGACAGGGTCTCCCTGTAGCCCCAGCTGGCCTGGAACTCACTATGTAGACCAGGCTGGCCTTGAACTCACAAAGATCCACCCGCCTCTGCCTCCCAAGTGCTAGGATTAAAGACGTGCGCCACCACGCTTGGCTGAGTTTCACCACTCTTAAACAGTCTGTGCTAACTAGATCTACTTAACATCCTCTGTTAATTAATTTAGCATCTAGATCATTGTTTTTAGATCGTATTACTTTTATAACTAATTTTCACACATAGATAGCTTTTGTGACTTTTTATATATACATATGTAAATATATATATATGTGTATATGTATACATATGCGTAGTATTTATCCAGACCATTTGATTGTTTGTTTTGAGACATGGCCTTCCCATATAGCCCAGGCTGGCTTCAAACTCATGATTCTTGTGCCTCTGCCTCCTGAGTGCTGGGATTATAGGCGTGTGCCCCTCCACCTGGCATGTACAGTCTATCACACTGCCTTCTATACTGTGGTGTGTATGTACGTGTGTATCAATTCATCTCTTTGGGGAAATTCACATTAACTTTTTCTCTTTTAAATGTTAATCTCGGGGCTGGAGAGATGGCCTAGTGGTTAAGAGCGCCGACCGCTCTTGCAGAGGACCCGGGTTCGATCCCCAGCACCCACATGGCGGCCGAGAACCGTCTGAGACTCCAATTCCAGGAGAACTCCAGTTCCAGGGGAATCCAAGACCCTCTTCTGACCTCCGCAGCATTGCACGACACGGGTGCACAGACTTGCATGCAGACAGTACATTGATACACATACAGAAATAAATAAATGCCCGGCATGGTGGTGCACGCCTTTAATCTTTGCACTTGGGAGGCAGAGGCACGCAGATCTCTGTGAGTCTGAGGCCAGCCTGGTCTACAGAGTTCCAGGACAGCCAGAGCTACAGGGAGACCCTGTCTCAAAAAAGAGACAATAAATAAATAAATAAATGTTAATCTCATATCTAGTATTTATCTATCTATCTATCTATCTATCTATCTATCTATCTATCTGTCTGTCTATCTATCCATCTCTTTGAGACAGGGTCTCCCTGTAGCCCCAGCTGGCCTGGAACTCACTATGTAGACCAGGCTGGCCTTGAACTCACAGAGATCCACTTGCCTCTGCCTCCCAAGTGCTGGGATTAAAGGCATGCACCACCATGTCCTGCAAATTTTTATTTCTTTAAAAATTTTTATTTACATGTATGTGTGTATGCCACATGTGTGGGGGTGCCCTCGGATGGAGCCAGAAGAGGACATCAGATCCCCTGGAGATGGAATTATAAATGGTTGTGAGCCACCCTATATGGGTGCTAAGAACTGAACTTGGGTCCTCTGTAAGACCAGAAAGCTGGGGGCTGGAGAGATGGCTCAGCAGTTAGGAGCACGAGGACCTGGGTTTAATTCTCAGCACCCACATGATAATTAACAGCTGTCCATAACTGACCTCTTCTGACCTCTGCGGGCATTGCGTGACATGGGTTCACTTATATACATACAAGCAATACACTCATACATATCAAACAAACAGATCAGCAAGGGTTCCTAACTGCTAAGCCTTCTCTCTCCAGCCCGTAATTTAATTTTTCAGTGTTACTGAAATATATAGAGCTTAAATTATGGTGAGTTCTAATAAATGCACATGCCCGTGCAACTCACATGTTATTGTTCTGTCTCCCTAGTAAGATTTCCTGTGACCCTCCCAGCCAATCCTGGTCCTGGCCTGCTGGGCCAGAGGCAGATTCCTGTTAATGTAGATCATCCTCCCCTGCTCCAGCATTTCATACAAGTGCAGCTATAAAGTGTGGAATTCTCTGCGTCTGGCTCCTTTTACTCTGCATAATGTATTTGAACATATCCATGTCATTCCTGTTGAGACACTGTTCCTTTTTACTGCTTGATGACACTATGATGCAGGAGCATAGCACTGTTTATTCATTCTCCTGTGGACTGACATTTGGGGCATTTCTAGCATTTAGCTTATTATGAACAATGCTCCAGTGGACGGTCTTGCACAAAACTTTTTGTGGACATATATTCTTATTTATCTTGGGTAAATACCCAAGAACAGAGTGGCTAGATTAGATTGCAAGTATATGTTTAAGGTTTTTAGAAACTGCTATGCTGTTTTCCAGAGGGTTGACACCATTTTACATCCACGCCAGCAGTATGTGAGCTCCCAGTTTCTCTATAGCCTGGCCAACATATGGTGTTAAAAAGGCTTTTAAATTTTAATTACTCTGGCGGGCTATATATAGTATTAACCCATTGCAATAATAATTTTCATTTTTTTCCAATAATTTAGGATATTGAGCACTTTTTCTTTGCTTATTGGCTATTAGTATATGGTACATTTGATATAGAAATTAAATCCTTATTTAGTCAAGTTTAGTGATAATCTTTTCTAGTATGACTTTATTGCATGTATGTATATATTTGGGTTGCTTTGAGGCACAGCCATTTTTGAGGTTGTTTTTAAGTTTTATTTATTATCTTTATGTGTATGAGTGTATTGCCTGTGTGTGTATAAGTGGACCCATGTTGTGCAATGCCTGAGGAGGTCAGAATTGGGCATCAGATCCACTGGAACTGGAATTAGGGATGGATGTTAGCCACCATGTGGGTGCTGGGGATTGAACCTGGGGCCTCTTTGAGAGCAGTCAGGGCTCTTAGCTGCTGATCCATCTCTTCAGCCATGAGGCATAGCCATTTGTAACTCCAGCTCCAAGGGATCTGAGACCCTCTTCTGGCTCTGGGGACACCCACACACATACACATAAATAGAGATTTAAAAATAAATGAAATCAATGGCAATGACAAATTAGATATTAGATTTGTGGGAAATTGGACACAATTTGGCAGAATATATATATATATATATATATATATATATATATATAATTTGGGGGGCTGAAGAGATAGCCTAGTGGTTAAGAGCGCCAACTGCTTTTGCAGAGGACCCGGGTTTGATCCCCAGCACCCACATGGCAGCTGAGAACCATCTGTAACTCCAGTTCCAGGGGAATCCGACGCCCTCTTCTGACCTCCGTGGCATTGCACGGCATGGGTGCACAAACCTGCATGCAGACAGTACATTCATACACATACAAAAAAAAAAGATAATTTGGGAATTAATTTCTTTTCTTTTTTTTTTTGTCTTCTTGAGACAGGGTCTCCCTGTAGCTCTGGCTGTCCTGGAACTCAATCTGTAGACCAGGCAGGGCTTGAACTCACAGAGATCCGCCTGCCTCTGCCTCCCAAGTGCTAGGATTAAAGGCGTGTGCCACCAAGACCAGCGGGAATTAGTTTCTTAACCGTTTTATTTATTATTTTTTATTTTATGTGTATGAGTATTGCTTCAGGTATATAAGTGTACCCACATGTGCAATGCCCACAGAGGACAGAAGAGGGTGTCAAATGCCCCTGGAGCTGGAGTTACAGATGGTTGTTAGCCACCATGTGGAACCTGGTTCCCCTGCAGGAGTAGCTAGTGTTCTTAACTGCTGGGCCCCCTCTCCAGCCTCCTTGGGATTAGTTTGAAATGAACATTTAAAAGAAAAAAAGTAAATGTGAATTTTCCCCAAAGAAGTAAATTAATAATACACATGTACATACACACCACAGGTATAGTGGGCATTGTGAAAGATTGTATATGCAGGCAGAGGGGCACAGGCTTTCGGTCCCAAGCACTCAGGAGGCAGAGGCCCAGGGACCGTGAGTTTCAAACCACCCTGGGCTAGCCCAGGCTGACCTTGGAACTCACTATATGGGCCAAGCTGGCCTCAAACGTGTAGCAATTCTCCTGCCTTAGCCTCCCTAGTGCTGGGATTATGCCTAGCAATTTTTATTATTTTTTTTTATGTGTATGAGTGTACTGTCTGCTTGTAGGTTGGTGCACCCGTGTTGTGCAATGCCGCGGAGGTCAGAAGAGGTTGTCGGATTCCCCTGGAACTGGAGTTAAAGACAGTTCTTAGCCGCCATGTGGATGCTGGGAATCGAACCTGGGTCTTCTGCAAGAACAGTGGGTGTCTTAACCACTGAGTCATCTCTCATGCCCCAGCAATTTTATTTTAAACTGAAAACTCCTTCTTACTGACGGGGTGAGCATCCGCTTGGTTTGAGCACTATAGGGGTTTGGCGCCCACCATCCCGACAGCCTCTTTGAGGCTGGGATGAACAGTTCACCTGCCCACCAAGATAAAGTCTCATATCCTAAGACCCTCCTTTGATGTACCAGGCAGAGAATATGTCACACCTCCTACTAGCAACTCATCCTAAGTTTCGTTATCCAGGCAGGGAGCCATGATGGCGCGCACCTTCCCGGCTCTCACTCCCCACCCCTCTATTCCCACCTCACTACGTCTGTTGAATAGTATAAAGGCCCTGACTTTTGCCAATAAAGCTGAGTTATTCCCTCAGAATCTCTCCAGGGTTAGTTCTTTCGCTGACTTGTCTCGGGCTCACCCCTCTCCCTCCTGGCTCTGGCCTGAGGCTCAGTAACCATTCGGAAACAGAGAGGAAGCAACGGGAACATCTTACCACTAAATGTTTTCACTCGTTTCCTTCTAATACTTTGTTGATTACCGTCTTAAACATTACAGTGTGAAGCTATGTTTGGTTTTAAATCTTAAGGAAACTATTAGTTACTTTTGTGCTGCTGTGACCCAAACACCTGGCAGAAACAATTCAAGGAGGAAGGATTTGTTTTGGCTCATGGTTTCCAAAGGGTCTCAGGCCATCCCAAGAGGAAAGGCATGGTGGAGTTCACAGCAGCCTGAGTGGTGGCAGCCACTGTTCACATCATGGAGCTAGAACCACCAGCAAGTCCAACCTCCAAGAGCCTTTCCCTAGCGACCTACTTCCAACAGCCTCTCAATAATGTGCCACTAGCTGGAGAAGCAGCTACGAGCCTAGGCAGCTAGAGAGATGGTTCAGTGGTTAAGAGCACTCACTGCTTTTGCAGAGGATCTGATCTAGGTTTAATTCCCAGCACCCACATGGTGGCTAACAACCATCCTTAACTCCAGGGCATCTAATGCCCTCTTCTGGCCTCTGTGGGCATTGCACACATAGGTGTACTTACATACATGAAAGCAAAACCTACACATAAAATAAAAATAAAGAAACAATTTAAAATATGAGTCTGTGGGGTCTAATTCAGAGCTCATGGACAGCGGAAGTGATTTGTCTGCATGTAGTGAATAGACCCAGCCACATACTGAGTAATAATCACTTGTTCCTTTCTCTACTTGTTTGGTCTACTGCCTATCTCAAACCAACTTCTACATATACCTGGTTCTAGGTCCATATTACTGTTACTGTTGATTTCCCCACCAATAGTGTTTTCAATTATCAAGGTTATAGAGTTTCCAAGTACACAAGTCTGAGGTATTTCTAGTCATAGTATAGCTATGCCTGAATAAAGAAACAGACTGACTTTTAGCATTCACTTTAAAGCTAAGATTGAACCTGAGAACCAGTTCCTTCAGATATCTCATGGAGCTGTGCTCTTGAGCCAGGCTTCACTCTTCTTGTACTGAAATAGAATCTCCAGCATGAATTGGGGGGGGGGGGCAGAAGCTAGGAGCCACCCTTATCAGCAAATCTTTCCCTTTGGTCCTTAGGTCTAGAATACACACACACACACACACACACACACACACACACACACACAAAACTACAAACAGACTTCTAAATTCTTCTCAATGTTTTCAATGAGAAAACATGTTTCTACACTTTGATATGTTAGTCACACACACACACACACACACACACACACACATTTATTTTTATTCATTGTCCTGGGTAGAGAGTAAGGTAGGGTTTGGAGAGATTAAGTCAGGTGCTCAGGTCACAGAGGAGCAGATGGTTCAGTGAACATGTCTATAGTATAACTTTTGGTTGCTAGGTTGGGTAAAAGTCATTCGTTCTAATTATGTCCACATTGTAAAAGTCATTCCTACATAAGTCTGCTTTTAAAAAAATACATTTTGGGGCTGGAGAGATGGCCTAGTGGTTAAGAGCGCAGACCGCTCTTACAGAGGACCCAGGTTCGATCCCCAGCACCCACATGGCGGCTGAGAGCCGTCTTTAACTCCAGTTCCAGGGGAATCCGACACCCTCTTCTGACCTCCGCGGCATTGCACGACATGGGTGCACAAACCTACATGCAGACAGTACATTCATACACATACCAAATAAATAAAATAAAAAAAACCAATAAATAAAACCAGATAGTGCTCCTAACCGCTGAGCCATCTCTCCAGCCCCCACAAGTCTGCTTTTGTTGCTTCTTACTTCTTCAGACATTTATTTTAGATCAGTTATTTGTCTAAGCTAATGGTGGTATGGTGAATAATGATTGTCTCCCCACACTGCCCAAAGATGTCCACACCCTAGTACCTGGAACTGGCGAGGATGTTATCTACACAGCAGAAAGGATTCTGCGATTCTGCAGATGTGGCTAGCAGAGGACCTGGAGATCATCTTGGGTTATCAAGGTGAATCCTTTGTGATCACGAGGATCCTTAGAATAGGGAGACAAGAAGGAGAGAGAGAGAGAGAGAGAGAGAGAGAGAGAGAGAGAGAGAGAGAGAGAATATGGAAGCAGAAGTTGGAGTCAGGTGTCCAGAGGAGGCAGGAGTACCTGTTCTCCTAGAGGATCCAGAGGCTCCAGCCTGCAGACACCCTGCATATTGAACTGCTGACCCTTCAGACCTGTGGAAGAGTAGTAGGTTATAACAGCAACAGGAAACTACGCTAACAAAATTTATTTTTAAGCCAGGAGTGGTGGGAGCCCATGTCAGCAATCCCAACATTTTGAAGGCTAAAGCTGGGGGATTACCATGAGTTCCAGGTCAGGCTGGGCTGCAGAGTGAGACTCTGCTTTTAAAAAGAAGAATGAGGGCCGGGCATGGTGGCACACGCCTTTAATCCTAGCACTCAGGAGGCAGGGGCAGGCAGATCTTTGTGAGTTCAAGCCTAGCCTGGTCTACAGAGTGATCCAGGTCATCTGGGGCTACAGGGAGACCCTGTCTCGAAAATACAAAAAAAGAAGAAGAAGAAGAAGAAGAAGAAGAAGAAGAAGAAGAAGAAGAAGAAGAAGAAGAAGAATAATGAGGGGCTGGAGAGATGGCCTAGCGGTTAGGAGCGCCGACTGCTCTTGCAGAGGACCTGGGTTCGATCCCCAGCACCTACATGGTGGTTGAAAACTGTCTTTTAACTCCAATTCCAGGGGAATCCGACACCCTCTTCTGACCTCCGTGGCATTGCACAACACGGGTGCACAAACCTACATGCAGACAGTACATTCATACATATACGAAAATAAATAAAAATTAAAAAAATAAATAAAAAGAAGAATGAGGGGCTGGAGAGATGGCTCAGTGGTTAAGAGCACCAACTGCTCTTGCAGAGGACCTGGGTTCGATTTCCAGCACCCACATGGCGGTTAAGAACAGTCTTTAACTCCAGTTCCAGGGGAATCCGACACCCCCTTCTGACCTCCTCGGCATTGCACGACATAGGTGCACCAACCTACAGGCAGACAGTACACTCATATGCATAAAAAATAATAAAAATTAAAAGAAGAATGAAAGAAGGAGGAGGAGCAGGAAGAAGAAGAGGAAGGTGGGGAGAAGGAGATGAAGAGGAGGTAGAAAATAATAATAACAAGTTGAGAACAGCAGCCCACAGTTGTAATCTCAGTTACTTGAGAGGCTGAGCTGGGAACATTCTTGAACCTGAAGTTTAAGATTAGCTTGGGCAACATTGTAAAACCCTGTGTCAAAAAAAAAAAGAAAAAAAGAAAAAATAATGATGTGCTATGATTTTGGTTGGAACTGTATTAAGAAGAGAACTTAACTTGGAAAGAACTGTCATGTTTACACTACTCAGTCTTATGTCTGGACTGCTCCAGAAAGTGTTCTTGAACCCTCTGTGTTTCTGCTCATTGACTGTTGATGAAGATAGTCTCCTCAGAGGGAGACCCAAGGCCAGAGTTTGAGGGCGAGTAGTTTATTTGGGAGGCAATCCTAGGAGACACAGGTAGGAGAGGAGGAAGGTGGGGCCAGGAAGGAAAGGCAGCTAATAACGAGATTTGATCAAGCAAGTAAGTCATCGCTTGGAGTGATTGACGTTTCCTCTCACTGGGGAATTCTGGGAACCGAGCAGAGGAACCCACACGCCTCAAGGCTAGGCAGGTTTTCTCTAGGGAGCCCCATATCACCTAACTGCTGGGAATGGAGGGGCACAGACAGGTGCAGAAAGGATCCTCAAAACTCATGAGATTGTAAGGCAAACCTCGTCTGCAACCACCCTGCATGGGCTTCCCTGCCCATTGGCCCGATGCCACAAAATCTCCTGCGTGCTTGCCAGGAGGTGATGTCACAACAGGAGATAGAACTGGTCCAAGTCTGTACAGGATGTGGTAGTTGGAACAACTCCCCAAAGGACAGCCACCTGTTGAGTACTGCATGGATGTGGCAAGGGGCCTGTCCTCTGCCATTGTGAGCAACACCTGATTTCTAGACAGCTCTTTGCCCTTGGGTTTATCTTGCCTGCCAAGACCTAAGGCAGAGCACAGTGTTGGAGGATTAAAATTATCTTCCCATGCTGGGTGTGTGGTGCACGCCTTTAATCCCAGCACTCAGGAAGCAGAGGCAAGTGGATCTTTGTGAGTTCAAGGCCAGCCTGGTCTACATAGTGAGTTCCAGGCCAGCTGGTCCTACAGGGAGACCCTGTCTCAAAAAAAAAAAGAAGTCTTCCCAGCACTTCTGATGATTGGCTAAGATTGGTGAGTATACCTCAGCTTCTTGCTTCGGGAAGGTGTGTATTTCATACTGGTTCTGAGAGTTCCCTAGGGTCTCAGAGCTTGATGTCACATCTTCTATTGTCTGCTCTCCTGTGCTTGTCCCCTTTCTATGACTATAACAAACACTGGAGACAATCAACTTATAAAGAAAAAAGGATTGTTTTGTTCATAGTGTTAGAGTTTCCAGTCTGCCATTGATTGGCTCTCTTGTTCTGGGTTCATCACACAGTGACACAGTGCTAGAGACTGACAATGCAGGAGTGTGGAGCAGAGCAGGACTCACCCCAAGAAGAGACTGCAGCTCCATTCTCGCTTTTGAAGATGGGCCTCCAAGGACCTAAAACCCTCTCTCTAGGCCCCACCTCATAAAGCATCCTTCACCTTCCAGGACCAAGCCTTTAACACAGGCCTTCAGGGGACACTGAAGATCCGAACTGAACCACTTCACTTTCCTGATTACACCTGAGTCCCTAACAGGCATTTTCTGGGGTCACATCCTGAGTAAACACTTCAAATTCTTTGTTAAAATTTATTGGGCCTGGAGAAATGGCTCAGTGGTTAAGAGCTCCGACTGCCCTTGCAGAGGACCGGGGTTCAATTCCCAGCACCCACATGCCACCTAAGAACCATCTTTAAGCCAGGGGTGGTGGCACACACCTTTAATCCTAGCACTTGGGAGGAAGAAACAGGTGGATCTCTGTGAGTTCAAGGCCAGCCTGGTCTACAGAGTGAGTTCCAGGCCAGCTGGGACTATAGGGAGACCCTGTCTCAAAAACAACAACAAAAAAATGTTTATTATTTATCTTTTTGAGACAGGTTGTTAGCTGCCATGTGAGTGCTGGGAATTGAACCTGAGTCCTCTGCAAGAGCAGATAGTGTTCTTAACCGCTGAGCCATCTCTCCAGCTCCAACACTTCAAAATCTTTATGGTTAACATCTAGAGGGGTCCAAACCAAGATGTCAAGCAATGGACTGAGATGGCCAAGAGGTGAGGTGTAGACCTTCAGGTATTGGAAGCAGAGGCAGCATTATCAAGCCAGGAGAGTGGGACTTTGAGTAAGGCTGAGAGGACCCCGGTGTCCTTTCCGCCGTTCTGTTCTTAGGATTCCTTGATCATTCTCTTCCCACCTGACCTGTCGCAATGGTTACTTCTCATGATCTGACCCTGAGACCAGAGAGCCTGTAGCAGCTTTGGCCGGTGGTCAGCTGCCTTTGAACTCATAGGAACCTGTTTGCTCACGTTCACAGAGGCAGGATCCCAGGCCCGCTGAGAACAAACGATTTTGAGTTGGGTGCTTTCCTGGAAGGGGAGAAGCAGCAGAGGCTGAGGCTCCGGGGAGGGTGTTGCGCTGGGAACCTCCCTGGTTACCATGGGGACAGAAGGAGTGGAGCCTCTCCGGATCTATAGCCCATAAAAACATGCGCGCCAAAATGCAAGCAGAAGGCCCTGCAGATACCCTCGGACACAGTGATTTACGGAGCAATCAGAACTCTTGTGAAAAGCTGTGCGGGAAGTGGAGCCATGATTCAGAGCCTGCGTGGCTTGGACCTTTAATGAGTTTAGATGGGAATGATTTGCCCATTTAGGATGCGGGGTCTGTCTGAGCCCCTCCCTGGAGGATGATGCCTCTACCTCTCTGAAGACTCCCAAGTAGACTGGAAACCCAGCTAACCCAGCCAAGGGGTCCAGAGCCCTGAAAGCGTTCAACTGGAAAGTATCAGCCAGCACCATGAATTGGTTATGGTTTGTTCTGACTGAAACTCACTCATCTTGAAATTTAGTCTGCATTAAGATATTTTGAGATATTAGGAAGTAGGAAGTCAGACCTCTAAGAGATGATTAGCGCTCTGCCCTCGTGAATAGATTCCCCATTCTCGGGACTAACAGACTCCTGGATTAGTAGGCTTTGGTTATCCCCAGAGTGGGTCAGTTCGGTTGGCTCTCTTATGGAAGCCCTTGCCATGTGATGTCCTGGGCCACCTTGGGAGCCCGTTCTGCCAGCAAGAAGGCCTTTACCAGATATATCTTCCCAACCTTGAATCGGAGCCATGGGTTAAAATAGACCTCTTTTTAAACTTGCCCAGTCTGCAGTATTATGCTATTAGGAGCAGAAAATGGACTAAGAAGCTGGCTACCATGAAGGAACTGAGACACTATGAATTGCAAGTTGTAAGGCTCTTCCAAAAGGAGGAAGCTGGAGCCCAGAGAGGTCAAGTGACTTGTTCAGAGTAACATGGTACATCAGAGACCGTTAATATCAGTGATAAGCACAGTGGAGAGGAGAGAGGCTGTTAAGGTCTCTTCAGGAAGATCTGGCATAATTCCTGCTTAGAATGTGAATGGTAATCTAGAGTGTGAAAGATGTAAATAGTAGCATCTGGGCTTTTAAATCCTGAGCATTTGAATAGCTTTCCTAAGTGCAAAGTATGCGTTATGACATCTTTAGAATCTTTAATGGTTGGTTTCTGCAATTAAGAGGGAGGCTATTAATATTGAGTGGTGACCTGGATTAATACTGAGTGGTGACTGGATTGAAAGCAGCATTTGCACTCTGTTTAGCAGAATCATTTCCAGTGTCTCCAAACAGAGGGTGTAAAACAAGGCATTGGGTGGGTGTCCCGGGAGGCCAGGGTTTGGTGAGGCCCCTCGGAGGGACCCATGGACCTGGGCAGGGATTAAGTTGTGTTTACTATCATAGATTCTAAGGGCATATATGTTTATTATTTTTAAAAGGCCATAAAAAATGGAAGACAGGTTTAGATACACATGTAGAACAATAATGCCCCATTAACTGCTTTCCAAAACCTCTCTAGAAATAATGATTTTTAAAAATTGGGCTCAACTTTATTTAGAGGTTTGTGTGTTTAAATTTCCAGAGAGATGAATTTGCATGGCTGCTTTATTGTCTACTTTTGAAAGGCTGTATTATAATTTATGAGCCTGTTTCTGGGTCATTTCCAGGTTTTCAATATTACAAATAACATGACGATGAATGAATGTCCTGGCCAGTAAACCCCAAGCATCACTTCTGACAGGCCGTGCTGGGTTCCCACAGAGGGCAGGGCCAGCGAAGCCTGGTCATCGTGCCCAGGGCACCACCCTGGCTCTTGGCTGCAACCTAAGCCTCCTGGAGGATGAGCTAACAGGGTGGAGGAGGCAGAGGTCTGGGAGGACTGCCAGGCCATGGGCCTCGGGCAAGTGCATTTCTGCACCTCAGTTTCCCCGGTTGTGAAAAAGTTAGATTTTGATTTTCATTTTTAAAAAATTTCTTTTTATACAAAACAAGCAACATGTATTTATTTAATATACATTGTAAGGGCTCAAGGAGACAATTAAAAAAATGGAAATAAAACAAAAATCACAGCTCAAGATACAGTCATATATGGATCAGGGCAAGGACAGAACATATAAGGAAAAAATAAAAAGAGCACAAGCCGGCGTGGTGGCACACACCTTTAATCCCAGCACTCGGGAGGCACAGGCAGGTGGATCTCTGTGAGTTCATGTCCAGCCTGGTCTACATAGCAAGCTCCAGGCCACCTGTCCCAAAAAGACTAAAAAAAAAAGACAGACCAGACAAGGCTGTGCTCTAAATAAAGTTGAGCCCAATTAGTCATTATTTCTTTTCTGGAGAGGTTTAGGGAAGCAGTTAATGGATATATATATATATATATATATATATATATATATATATATCCCTCTTCCATTTTTATGGCCTTTTAAAAATAATAAACATATATGGCATTAGAATCTATGTTGACAGCTTGGGTCAGGGCTCTTGACTGGAGACCTGCTTTGAGTAGGTTTCTTGAAGGTGTTTCTTAAAAGCTGTGGGTTTTTTCCAGAGCTCAGCTGCATGTGTATTCAAAGTGCTATGGATATCTGGTTCTTCTAACAGGCTCTGGAGAGAGAGCAAGGTGGTCCTGACGTCATATCATATAGAGTGGCCCACTTATCCTTGAGGATGACCAGGCAGATGTTACCCTGTGTGTCCACGATGGGGTGATAACAGGAAGTGAGGAACCTCGCTGTGGGTGCGTTGTAAGGGTAGCCACTGGGGAACTCTAGGGAGAGTTTGTACCTCAGATCTTTATAAACTGTGCCAGCTCCTCCGTGATGGTCCCTGTCTGATTCTATTTGATTCAGAGAAAGCAGAAAGTCCTTTGTCAGACATCATGAGGGTCATTAGCTCCTGCTGTAGCCTCTTGTCCACTGGGCCCCTGTCCTGGTTTTTCCACTGACTGCCAGGTGACTGTGGGCAAGATCCCACCACCTTGACCGTCAGTCTCTGGCACACTGCAGCACGCAGGCTGTGCTGGGTTGCGGTTCTGGGAGGCCATCTGCCTTTAAAAATCTTTTTGGAAGCTGGGTGGGGTGGCTCACACCTTTAATCCTAGCACTTGGGAGGCAGAGGCAGGCGGATCTTTGTGAGTTCAAGGCCAGCCTGGTCTACAATGTGAGTTCCAGGACAGCTGGGGCTACAGGGAGACCCTGTCTTAAAAGAACAACAACAAAAAAAATTCAAAACAAAATAGAACAAGCAAGCAAACTACCAGAAAATAAGAATGGCCTGCTCTTTCCTTAGTGTATGGTAGCATTTCTCTGTAATGCTTGCAGTCAGGCCACCGGGGAGGCTGAGGCAGAAGGATCAGGAGTTTGAGGGTAGCCTGGGCTATGTAGCAAGGTTTTGTTTCAGAACAAACACATGAAAAAAACAAAACAAAACAAAACAAAAACCAAGAAAACAACCCAGCAACAACAAAACAAAAACAATCGAGAGCAATGCCTCCGACTGGGGTCAGACCCCTGCTTGTCTCTTTTTTCATCCAACAAAAATTGATGGTTTTGCCGGGCCTGGTGGTGCACCCCTTTAGTGCCAGCACTTGGGAGCCACAGGCAGGCAGATCTCTGGGAGTTCAAGACCACCCTGGACTCCATAGTGAGTTCCAGGATAGCTGGGGCTACAGGGAGACCTTATCTCAAAAAGACCAAAAATAAATAAAAAGTTAAATAAAACGATGGTTTAATTGTGACAGAACTAGGCGCTTCCAGGAGAAAGTATGAGCATAATTTTTAAATATTTATGTGGGGAGCAGGTTAGTAAGAAGCATTCCTTCATGGCCTGTGCATCAGTTCGTGCCTCCAGTTTCCTGCCCTGAGTTCCTGCCTTGGGTTCCCTGAGTGATGAACTATGACCCAGGAGATGCCCCAGGCTGGTAGATGTTGGATTCCAGAATGTCCCCACAGCAGGTGGTCTCATTAAGTCTGAGATGTATTGTTGCAGCTGGATTTCTGAGCAATGCATCCCTTTCTGGTTCTTCTTCCGAGGGGCTGTGGAGGACGCTCGGCTTTTTTCAGCATCACCCTGTCCACGTGGGGAGCTCTTCTGACTATGCTTTGATCTTGATGGTGGAAAGCTGCAGGCTGGGCAGCGTTGTATCGTGTCCTTCCAACATGGTGGACTGCAGGCAACCACTGCTGTCGTCTTTGCTCCTCAGCACCCTGGGCTTCCTTCCCTCAGGAGGCTTCCCATCAGCTTTCAGGGCACCTGCTGCAGGAGCCTTCTGGGTTTTCTCATACTGCAGGTATCGAGACTGGACCACTCTTCCACCTTGGAGTTTCTTCCCTTTTGTCTTGGAGGCATTAAGGGGGTCAGAAGTGTTGGCAGGCTTCTGTGTGCGACGACGCTTGGAGGACTCTGCCATTTCCCCGCCTTCCACTGAAAGGGCGTCCACATTTGGATTCTGTTTGGACTTTTTAAGGACTGTGGCTTTTAAGGCTGTACTGTTTTATGCTGTGATTAATGTTAACATCATACCTTGGGGACAAGAACTGGAAAGGTGATAGTTTAAAATGTGTTTTGGGCTGGAGAGATGGCCTAGCGGTTAAGAGCGCCGACCGCTCTTGCAGAGGACCCGGATTCGATCCCCAGCACCCACATGGCGGCCGAGAGCTGTCTGAAACTCCAACTCCAGGAGAACTCCAGTTCCAGGGAAATCCGACGCCCTCTTCTGACCTCCGCGGCATTGCACGACACGGGTGCACAGACCTGCATGCAGACAGTACATTGATACATGTACAGAAATAAATAAAAAATATATTTAAAAAAAAAGTGATGTGTTTTGTGTGTCAAGTTGACAAGGGGTCAATTGTGCTGGATAGCTTTAGTGTCAACTTGACACACCTGGGTTGAGGGAGCCTCACTTGGGGAACTGGCTCCATTGGACTGGCCTGTGGCCCTGTCTGTGGAGTATTGCTTTGATTGATGAGCAATGTGGGAGGGTTCAGCCCACTATGGGTGGTGCCACCCCAGGCATGTTGTTGTGTAAGGTATAAGAGGGCATGGGCCAGAGGAGCAAGCCAGTAAGAAGCATTCCTCCATGGCCTCCAGGTTCCTGCCCTGAGTTCCTGCCTTGGGTTCCCTGAGTGATGAACTATGACCCAGGAGATGTGAAAAAAAATATTTATGTGGAAATATTTAAAACCAGCACCTGCTTTGTTTTCATGACATCTATCATTTATATTCTTTATTGTCAGGTCCCTGCATTGCTTGCTCTAGGCCTGGTCCTTTCACTGCATAGTCCTGTCTGATTCAACCATATCTAGTGGCCCCTCAGTCCACTGTAGGCAGCCTTCATCTGTGGTCACCTTTTATATACAGCCATCAGCTGACACCAGCCACGAGCTCTCAGGACACGTGGGCAGTGGCTCGCAGCTTGACCTGAATCATCCATCCCACTGCCTTCTGTTCTTGTAACCACGCCCACTTTGCAGAGTGGAACCTGGGGTCCGGGGTGCTAGGCACTCCCCAAGGCTATGGTTCTTACCTGAGGTTTCTGTCTTCCAGAGCCCACACTTTGACTCCTTGGACAGATCTTGTCCCCCAGTGCCCCCTCCTCCACCTTAAGCCTCAACACACTGGAAAGACTAAGATTTCTACCTGGGGAGTGATATAGAGGATTCTTCCATCATTGGCATGTGCCCTCCTGTGTGCCCAGACATCTGGGGCCCATGAGAGGACATCCACCTACCCTAGGAAGGAGCCTGTAGATGGGGCAATGCTGGCCCCCTGGAAGGGGGTAAGTGCTCCTGATTCCCTGGGACTTGGGCAGAGGGACCTAGGGCATGTGTCTCCCTGCAGCTGCAGTTCCCAGGCTGAGTTGGCTGTGACAGCCATGGCTGCTTCAGAACTGGAGCCACTATCCCTGGGAGTCTTGTGAATGGGCCATCAAATCCTTTTGTCTCTTGTTACTCAAATCTCAGCATGTTCCAGGGAGAGCAGGTACGTATGAAGTCTCCAAGACTTCTGGGAAAGACTGCCTTCCAAGCTGGGAAAGGGTGAGTGTGAGGAGAGAGGGCTTGGTCGCCTGTCCTGATTTTTCCACTGCCTGCCAGGTGACGGTGGGCAAGATCACGCCACCTTGACCGTCAGTCTCTGCACCTGAAAAGACAAGGTTTGTTTTCATGTGTGCTTGGAAGCTGGAAGCTGTGAGTCTGTCTCCCATTACCGGCACCTGGACGGCCTTTGCCTGTGGCTCAGAGTGTTCTACACTAGTGGATAGCGACTGCTCTGTAACACACCCGGCCCACTCATCTGTGAAATCCCCGTGGGCAGGGACGGTGTCTGATTCACTGTGCAGGTCAGTCTGTCTCTGATTGAATTTAGAGGAGAAGAGCCTGTGGGTGGGGGCAGAGGGCTACTGTTGCCATCTGCCTGCCTTCCCAGCATGGAGGGCTTCAAGTCTGGGAGGACAGCCATCAGGAACATGGTCTGTTGCATGGGACTTCACTAGGATTTTGCTGTGCAATGCGGGGGTTTGTCTGGGCCATGCCAGACAATGACATCCCCAGCTTCTGTTATCAGCCTCAGGATCTGTCTGCTCTTCACCCTGCACTTCCGGAACTCAAGGGGGGCATTCAGGTTCCTTTCTGTGCCACAGAGCCCAGTGTAGGGCTTATCAGTGTTAGGGTCCGAGAATCCACAGCAGACACACCGAAGGATGGAAAACCAAGACTTTATGGGGGGGGGGAGTAAACCAGCATGCTGGGGTGGGAGGGAAAAGGCTCCGACCCTGATAACTTGGCTCCCAGGCCTTTTATACAGGGTCTAGGGGAAGTTTAGTGGGGTTTGGGTAACTTCTAGCCTTATTGGATAATACCAGAGTTACAGCTCATGGTTAGGTCAGCCCACCTGCCCCCACATACCAAAGGTCATCTTTAGACCCAATCTTACGACTGGAACGAGGAAATGTTGAGTCAGTCTACCTGCCCTCACGTATCAACAGTAACAACAGTTATCTTTAGACAAGTTTAAATTTTATTATCTGTCTTTGAGGTCTCAAGCAACTGACCTTGAGCAATTGACCTTGTCCCTGAATTGGGCAGGTTCCAGTAATTGTTTAAAATGGTGGCTATACTCAAAATGGAGTCAGCGTGGGCCTCTCTTACAGCAGCATCGGTGCTCAGTGAGTGGGCAGAGGAGACCCTTTTCTACCTGGCTTCCCTCCATCCCTAGTAAGCTTTGTTGAAACACTCCTTCAGTAATGGTTACCAAGGGCAAAGCCAACATGGGGAACAGAGCTCTGCTCCAAGGGCGGCTTGTGTGGCCTGGGACAGTCTGACCCTTCAACCTAGAGTTATAGTGTGTCGTGTATGCTATAGTCTGGTTCGGATGTTGTAATGAAAATATGATAGTAACCAGCTGGTAAACAGGAGATATTTATTTCTCACAGTCCTGGGACTGTGAAGGCCAAGGTCAAGGCCCTGGAAGATACCGTGTCTGCCAAGGGCTGTCTTCCCGGTCCACAGACGGCACCTTTTGGCCCTGTTTTTCTTTTGGTGAGAAGGACACATGAGCTCTCTGGGGTCTCCTGCAAGGGCACTAATGCTATGGATGAGCGTCCCACCCCTGAGGCCCATTCCTGACACTGGCTCCTTGGGGCTTGAGATTCCCACATGTGGCTTTGAGGAGGGAAGGGAGACAGTGTGCTAGCGGTGTGATGAAGAGAAGGAGAAAGGGGAAGCGAGTCTCTGAATCCCAGGCCCTGGAGTCAGACTGTTCAAATCTCAGCTCTATCATTTATTAGCTATGTAACTTGAAACAAGTCACTTAATCTTGGCGCATCAGTTTCCTCACTTGTAAAACAAGGCTCTGAGAGAATGCTTGGGAGATGGGGCGTAGTCAATAAATGGAGCAACAAGGAAAAAGAAAATGGCTTTTACATCTGAATGGGCTACCGGGAAGCAGGAGATGGATTTCCCAACCACTGGAGGCAGGTATGACCCTGGACACCTCTTCAGAATTCAAGAGCTCTGCCACAGTTTGAACACTGCTGACCTAGGGACAGATAGAGACCCAGACAGAGGTAAGCATTTGTCTGAGGCCACACAGATAGAGCCAAACCCAGGGCTGAATCCAGGATCTCCTGCCTCCCAGGATAACTCTCCTTTCTCGTTGCCAGGCCAGGTTCCTTGTGAAAGTCCTATGTCTGTGTGTCATGTGTATCAGTCACCATACCACCACGTGAAATACACCCATGCGTCACAAAATCCAGTGCATAGCAGCAGTGTGAGCAGACTCACATCCATCACTGTACCAGCCAGAGTTGCTCTGAAATTCAAAAGTTGTTTTTTTATAGGTGAATGGTTTGGTTAGCTTTGGTTGTGAGTTCAAGACCAGCCTGGTCTATGTAGCGAGTCCCAGGACAGCAGGAGCTACAGGGAGACCCTGTCTCACAGAGACCAAAAAACAAAACAAAACAAAACAAAACAAAACAAAACAAAAACATATTTGGAAGCTGGGTGTGGAGGTGCACGCCTTTAATCCCAGGACTCGGGAGGCAGAGGTAGGCAGGTCTCTGTGAGTTCAAGGCCAGCCTGGTTTACAGAGTGAGTTCCAGGCCATTTGGGGCTACAGGGAGACCCTGTCTCTCAAAAAGACCAAAAACCAACAAACAAAAAAACGTACTTGGGGAGCTGGGGATGTGGCTTAGTGGAGGAGCACTTGTGTAACGTATGTTACTCCCCAGGTTTGATGTGACACCCTGGGTTTGATGTGACACCCTGGGTTTGATGTGATGCCCTGGGTTTGATGTGAGGGAGGCTGTGGGTTTGATCCTCAGTGGTGCAAATGAATAAATATTTTTTTAAATATAATCATTTTATTAATTCTTCGAGAATTTTATACAGTGTATTTTTCTATCTCCCTACGTCTCTACGTGCCGAGTTTTCTGACCTCTTTAAGAAAAACAATCCATCTAGTGCAATTTGTGGTGCTCAAATACTCCTGGGTGTGGGACCGTCCACTGGAGAGTTCAGTCCATCATGGCGAGGAAACCATGGTAGAACAGAAGTGGGAACTAGGGCTAGGTGTGGCCTTCGAAGGCCTGTTCTTAGTGACTCACTTCTCACTTCTGCCCGTTCCGCCTCCTGAAGGCTTACAGCCCGCCAAAACAGTGCTCCCTACATGAGCCCGTGAGGAACATGGTTCAGACTCTCAACACCGGCCCAGAGTGCACTGGCCACAACTCCTTGTGTGTCCAGGCATCCACCCCATTCAGCAAGGCAAGATTGAAGGTCTTTGTGATCACCTTTCCTAACTACCTGACCCCCTGCTTTCCCACTATACAAATGGGGAAACTGAGGCTGAGAGCTTGACCAAAGTTACTCAGTAAGTTAGAAGCAGGACTGGAAACTGGACCAGGCTTCTAAGCACGCTCTCCCAGCCCCTCTGAGCAGTGCGCTCCTGGGGAGGCCGCGCACAGTGGTGTGGGAAAATCCAGTTTGAGTTAGGTATGAATGGACTAGCTTTTCACCAGCATTTCTCAGGGACACAGTTGTGGGTCATAAGACCCCTCTGACCCTGCCCCAAAGGGGAGACCAGCACGTGATACAGAGAGGAAAACAGCAACTTGTGACTGGACTTGTGGCCCAAGCACAAGATACGGGGTGGAACAATAGCAAGTGACTGATACAAGGGGCGTGTTTTGGGGGTCTGGGAGATGACATCATTCTGTCTGTATAAGGTGCTGCATACAATAAATGGGTCTTCATTGCCACCCGACAAGATCTCCCGTCTGTTACTCCACGAGTGTGTAAGTATAAGCCCATCAGGCTTATGTTTTGAGTGTTGAGTACTAGCAGGTTGGCTGGAAAGAGGTCTGTCTGTCTGACTACCAGCCTGGGAAGAGAGTGTCATTTGCCTGCAGTGTTTGACTGGAAAAAGGCTGCAGAGGCTGCCATCTGGGTTTCCTGTCCTGAGGAGGTGTCAGTCCTCAGGCAAGTGAAATTAGTATGGCCAATATGGGGTGGAGGTCCGACACCCAAGGCCAAGAGTCTGAGACAGCAGTTAGCCACTCAGATTGGGCTGCAGGGTGCTAGTTCCTGCAGCCAGCTGATGTTCTGTGATTAAGGGCCAGCTCCCCCCGCCCCTTTTCCCTCCACAGCAGGAGTGAGCTATATCTCTGATCGCAGGAGATCACATACTACACAGTGGTATACTCAGGGTACGATCTCATTTTCTGTGGCCATCACACAATATCACAGACTGGATGAGTTAAATAGAGGTTTATTTTGGCTCATGGCTCTGGAGATCCCAGGTCAAGAGCTGCATCTGCTTGCTGGCAGAGTCCTGAGGTAGCAGAGGGCATGCGCTGGTGTCTTCTGGTCTCTCTCCCTTTTATGAAGCCACCAGAATAAATAATGGGGGCTCCATACTAGTAACCTCACCTAGCCCTAGTCATCTCCAGGGGCTCCACCTCTTCATGCCATAGTTGGATAGAGTCTCCACAGTGTGGATTAGATTTCAACACATGAAACCAGGAAAAAAAAAAAACATGCTACATCTGAACCAGAGTGCCTGGGCCTTCTGTCCTCTCCCAGCCCTTGGCTCCTGATGTATTTGTAGGAGAGAAATCACCTAAGAATGCCATTTATAGTCACAAACTATGCTAAATGGCATTTTAAAGATTTGAGAGATGGCTTGGCAGTTAAGAATACTGTTTGCTCTTGCAGAGGCCCTAGGTCTAATTCCCAGCACCCACATGGTGGCTAACAACTCCGTCTCCAGAGGATCCATGGCCTTCAAGGGAACTACATGCACACGGTATACTTGGATACACACAGGCAAAACACTCATATAAATAAAAATAAAAAAATAAAGATTTCTTTTTTTTTAAATTTTTTTAATTATTATTATTTATCTTTGTATGTGTATGAATGTACTGTCTGCATGCAGGTCTGTGCACCCGTGTCGTGCAATGCCGCGGAGGTCAGAAGAGGGTCTCGGATTCCCCTGGAACTGGAGTTCTCCTGGAATTGGAGTTACAGACGGTTCTTAGCCGCCATGTGGGTGCTGGGGATCGAACCTGGGTCCTCTGCAAGAGCGTCGGTGCTCTTAACCGCTAGGCCATCTCTCCAGTCCCCCCCCAAAAAATAAAGATTTCTTATGGAACATTACATATGTAGCAGAAAAAACATTTAAAATATGTATCCATGGTAGGAAGATTGGCACCCATAGGCCACCATCTGCCTTGGGCTCCAGAATGTTCCAGGTATTCTTGCATATTTCTAATGCTTCTTTCTTATCTTAGCCTCTTGCCTCTCTTGGAGGTGAGCACAAGGCAGGTTTTGGTG
Source organism: Rhizomys pruinosus (assembly GCA_009823505.1). Taxonomy (NCBI): domain Eukaryota; kingdom Metazoa; phylum Chordata; class Mammalia; order Rodentia; family Spalacidae; genus Rhizomys; species Rhizomys pruinosus. The sequence continues at coordinate 3,123,204 of VZQC01006044.1, read as the reverse complement.
TTTGTCATTTTTTCTATTTTTGTACTCATTTAAGTATATATGTACATATTGCACATCTGTATATTACTTGCTTATAGTTGCATTTGACCTTCATAAAAATAGTATTGGCTTACCAGGCATGGTGGTGCACGCCTTTAATCCCAGCACTCAGAGGCAGAGGCAGAGGCAAAAGAAGAGGGAGAGGAAGAGGAAGAGGCAGAGACAGAGGCAGGTGGATCTCTGAGTTCAAGGCCAGCCTGGTCTACATAGCAAGCTTGAGAGGCCAGCTGGGGCTACAGGGAGTCTCTATCTGAAAAAGATAAAAAAAAAAAAAAGATAGTATTGGCCTGTATGTTCTCTTCTGTGAATTACTTTTTATAATCAGTGTTGTCACTAGAATTCATCCATGTTGTTATCTATAGCTTACTTCATTCATTTTCTCTGCTGTGTAATATTTCAGTACAAGAAACACTACATGGGGGGAGGGGTGCAGGAGAGATGGCTCAGCAGTTAAGAGCAGTTGTTGATCTTCCAGAGGAACTGGGTTTGGTTCCCAGCACCCACAGGGCACCTAACAGAGGCCCATAACTCCTGCCTCAAGGGATATGAGCCCTCTTCTGGCCTTTGAATGCAACACATGCACATGGCGCGCACGCACACACACACACACACACACACACACACACACACACACATATGTAGGCAAAACACTCATAAAATAAAAGTAATAAGCAAAATATTTTTTAAAGACATTACTTGGAAAAAAAGACATTACTTGGGCTGGGCATGGTGGCTCACGCCTTTAATCTCAGCACTCGGGAGGCAGTGGCAGGCGGATCTCTGTGAGTTCAAGGGCAGCTTGTTTCAAAAGAAACGGGAACGACGAAGGCAGACAACATATATACTCTTTTGCTATTGGGCAATCAGTACAGAGTATCTCGTTGTCATGGACAATGGGGTTACAAACATTTTTGGTGATATTTTCCAGCATGCAGCAAGGAGTTCCTTTACTTAGGTGTGGAATTGCTGAATCACATAGTTCATGACTATGGAACTTTGTAAATTAAGGTCAAATTAGGGGGCTGGAGAGATGGCCTAGCGGTTAAGAGTGCCGACCGCTCTTGCAGAGGACCCGGGTTCGATCCCCAGCACCCACATGGCGGCGGAGAACCATCTGATACTCCAGTTCCAGGAGAACTCCAGGTCCAGGGGAATCCGACACCCTCTTCTGACCTCCGCGGCATTGCACCACACGGGTGCACAAACTTGCATGCAGACAGTACATTCATACACATACAAAAATAAATAAAATTAATTTTAAAAAATTAAAAAATTAAGGTCAAATTAGGAAATGTCCCACCTGCATTGAGTTCTTTCCCTGCTTCTCCAAGGATCCTCTACCGCCCCCTGCTGGCGGTGTGAGAGAGCCGGCTTAGTGGGGACAGAACTGGAGATGACGGCAACTTACAAGAAGTACGTGGCCAATTACATCAAGCACAGGGTCAAAGGTCTGAAGGTCGCCAGCCTGGACATTGAAGGTGAATCCCCCGTAACTTCACCTACAGTTTTTGCTTGTGCCATAGACAGCGTGTCATCCTTCCCAATGCAAAGCCCATCTGTCCATTAAGTCTTTTCTCTCCAGCTCAGTTCCCCCCCCCCACTTTTCTGTCTATTCAAGTCCTTCCTGTTCAGAAGGTTGATTTCAAAGCTGCTTCCTTGGTAGAGGCCCTCTGACCTCTCCAGCTCTCTGCCTCCCAGCCTGGGACGCCTCTGCTCACACAGTTATAGATCCTATGTTTATGAAATGTGGGAGCGTGGGGATGGAGAAAATGGCCATGCCCACGGATGGATTAGCTTTCACTTTATGTGTACCTTCCTCATTTTTTCATGTGCGTTATTTTGATCTATGTCACACAGATGCAATGTTGTATCTGAAGTTTTGTTTGTTTGTTTTGGTCTTTTTGAGACAGGGTCTCCCTGTAGCCCCAGATGTCCTGGAACTCACTCTGTAGACCAGGCTGGCCTTGAACTCACAGAGATCTGCCTGCCTCTGCCTCCCAAGTGCTGGGATTAAAGGTGTGCACCACCGCGCCTGGCATATATCTGATTCTTTAACCTAGACTTTTTTTTTGCCCCTTGTATTAGTCACTTTTCTGTTGCTGTGATAAAACACCATGACCAAAGGAACTTATAAAAGGAAGAGTTTGGGGCTGGAGAGATAGCCTAGCGGCTAAGAGCGCCGACTGCTCTTACAGAGGACCCGGGTTCGATCCCCAGCACCCACATGGCGGCGGAGAACCACCTGAAACTCCAATTCCAGGAGAACTCCAGTTCCAGGGGAATCCGAGACCCTCTTCTGACCTCCGCGGCATTGCACGACACGGGTGCACAAACCTACATGCAGACAGTACATTCATACACATAAAAATAAATAAAATTAAAAAAAAAAAAGGAAGAGTTTATTTGAGCTTACGATTGACAGTTCCAGGGAATTAGAGTCCATTGTGGCGGGAGGCATGGCGGCTGGAGCAGCAAGCTGAGGGTCACATCTCACAAAGAGCA
>VZQC01006044.1:3106868-3119499 GCA_009823505.1 Rhizomys pruinosus | reverse complement strand
ATTAGGCTGTCTTGAAATATCCTCTGCCAAAGACATTAGTCCATTGCTTTTCAACTTAGCATCAGGCAAGCATTTGGGCTGTGGGCAAACTGCTGCCAGACTCTTTATCAAAATATCCTCTGGAACTACAATTTTTGCAGCAATGCTTTCTTCCAAGTTTCTACTAGAATAGCCCATTAAGCTCTGCTTACAGTAGTCAGCAGCTTTTCTAGCCCAAAGTTCCAAAGTCTTCCACATGGTCAGTTCTTCACAGCGAACACCCCACTCTCGGTACCAAATAACTGTATTAGTCACTTTTCTGTTGCTGTGATAAAACACCATGACCAAAGGAACTTATAAAAGGAAGAGTTTATTTGAGCTTATGATTGACGGTTCCAGAGAATTAGAGTCCATTGTGGCGGGAGGCATGGCAGCTGGAGCAGCAAGCCAAGGGTCACATCTAGCAAAGAGCACAGGAAGCAGAGAGAGTGACTGGAGACACAAGGCTTGTTAAACTCACTAAGCCTGCCCCCAGTGACATACTTCCTCTAGCACGGCCGCACCTTCTAAGACCTCCAAAAACAGTGGCACCAACTGGAGACAAATGTCTGAATACTTAAAGCCTATGGGGGACACTCATTCAAACCACCACACCCCTCAAGTTGTTTCATAACATCATCTGTTAGTTTATCACTTGTTTGTTTTGAGATAAAGTCTCATTTAGCTCAGGTTAGCCTCAAAAGCACTTTGTAGCAGAGGCTGGTTTTGAACTCCTGATCCCCCTGCCTCTGCATCCCAGTACTGGGAGATGCACCATCCTTTTTTTTTCTTTTTCTTTCCTATTATGTATTTAGAATGCTTCAGGTTGCTAGCCATTATTACAAGGCACTGAGCCTATGATGTTCTAAAGGTATTGCTGTATGTGGGGCTATTTCTCAAGGATATATTCCTAGTATGGGGTGATAGTTAAAAGATAGCTCTGCTAGAGTCCATTCAGTTTAAAGCTGAGTACTATCTCTGTCTGTGATGTATAATCTGTGCTAGTTTCCATGTTTAACTTTATGTATCTGTCAATCAATACTAATTAGCTTATTTAATTTTGAGGCTAAATGAGCTGTTTTGGGGAAAGGGCTTATTAAAATAGTTCCTAGTTTAAAAATAACTACTAGCTGAGCATGGTGGTGCACACCTTCAATCCCAGCACTCAGGAGGCAGAGGCAGGAGGATCTCCGTGATTTCAAGGCCAGCCTGGTCTACAGAGTGAGTTCCAGGACAGCTGGGGCTACAGGGAGACCCTGTCTCGAAAAGATCAAAAAAATAAATAAAATAACTACTTAACTGCTAACTAATACTATATTCTCGGTAATGAAATTCCTAGACCAAAGATTTTGTGATCATTTTAAATGCTTTATACATAGCATTATGTTTTTTAATATAATGGAAGTTGAGAACCTGAATCTAATCATGAACTGGGAACACCCAAAAGAGTGAGATCTAGATAGGCTTTTATTTTAAAAAGCTTTTTAGATGTTTTTTTAAAGCTGAGACTTCCAGTGACCGAAACAATTCTGGGGCTTAACATTTGTGGCCATAAGGGGAAGTCTGTCTTAACCTCCCTTTCCAAGCACAGTCTGCAGTGGAGGTCAGGCATCTGAATCAGTGCACACTCAGCATTGAGGTCCACAAATACTAAATGAGTCTGAGAGCTTTAGGAGTAGATGACCCCTTTCAGATCAAACACCATCCTTTTTAACAGTCACACACAGTTTCACCACAGGTCTTCAGAAATCAGTGTGCGCAGATAGATATTCCTTGTCTTACAAAGGGACATTGTCTGAGTAAATGTTGGAAATGTTTTCTCCTTCTGCCTGTGACTGCATTCATCTCACCTGCCAGTGTGCTATGCTAGCTGAACAACGTGGTGCCCAGTGCAGTGCCCACTGTTTCCCTTCATGATCAGGTGGACGCCTGGGAACTAAGCTTTACAGCTGCTCAACTTCACAAGCCACAGTCACAAGCCACAGTGTAAGCATGGCTAGCCCAGGGGAAAGATCAAAATTCAAAGGTATGACTTCTGCTGAATGCATAATGGTAATAGTTGTAAGTGACAGAAACTCAACCTAAAAGAGCTTTGGCAAGAAAAAGAGACTTTACATGGAAGACAGTGGGATATCCCACAGAAGCTAAGGTTGGACGTGTGGCTGGGCCTTTGGGATGGGGAAGAAGGATGCTGGTGCCGAGAGACACTGTGTCTGGTGTCAGCATCACCCTTTCCTCTCTCCATCAGCAAACTGGCTTCCTCTGCTTCTCTCATCCACAGGGCTAGGCAGAGGGTGTCCAACCTTTGCCAATGAAAAAAGAAAGCCTCACCCAGGGAAGCTAATCCTTCTTCCTTGGAACCAGCCTCCTCCTCTAGAGTGAAGGACTGGGGCCTGATCCTGAAATAGCCAGGTAGCTTGAGTGGGGGGGGGGGTTGTCATGGAAAGGCCATTCCATGGTCAGACTTGCTTCCAGCACTGTACTGCTACCAGAACAGTCCCACATATCAACACAGACCTCTTCCCTTATTTGGAGTTATTTTCTTTGGGCCAGTTCTTAGGCATGGAATGACTAGATCAAAACCTACCTACATTTTTTATGGTCTTTGACACTATTGCCAAGTTTGTTTCAAAGACTTTCTCGGCTTTGTGGCTACCTTGCAGAGGAGTGGAAGGAAAGGCCATTTCATGGTGGTGGTGATCACAGATATTAGGTCTTGAAATAGATTTTTTTGTTTTTACTATTTTTTTTTTTTTTGTCTTTTTGAGACAGGGTCTCCCTGTAGCCCCAGCTGTCCTGGAACTCACTCTGTAGACCAGGCTGGCCTTGAACTCACAAAGATCCGCCTGCCTCTGCCTCCAGAGTGCTATGGTTTTACTATTTTAATAATTGTAAAAAGATGTCTCATAATTTTTGTTACATTTTACTGACTACTGGTACATCTTTAGACTTTCTCATATATTTGGTTTATTGAGGCTGATTCTGCCTTGTGACTTGGCTTTGCCTGGCTTTGTCCATTTATTTAATGGAACTCTCATCCTATGCTTTTTGTTTTGTTTCGTTTTGTCTTTTTGAGACAGGGTCTCCCTGCAACCCCAGCTGTCCTGGAACTCACTACGTAGACCAGCCTGGCCTTAAACTCACAGAGATCTGCCCGCCTCTGCCTCCCGAGTACTGGGATTAAAGGCTGCACCACCATGCCTGACAATCCTATTCTGATTTAATTGCCCTGGTTTCTGTGTATGTGTTGTACCTCCTCTATTTTCCACTTGGGGCACCAATTTTGTCTTGTGTTATAGTTATTTGTGTCAGTCTGACCTTACTGGCTGGTGTATTAATTACTTTTCTTGTTGCTGAGTGACAATGTACGCCAAAAGCTCCTTTGGGAATGAAGGGTTTATTTTGGCTGTGTACATCCATCACAGCAATGGACTGGTGATTTGGCGGTTCACACTGCGTCCACAGTCAGGAAGCAGAGAGAGATGAATGCTGGTGCTCAGCTTGCTTTCTCCTTTGCGTTCAGCCCAGGCCCCAGCCCATGGGATAGTGCTGTCAACATTCAGGTGGGTTTTCCTTAGTTAAATCTCTAGAAACGCTGTCAAGGACATGCCCTGAGATTTGTCTCTTAGATTAGTCCAGATCTTGTCAACTTGACAATCAAGATAAACCATGACAGATGGCAAGCCCTTGATGGGCATTGCCACCCTGGGCACTGTGCCTTGTGTGGAGCCTTGTGGATAGTGTGCCTCAAGTTACGTAGGTAGGTGAGATTACGCACAGTTACATTCAGCATAGTACAGCTCCCAACAAAGGGTGTAAGGGACACAAGTGGCATTCAGTCAGTTATCAGCGTGTGACCACTGAAGGTCTGTGTGTACTGGGGCCAAAGCAAATGCTTTGAACTCACTCTCCTGCTCGGACAGAAGCAGGGGCGGCAGAATGGTAATTGTTATACAGCTACTATAAAATACCACATCTGACGCATTCCAGAGAGTTCCATGAACTTGAAAGGGCAGGAGAACAAACCCTTCCCATCCAGAGCACAGATTGGCAGCCTTCTTCCCTGATGGGCTAACCTGAGCATCCGGGACCCCAAGAACACCCAAGCTCCAGAGCTTCCCTCAAGGGTCGCTTTCATTGTCTTCTTCCTTTCTCCAGTGTGTGTCCCCATGCACGAGGCCAGCGGAGGACATGGGGGTCCTGTCCTCTCACTTCTCCACCTTGTTCCTTTGGGACAGGGTCTCCCACTGAACCTGGAGCTAGGCTCTCCATCAGCCTTTAAAAATGTAAAAATAAAGCCTGGCATGGTGGCGCACGCTTTTAATCCTAGCACTTGGGAGGCAGAGGCAGGTAGATCTTTGTGAGTTCAAGGCCAGCCTGGTCTACAGAGTGAGTTCCAGGACAGCTGGGGCTACAAGGAGACCCTGTCTCACAAAGACCAAAAAAAAGTAAAAATAGTTCTTAACTCATGGGCCCTTGAGACAGCTGAGGGCCGGATTCCATACGATGGTTAATCTTGATAGTCAATTTGATCAACGTAAAACAAAGCTCTGGACAGATCTCTAGGGGGTCAACTGAGGTGAAGAAGACCCAGATGCTGGGGGCAGTGTGTTTTGTGTGCTGAGCAGGTGCCATGACGCGTCTTCCTCACCATGATGGACTGTATCCTCTCAAACTGTGAGCCAAAGCAAGCCCTTCCTCCCTTTCATTACTTTTGTTGAGTATTTGGTTATGGGAATGAGAAAAAGAACTAATATATTTGGTCTGCTGGCCTAGAGCACAGTAGCCAGAAAAGCAAATTCCTTCATTATACAGATGGGAAACTGAGTCACAGAGGATAGAAGCCACATGTCTGGTTCCTTGGTGATACCTGTGCTGAACCAGGACTTTGCCTGGTCCTGATACAGTTACCTCTGCCCACCCTCTGAGATGACCTCTTCCTAGTAGGTGTGGCCCTTGGCTGGTGTGACCCTAGTAAGGGAACTGGGTATCCTGTTCCCAGAGCAAGGATCCTCCTTCGGGGGCTGTTTCTTGTCCCTCCCAGCATCAGAGTTCTTTGTCTGGTGCTTCCTGTTGCATTCTGGGTGACTGGAGACATGGGGCAGTCTTAATACCAGTTAATGTATGCATACTAGCTGAGAAGTAGAAGCTTTGTGTAGAAGCTTTTTCCTTACTCCAATTGATTTTTGCAGCAAAAATGACATTCTTTTCCAACTGAACCATGTACAGGGCAGTAAACACTGAATATAATTGCTTCCTCTCTCCCAGGATACTTCTGTCCAAACATACACTCAGCAGCAGACAGGCGGTGAGGCTGCTTGTTCTGTCTCCAGCGCCTTCTTCTCACTAGAGGGGCAGTGTCCTCTCTGTCCCTCTTCTTGCTGTTCAAAGGGAGGCAAGCTAGGGTGGAGGGGGTGGGAAGTGAGGGTGGTATTCTGGGACTCCTGCTGCCCGGAAGCTGTCCTTAACAAACACTGTCTCTCACCAGGAGACAGCTTAGACAGACAGACAGGAGAGTGCTCTGCAGTAAGATCAGACACAATTTCAGCCGGGCGTGGTGGCGCACGCCTTTAATCCTAGCACTTGGGAGGCAGAGGCAGGTGGATCTTTGTGAGTTCAAGGTCAGCCTGGTCTACAGAATGAGTTCCAGGACAGCTGGGACTACAGGGAGACCCTGTCTCGAAAAAGACCAAAAAAAAATAAAAAATAAAAAAAAAAGATCAGACACAATTTCATCCTCAGGGCCCTGAGTCTCCGGTGTCCTTGGCGATTTGGCCAACGGTGTGGCACGACAGTGGCCCAATGGCTCCCAAAAGAACAAGTTAAAGGCAGAAGGGTTTTGAGAGGACACAGTTCCTCCTGGAGGGGAGGGCACGTGACTGGCGCATGAGGTGGCTGTTGGTCCTGTTATATCTGCCTTCAGGAAGCAGAGGTAAAAGAATGCTGGTCTCATCAACTTTTCTTGCTCCTTTCACAGTCTCTTTTGTTCAGACTGAGCATCTAGCCCATGTTTAGGGCGAATCTTCCTTCCTCAGTTAAATGTCTCTGAAAACATCTTCACAGACATGTGAAGGTGTGTCTCTAAGTCTTCTGGATTCCAGCCGGGTTGACAATGAAGATGAACCATCACAGTGGCCTTGCTACATCTCTGCCTGTCTCTGGGCTTTAGTTTCCTCTTAAGAGACACACAGGACAGGACAGGCCCTGCTGCATCTATTCTGGCAGCCTGTGATGGGGCCCTGCTCCCCTGCTCTGCTCTTTCTGGCTCCGATGGTCCTTGCATCTCTCTCCTACTCAGGACAAGTCGTTGATCATAGTGCTTGGCCCCAGGCCTGAGCCCCTGCATTGTGCCTTCCTGGGCTGTCTCTTCTTAGGCATCCCTGTCCAGAGAGCCCAGCTGGGCAGGGCCGAGTGCCCCTTATTAGTCTACTCTGCCCTCCTACACTGGGTAGCCATGGTAGGTTTAGGGATGGTACAGGTGACAAGCTCAGTTCTGGCTCCTCTCAGTTCCCTTGTGCCAGCCACAAATCTGGGTGCCGGGTGAGGAAAATGGGTAGAGGTGTGAGGAAGAAGAGCAAGGATGGGAAGCAACCAAGAAGAGAGGGTGAGGAACGACTGAGCCATGTTTTGTTTGTAGAGGCGGCCCCATGGGGTGTGCCTCCCTACCTGCCTTTCTGCCAAACCCCCCTCCTGCCTGCCTTTCTGTAACCCCCCCTCCTGCCTGCCTTTCTGCCAACCCCCCCTCCTGTCTGCCTTTGCCCTGAGCTCCAAGGTTCTGGAATTGTGAGTGCACTGGAGGGGTCCCCAAGAGCAGAGCTCTGTGAAACAGGTGCCAGATTGGGGTGAACAGAAGCTAGAGGACTGAGGGCGTCTCCCAAGCTGGCCAGCCTTGCCTCTGGTTCTTGCTGACTGTGCCAGCTTGTCACTGGAGTACTTGTGGCCAAGCACAGCCATCGACACATATCATCCCTTCGCCAGAAACGTCCAGTAGCAGAACTGAAATTCCAGTGGGGGTGGACGGCATTTGGGGAAATGGCAGGAATCTAAACCCTAGAGTTTATGTTCAAGTTTAGCTTTGCCTCTGGAATTCCTTGAGCAAATCTCTTTAGGTTCCAGTCTCCCTTCTGTACACTGAGGACTTTGACAAGAATGAGCTCTAACGAAATGTTAGGTACTGTGCCATCCTGGGAGATGGGCGGAGATGGGTGCTGGGGTGCTTCAGAGATTTTCTTGGTCCTTAGGGGGCTGAGGCTCAGCATCATTCCAGACATCTGGGAGGAGGATCTGGATACCACCAGTAACAACATGGGGAACACATACACTCCTGAGAAAATGGTCTCTGAGCTACCAACAGGACACCATCACTGTCACTCAAGGGAGGCAGACCTCAGGCCTAGTCAGGCCTAAGCCATGCACAGGTGTATTTGGAAGGGCAGTGAGCTTATTTCCTTTCCTCATTGCTAGGATAAAATATGCAGCAAGAAGCAACTTAAGGCAGGAAAGGCTTATTCTGGCTTATGGTGCAGAAGACACTGTGGCAGGAAGGTGGCTGCTGGAACGGGAAACATCGGTCACAGTGCACCCGCACTCAGGGAGCCGAGATGAACGCTAGGGCTCGGCTTCTTCCTCCTTTCTCCTTTTGTCATCCAGTCAGCGACCCTGGTCCGTGGGTGCTCCTTCCACATCCAGTCAGGGACCCCGGTCCATGGGTGTTGGCTTCTGCATCCAGTCAGGGACCCCAGTCCATGGGTTCTGCTTCTGCATCCAGTCAGAGACCCCGGTCCATGGGTGCTGCTTCGGCATCCAGTCAGGGACCCCGGTCCATGGGTGCTGCTTCTGCATCCAGTCAGGGACCCCGGTCCATGGGTGCTGCTTCTGCATCCAGTCAGGGACCCCGGTCCACGGGTGCTGCTTCCACATCCAGTCAGGGACCCCAGTCCACGGGTTCTGCTTCCGCATTTAGGGTGCGTCTTCCCTCCTCAGTTAACCCTCTCTGGAAACACCATCACAGATACACCCAGCCACATGTCCCCCTAGGTGATTCCAAATTCAAGTCAGGTTGACGGTGAGGATGAATCATCACAGCAGCCGAGCGAGCATGTGCGGTGCATGTGGACAATGCTTCTGCTGTGTGAGCGTGTGTGCTGCATGTGGACAATGCTTCTGGTGGCGAGCGTGTGTGCTGCATGTGGATAATGCTTCTGCTGTGCGAGCGTGTATGCTGCATGTGGACAATGCTTCTGCTGTGCGAGCGTGTGTGCTGCATGTGGACAATGCTTCTGCTGTGCGAGCGTGTGTGCTGCATGTGGACAATGCTTCTGGTGTGCGAGCGTGTGTGCTGCATGTGGACAATGCTTCTGGTGTGCGAGCGTGTGTGCTGCATGTGGAAAATGCTTCTGGTGTGCGAGCGTGTGTGCTGCATGTGGACAATGCTTCTGGTGTGCGAGCATGTGTGCTGCATGTGGACAATGCTTCTGGTGTGCGAGCATGTGTGCTGCATGTGGACAATGCTCCTGGTGTGCGAGCATGTGTGTGCTGAGAGTGAACCAGTGGAGTGTGAAGGGGGGTGCATGTGGATTTTGAGCACTCAGCCTTTTATTCAACCTGGCTTTGTCTTCACTGATTTCTATACACTGGAGCTGCTGTACATACACACACACACACACACACACACACACACACACACATACACATATACACACAGACACGCAGACACAAACACACAGACACAAACACACACACATACAGAGACACACACAAACACATAAGCACACAGAGACACACACACATACACACAGACACACTCGCACATGCACAGGCACACACACAGATGCTGCCCCCCCCATACAGACCTAGTATCAAGGAGCCATCTTCAAAAAAATTCACCTGCCTAACATATCCCCACCTCATCTGTGATCCTCCTCGAGTCTTGAGCCCTTCTCCTTGGGGTGTTGGGCTGGTTTGAGCAGCCCTTTGAAATTACCTGAGGATATTGCTCAAATGAAATTCTGATGGAACAGGGTCCAAGGAGACCAAGCTGGCTGATCTCCACACCCACTCCACACAGACTGCACTTTGGGAGCAAGGTATTCAAGGGCAGCTGGAAAATGATGATGGTCCTGGAGGCAAATCTGAGCCAATGTCTGTTTTTATAAACAAAGTTTTCTTGGAAGTAAAAGCAAATACAGAATTTGTGTTGACTGATACAGTGTGAAGATGTGGAATGTTTACACAATAGTCACAGGCATGAAGGTCTGGAAAGACAGCTCAGTTGGTAAAGTCCTTGCTGTACAAGCACAGGGACCTGCGTTCTGTCCTCTAGAACCCACAAAGAAGCTGGGCATGGCGACATGCACTTGTAATCTCTGAGCTGAAGCAGGTGGATGCTTGAGGCTCTCTGGTAATCCAGTTTGGACTACTTGGCTTTCCAAGCCACTGAGAGATCTAGTCTTTTTAAAAAACAAAGAGAGGGAGATCTCCTGAGACCAGCTGAAGGAAGAGCAGGAAAGCAGGTAGGAACTGGGTGCCTCAGCAAGGCTGACTGTTGATCATTTAATCCAGCTGTCTTTGGCTTGATTGACTTTTGTGGCTGTGGGGGCGGAGTTATCCTCCCAGCTGGTATTAAAGGTAGGGTTGTGTGACTCTTGAGATCTGAGATCTCCTGAGGCCAGCAGAAGGTACTGGGTGTGGACTGAAGAGCCCCCCCCACCAACTGGGATTACGAAGGCATCTGAAGGAAGCAAGCAAAGCAAGCCTTCAACACAGTGAAGAGGAATTTAGGACTCACATTGGAATACAGGCAAGGAGAAGCCCATATGCCAGGATCATGAAGAAGAGACAACACTGGAAAGGGGCAGGATAACCCTGATCCAAGCTCTACCAACCCTATGGAAGACTCCTGCAGTGGGATACCTCTGGGGATGCCCCAGGACACAGATATCAGAAACACGATTGGGAACATATTTAAAGAACTACAAGATTATAAAGAACAAATCAAAGAACTAAGAAAAGAGAACGAAGAACTCAAGGGACCTAGAGAGAGAGAATGACAAACTCCAGAAGGAAGTAGAAACACTGAAAAGACCCCATGCTGAAAAAGATAAGGAAACCAACCAGTGAAGCAAAGAGCTACAAGAAGAGATTGAGAAACTCCAAAAAGAAGTAGAAATACTAAAGAAATCAGAAGAGGAAATGAAAAAGGAAATCAAACACTCATCCAATCAAGAGGAAAGGAATGGAAAAAGCCTCAGAAGCAGAATGGAGGAAGCAGAACAAAGAATATCAGACCTGGAGGATAACAAAGAACAACTAAAAACCTCAAGGAGAGAAGGGAAAAAAGAGAAGGGAAAAAGAGAAAGCAGACCAGAGGCCAAGGCGAAAACAGAGCGGGCAAAGCGCAGAGAAAACCCAAGAGAAAGCAGCCAGCGGGAGAGAGGCCGAGCGGGGAAGCCCGACGGCTCCGGAAGAGACCAGGGGCCCGCACCCAAAGGGGGGAGGAGAAGCCGCGGAAAGCAAGGGCCAGGAGAACCCAGTCGGCGGGGAAACCGAGGACCAGCGTCGAACCTCCCGCGGCATCACGACACGGGGCACAACGGGACCAGCGAAGACATTCAATCATGACACAGAAAAAAATAAAAATAAGTAAATGAATAAAAATAAAAAAAAAAAAGCTAGTCAATTCATGACAAGTTGGATTCAACCAGAGATGCAGGGATGGTGCACAGAAATCAAATACATCATCAAACACATAAACAGAAAAAGACAAAAACCCACCAGCTCCAATGATGCTGAAAACAGCCTTTGACAAAAATCCGCATCCCTCTGCTTAAAGTCCAAGGAATGGGATTGGAAGGACATTCCGCAATGACAAAAGCCATATACAGGAAACTCCACAGCCAATATCATCCAAATGGGGAAATGACAGAACATTCCCTTTAAAGGTAGGAACTCGGCAAGGCGTGCCCCCTGCACCACTCCTCTTCAATATAGTGCTTGAAACACTGCTAGAGCAATAAGGCAAAAAAAAGGAATTAAAGGAGTACTAATTGGAAAAGAAGAAGTCAAGCTATCCCTATTTGCTGAGGATATGATTGTTTTACTTAAGGGTGCTAAAAACTCCACCAGAAAATCCTAGAAATGATTAACAGCTTCAGCAAAGTGGCAGGATAAAAAATAACCTTAAAAAATCAATGGCCTGGGCTGGAGACGGCCTAGCGGTTAGAGTGCCGACCGCTCTTACAGAGACCCGGGTTCGATCCCAGCACCCACATGGTGCCAGAACCAGCCTGAAACTCCAATTCCAGAGAACTCCAGTTCCAGGGGAATCTGAGACCCTCTTCTGACCTCGTCGGCATTCAGCAACAGGGTGCACAAACCTGCATGCAGACAGTACATTGATACACATACAGAAATAATAAAATTGGGACTGGAGAGAATGGCCTAGTGGTTAAAAGTGCCACCGCTCTTCAGAAGACCCAGGCTCGATCCCCAGCCACCCACATGGTGTCTAAAGACCGTCTGTAACTTCAATTCAAGAGAACTCCAGTTCAGGGGAATCCGACACCCTCTTCTGAACCTCCCGAGGCATTGCACAACATGGGTGTACACACCTGCATGCAGACAGTACATTCATACACATACAAAATAAATAAAAATTAAAAAAAAGAAATAAATAAAATTTAAAAAATCAATGGCCTTTCTTTACACCAAGAACAAGCAACTAGAAACCATTCAAGATAACCTTCCCACTCACAATAGCCTCAAAAACAATAAAATACCTAGGAAGAACCCAACCAAAGACACAAAGATCTCTACGACAAAAATTTTAAAAACTTTAAAGAAAGAAAGTGAAAGACATCAGAAGATGGAAAAAACCTCCCATGTTCATGGATTGAAAAATTAACATTGTAAAAATTTTACCAAACTCTGTATAGATTTAACGCAATTCCAATAAAAAATCCCCAAAGTTTCTGCACAGGCTTAGAAACAAAAGTCCTTAATTCATTTGAAAAACAAAAATGCCCCGAATAGCCAAAAAAAACCTGAGTGAAAAGAGCTACCAGGGAGGAATCTCTATACCAGACTTCAAACTACGACGAGCTATAGTCATAAAACAGCCTGGTACTGGAACAAAAACAGACCGGTTGACAAATGGACAAAACCGAATATCAAATCTGAGCACATACAATCTCAGCCATCTAATTTGACAAGGGGCCAAGAAGCCACAATGGAGAAAAGACAGCATCTTCACAGATGGTGTTGGAAAACTGGATCACCACTTGTAGAAGAATGAAATTAAACCCTACCTCTTGCCCTGTACAAAAGTGAATTCCGATGGATCAAAGACCTCAAACTGAAACCCCCAAAACTCTGAAGGTGAGAGAAAAAGTTGGCAGCAGATACAAGACATAGGCATGAAAAGACTTCCTAAATCAGACAGCAGCTGCACAGAATTAAGGTCGACAATTGACAAACGGGACCTCATTAAACTCAAAAGCTCTGTACATCAAAAGAAACAATCAATGAAGTGAAGAGAAATCCACAGAGTGGGAGGAAACCTTCACTGCAGTAACATCTGACAAAGCATTATTTCCAGAATAATATATACTACTTC
>VZQC01006044.1:3034736-3096284 GCA_009823505.1 Rhizomys pruinosus | reverse complement strand
TGCTTCCTGTGCTCTTTGCGAGATGTGACCCTCGGTTTGCTGCTCCAGATCCAGCCACCATGCCTCCTGCCACAATGGACTAATTCCCTGGAACCGCCAATCGTAAGCTCAAATAAACTCTTCCTTTTATAAGTTCCTTGGTCTGGTGTTTTATCACAGCAACAGAAAACTGACTAATACACTGCCTAAATCTTTATTTTCCTCTGGAACTACATTTTTTGCAGCAATGTTTTCTTCCAAGCTTCTACTAGAATGGCCTGTTAAGCTCTGCTTACAGTAGTCAACAGTTTTTCTAGCCCAAAGTTCCAAAGTCTTCCACATTTCTCCAAACATCCACATGGTCAGGTTCTTCACAGCCAACAGCCCAGTGCTCTGGTACCAAATAACTGTATTAGTTACTTTTCTGTTGCTGTGATAAAACCACCATGAGCAAGGGAACTCATAAAAGGAAGAGTTTATTTGAGCTTATGATTGATGTTTCCAGGGAATCAGAGTCCATTGTGGCGGGAAGCATGGTGGCCGGGGCTGGAGCAGCAAGCCGAGGGTCACATCTCACAATGAGCACAGGAAGCAGAGAGAGACTGGAGACTGCAAGACTTGTTCAACTCACTAAGCCTGCCCCCAATAACGTACTTCCTTCAGCACGGCCACACCTTCTAAGACCTCCAAGAACTGGAGACAAAATGTCTGAATACTTAAAGCCTATGGGGGACACTCATTCAAACCACCACACTTGGCTTGGTGTCAGTGGATCAATTAATCTGTAGGGGACTAGCCCTCCTAGCGTATGGGGACAAAGACCCCTGGAGCATAAAGAGACCTTGGGAGGCCCAGGAATCAGCCATGGGAGTACCACCCATCAGACTGGTAAGAACCTGAATTCATTTGGTAAACTGCCGCTCGGAGGCAGAAGAGGAGCATGATCACCTCACGGAGTTGCCTGAGTAGTCTCACAGGAGTGAAACTACAACTCCAAGTTGCTGGTTAGAGACAGTTATATGAGTAAACGAGATGATCGGGGGAGAGTTCCAACTTGACCAAGGACCACAGTGAATGTGGAGTCCTGATCGAGGGGTATGGTGGCCTTCTTTGGAAGAATCCTGAGGCTGGGGCTTAAACAGTTCCACCAATGCTAAAAGGCATCTTTTAGAGGACGAAATGCGTGGTAAACAGTAAACTTACCCCTCAAAGTGTATGACGAAAAATTTCAAAGAGATTATGGGGTTAAGTTGATTCTCAGAAAATTCTCTACCCTCTGTGAAATAGATTGACCTTTGTTCAGAGAGGGTTGGTCTTCTGAGGGGTCAATAGATAAAGAAGAAGTCAGCAGAGTGTTTAGAGTTGACCTGGGGGAACCCAGGCCACCCTGAGAAATTCTCCTGCATTGCCTGCTAGCAACACATAGTCCTCTCTTGCCCACCTTAGCTGAGAACTTGTCTGGAAGAGAACTGTAAAATCATGATTGCCCAGATGACAGCCCCCTGAAAATGTGGACCAGAACCTGAGAAGCCCATTGCATTTTGGAAACCAGAGAAGGTTCCTCTGACTTATCCACCACTGTGCCCTCTGCTACCACCTGCACTCCTACTTCTACTGTACTCGGAACCCGTCAGAGGCGGCCATATCCCTGGAGCCAAGACTCCACAAGACTGTATGACACATACCTGAGCACAGCCACCCCAGAGTTGCTAGTCTTAATCCAGTATACTCTGGCCAGGAAGTGGCAGGGGGACACTAGTGTCAGTCCCTTCTCAATAGACACTGAAATGCTGTACAGATGCCACTGAGAGAAGCCTAGGCACCCACCTATTAAATCAAGACAGTTAGGCACAAGGGGCGGGGCAATGCACTTTCATACATCATCAGTCTTTTACCACCACTGATCTGAACTGGAAGATCTCCTCTTTCACCAAGAAACCTCAATCTGTGATTGATCTAAAATCCATTATTCAGAGACACAATCCCACTTGGACTGATTGCCTCCAGATTTTCTGATTCTATTTAACACTGAAGAATGCCATTTATTTACTCAGACTGTATTAAAGAGGTTAGAGGAACATGCCCCAGCAGGGGCATTGAATGCCCAGGCTTATGCTCAGTACCAGCTCCCTGATGAAGTTCCCCAAAGGGACCCTAATGATGACGGAATTGCAGATGACCGAGTGTTCCTAAGAGGCTCTTGTAGGCAGCATGAAAGAAAGAGAGAAGGCCATGAACAAAACTTCAGAGGTGTTCCAGGGACAGAAAGAGAGCCCAGGTCAGTTCTACAAAAGCCGACATGAAGGGCTCTGTCTTTACACCCTCTTTGACCCAGAAGCAGCTGAAAATGAGTGAATAGCTAACACAGCCTTTGTTGGTCAGACCAAGGGTTGGGGGCAAACTGTAGAACTTGGAGGGCTTTGCTGCGATGAATGTCGGTCAAGTACTAGAGGCTGCAATGAAACCAAGAGATCTTGGGGCTGGAGAGAGCCTAGCGGTTAAGAGCACCGACTGCTCTTGCAGAGGACCCGGGTTCGATCCCCAGCACCCACATGGCCGCTAAGAACCATCTGTAACTCCAGTTCCAGGAGAACTCCAGCTCCAGGGGAATCCGAGACCCTCTTCTGACCTCCACGGCATTGCACGACACAGGTGCACAAACTTACATGCAGACAGTACATTCATCCACATACAAAAATAAATAAATAAAATTAAAATAAAAAAAGAAACCAAAAGATCTTATGAAAAGCAGACCAAAGAGTGAAAGTGGAGGGGCTGCCTTATGGGAGCCTTCGCGATACTACTGCAGAGGTGCCCTGTCAAGCCAGGGCAGAGGCTAGAGAAGGAGCCTTGCCCAGAGGTGGTGTTGCTATCAATGGAAAGAGCGCTCCCAATACTCAAGGAGTTATCAACCAGTTCTGGCATACAGATGTCAGAGGCAGTCCACTTGAAAAGAGTGTGGACTTAGTGGGGCGTGGTGGCACACGCCTTTAATCCCAGCACTTGGGAGACAGAGGCAGGCAGATCTCTGTGAGTTCAAGACCAGCCTGGTCTACATAGTGAGTTCCAGGACAGTTCAGGCTACAGGGAGACCCTGTCTTTAAAAAGACCAAAAACAAACAAACAAACAAACAAACAATCAAACAAACAAGTCTACAACTGGGCGTGGTGGTGCATGTCTAAAATCCTAGCATTGGGAGGCAGAGGCCCCCAAGTGGCCAATCCTAGACGTCCATACCATCACATGTCATCCCAACTCATGGGGCATATTCAGAAAAGGGAGCGGGTTGACAAGCAAGCCTACTCATGACTTCTGAGCATGTGCGAGCAGAAAACAGGGCGTGCCCTGTGTTTTTGCTCTGTCTAGTGTGCTAAGCAGATTGGTAGCAGGCATACTCTCAAGATATGTCTGAGTGCAGGATGGCTATTCCACACAGAGGAAGTGATTTGTGACCCCAGAGACCCCAGAGGACTGGAGCTTGCTTTAGTCACTTGGATGCTGACTAATCTACACATGGCCTAAGCTTGAAGAACGGGATAAGTTCACTTGTTCTTTTGACAGCCATCTTAGTGTCTCCCCTCCTCCCACTCTCCCTCCTCCCGCTACCCCTCCTCCCCATCTGTTGTTGTGGTTCTCACGCTGATCTTCACCATAGGGTTGGTGGAAGGCACTCCAGCCACTGGACCTGTGTTGAAAGGTTCCTCCTTTGAGCAGGATGCACAGCTATGATTGGCTGCTTCTGAGCTGGCCTCCTTTAGTGGTTTCAGAATCTTCCTCCTGTGACCCGTGGGCTACATGGAAGGATAAAGATAGAACAACAGTCATCTTAAAGGGTGTTGCTCAATCTAGCTGTAAATTGGGAGCCTGTAACCCTGTTCATTTTATTATCCTTGACCCAGAAGACTCGAAATAGAAGGATGGGCCACAAGATTGGTATCCTTATTTCAAAAGGGTCATGTTCTTTCTCCAAGCCTCATCTCATGATGTCTTTCATTCCTTCTATAAGAAAATAGAATGTGGCCCTCCTCCCATCTGCACCACAAGAAGCCTGTTTCTGGCCTGGGAAGAGACCATAGCCCAGTCTGTGTAGGTCTCTTCTTGCTCTGCATTTTGGTGAACCAATATGGAGGATCAATGGCCTTAGGAGTCTAGAGAACTAGATCACCACAAGTTCTTTTTTTTTTTTTAATTTTATTTATGTGTATGAATGTACTGTCTGCATGTAGGTTGGTGCACCCATGTGTGCAATGCCACGGAGGTCAGAAGAGGGCGTCAGATTCCCCTGAAACTGGAGCCAAAGACGGTTCTCAGCCGCCATGTGGGTGTTGGGGATCGAACCTGGGTCCTCTGCAAGAGCAGTCAGTGCTCTTAACTGCTAGGCCATCTCTCCAGCCCCACCACAAGTTCTATAATGAGATCAGATATCCTCCTCCTGCTACCAGGGTTTCACTTCTTAAAATCTCAACAAGACTGAATACCTCTGTTGGAAGTCTGACATGCCTGGGCTAAAGATTCCACAGTGTAACCTAACCACCAATGGTGGGGATCCCCAAACCACTCTGAACCAGATCCCTACTCCTTGTCTAACTTCTCTCATCTCTGGCAGGCCTAGAATAATGCTGATGCAGAGATCAGGTGGCAGGCTGCAGGGGTAGTACTGTACTGGTTACATGGGAGGACAGCCTAAGCTGTACTTCCCCCAAACTGGTTAGGTTCTTGTGTGTTAGGGTCTATCTGTCCATCCATCTTCTTCCTCAGAGGGGACATTTGGGGGTTCAAGTGTATGAAGCCTGGGAAACCCCCCAAATGGCTCTCCTTACAAACTGGAGTCGAGAGTGATGAGGAATGGCCACCTGAGTATATAATCCATTATTATGGCTCAGCAACCTGGGCAGAGGATGGTCCTGGGGCAGCACACTCCCATCTATACATTAAACTGTATCATCAGGTTACAGGTTGTTGACAAGAGTATAGCCAAGGTAATTACGAAAGCCCTTAATATATTTGCCAAGCAGCAAACCAAAATGCTCAGTGCTATCTGTTGAAACCACTTGGCCTTAGACCACTTCCTTGCTTCTAAGGGGGGAGTTTGTGGAAAATATAACCAGAGCAATTGCTGCTTACAGACAGATGATGAGGGAAAAGGTCACAGAAGTGGTGTACAGTCTGATGGAATATTCAAGGAAAATAAGGATTCTAATTCTTGTTTTCTCTCTCTGTCTCTGTCAGCAAAGTTCAGCTGACAAATTTGTGGTTAGAATTGCTGATACAGCTAGCTAGAACCACTTGCCTGTGTCCTGTGGAAACTTCTTCAATTCTGTTTGTCTCTGATGGAGACTTCTGCAGTGACTTCCAGGCAGGGGATTTTTTTTTAGCATGATTTTCTGTTCTTAATTTATAACAATTTACCTGGTTTTAAGACTTTACTGATAGCCAATAAATATGTAAGTTTCCTTCTCATTGTAACCCAATGCCTAAGGTATAAAAAATATGTGCTGGGGCTGGAGAGATGTCTCAGGGGTTAAGAGAACTGGCTGCTCTTGCAGAGGACTAGGGTTCAATTCCCAGCACCCATATGGTGGCTATTGACAACCATCCATAACTCCAGTTCCAGGGGAATCTGACACCCTCTTCTGACCTCTGCAGCTATTGCATGACACTGGTGCATTTACATACATGCAGGCAATACACTAATACATATAAAATATAAATAATATACATATTTTAAAAGATATGTGCTGTTCCCTTTCAGGGTCCAGATTTTGAGGCTTGAGCTAGCTGGACCAAGTCACAATCTAAGTAAAATATCTGCTTCCTATACACTCCCAGTGTCCTGCTTGGTCTTTCCTGCTACAGAAATTGCTGACTGATTAAAAGGACACTCATGTCCCAGTCCAGACCTGGAAAGGCTGGGGACCCTGGGGAATTGTTTAGGCGCTGGTTTTCAACTTTTGAGAGATTCAAACCCCTCACAATTGTTATACTTTTGATTTGGGGGACTTGCCTGGTTATAAGATTCTTCTCCACCGTCATTGTGTCATGGTCAAAGGAACACTCAAGTAATGATGTTATAGATGTATAAACCTCTAAACCAAGATGATGCTCTTTGACCCTGAGAGGGAATGAGCATCAAAGGGGGGATGTGGTAAGGGCTGTCCCAGAGCAAAGAGAAGGCATCAGTCAGGGGCTATGTGCACATGTGTAATGCTGTCATAACCATGTCATGGAACACTCAGTTGGAATGTATGTTACCAACTAAGGGAGACAGAGACTAAGGAATTAACAGAAAGTATACAAGGCAGTGCTCTATCTTGAGTCTGGACATCTGGCAACATTTCCACACTGTGAATGTGGAGTCCTTGCTTTCTACTAGGCAGGTCCTGGGCACAGAACTCAGGTTACCAGGCTTAGAGGCAAGTGGCTCTACCCACTGAGCCATCTTGCTGACCTGTTTTTCTTTCTTTCTTTCTTTCTTTCTTTCTTTCTTTCTTTCTTTCTTTCTTTCTTTCTTTCATTTATTTTGTCTTGTTGAGACAGGGTCTCCCTGTAGCCCCAGCTATCCTGGAACTCACTCTGTAGACCAGGCTGGCCTTGAACTACAGAGATCCGCCTGCCTCTGCCTCCCAAGTGCTAGGATTAAATGCATGCGCCACCACGTCCGGTGTGTTTTCTCCTTTTAATTCAGTCTGGGATTCCATTCCCAGGAAGGGTCTTTCTATCTGGAAGTCAAACCACCTGGGAAACATCCTCACAGACACACCCAGGGATCTAAATCACATTAAGGTGACAATCAAAATTAACCACCAAAAGGTTGCCAGACACCCTGGAGGAGTCAGTGTCACGAGTCCGAGTCACGGGTTCCCCATGGACTCCATCCTGTGGACTAGGACTTGGGTACTGTCTTTGGGTCTTCCCACCAACTCTGGTCTGATGGGAAACCCCACTGAACTTCCTGTCTCCTTAGGTCAGAAGCCACGGCCCTGGGACTAGAGCCAGTAGTGCCAAGAGGACAGGTACTCTTTATAAAGCCACAGAATGAGACTTCGGGAAAAAAAAAAAGATGAAATGAAAAGGGAATTGATGAGAAAAGGCAACTCGGTAAGGGAGACTGAAAATGTAATCACAGAATTAAGAGCTGCCATTAATCCCTTGGTGAGATTAAGGAATGGAATCAGTGCCGTAAAATATTCAATCAGTGCAGGAGCGGTCAAGGTTGAGAAATTTCATCAAAAATGCAGAGAAAAAGATAAAGAAATTAAAAAGGCAGGAGGGAAGTTTATAGACACAGAGAGCAGAGAACAAAGAAACATGGAGACTTGGCTGCTTCAGGGAGAAGCAGTCATCCAAGGGTGGATGGGAGTCGGGCCCAAAGAGCAGCTGGAGACCAAGACACCAGGACGAAAAGCACTGAGTGGACAGAAGTTTAGACATTCCACAAAATGTCCGAAGAGTCGGAATTTTTTAAATCTCACAAGTGTATCATACAGAATAAAGAGAATGTCTCGTCCCCCCGCCCCCAAAACCATGGCTGGAAACATAATTCCCAATGTTAGAAGATGAGACCTTTTCGCCAACAGATGGATGCCAATCATAATGTTGAGGCTGCGCGTTTATTCTTGCTGCATACATAATACTGGGTAGTCCTTGCCACGAGTAGACCCCTTGACCTTGGACTTCCCAGCCTATAGTAGTGTCTGTAGCCTGGTGTGGTGGCTCACACCCGTTATCCCAGCATTTTGGAAGCTGAGACAGGAGGATTGCCCAGAGTTTGAGGCCAGCTGGGATACAAGTGTGATACCCTGTATCAAAAGCCAGAGAGAGAGAGAGAGAGAGAGAGAGAGAGAGAGATCTATTCTTTTATTTTTTTATTTTTTTATTTTTGTATGTGTATGAATGTACTGTCTGCATGCAGGTCTGTGCACCCGTGTCGTGCAATGCCGCGGAGGTCAGAAGAGGGTCTCGGATTCCCCTGGAACTGGAGTTCTCCTGGAATTGGAGTTACAGACGGTTCTTAGCCACCATGTGGGTGCTGGGGATCGAACCCGGGTCCTCTGCAAGAGCGTCGGTGCTCCTAACCGCTAGGCTATCTCTCCAGCCCGAGATCTATTCTTAATCTATACATTTCCCAGTCCTAGGTATTCTATCATAGTGGCTCAAAATGGGCTAGATGCCTACAAAGGAAACCAAATAGGCTTCAAACACCCTGTATTCTATTTCTCATAGAGACTATCTATAGAGGCTTTAGAAGAATAAAGAAAATGATTGTTTTCCAATGATGTCAGCCAAGATACATGTACGGTTTGAAGCAATAATGCCTCTAAATACATTCTGTCCTAGTTCCTTTGTATTGCTGAGACAAAAACACTGGTCAAACCCCCCTTGAGGAGGAAAGGGTTTATTTCAACTTCATCTCCCAGTTCATCACGGCAGGAGTTCTGGGCAGGAGCTGAAGTACAGACCACAGAAGAACGCTGATTACTGGCTTGTTCCCCTACCTGTGCTCAGCCTGCTTTAAAAAAGTATTTTACTTATTATTTTTATTTTGTGTGTATGAATGTACTGCTTTCATGTATGTAAGTGTTTCGCTGTTGTGCCACTTCCACGGAGATCAGAAGGTAGTGTTGGATCCCCTGGAACACTGGAGTTATGGAGGTTATGAGCTATGCCATGTCAGTACTGGGACTCGAACCCTAGATCCTCTACAAGAGGACCAAATACTCTTAATCGCTGAGCCATTTCTCCAGCTCCTAGTCTGGGTTAATTTTTAACTCATCCTCCTCCTCTCTCAGGCCCTCTGGTGCTGAGACTATAGGTTTGCATCACCATAACAGGCTAAAAGAGCAAAACTTTTCTGTTATTGTAGCTGTTGGGGGGACTAAACCTAGGACCATGTGCATGCTGACCACATACTCTACCATGAGCTAGTGACCTGAGGACCTTTTAAAATAAAGAATGCAGAGAAATATTCAAAGTTGGTAAGAGATAAAGAAAACAGGGGCTGAGGAGATTGCTCAGTGGTTAAAGCACTTGTTGTACAAAAGCAGACCAGGTATCTCCAGAGCAAGCTATCTAGTGATACCAGCCATATCCATAGCTCTTTGTTTGACAGAGAGACTCCGCCTCAATGAGTAAGATAGAAGAATGATTGGGAATAATAATAGTAATTCTCCTCCTCCTCCTCTTCCTCTTCCTCCTCCTCTTCCTCCTCCTCTCCCTCTTCCTCTTCCTCCTCTTCCTCCTCCTCTTCCTCCTCCTCTTCCTCCTCCTCTTCCTCCTCCTCTTCCTCCTCTTCCTCCTCCTCTTCCTCTTCTTCCTCCTCTTCCTCCTCTTCCTCCTCCTCTTCCTCTTCTTCCTCCTCCTCTTTCTCCTCCTCCTCCTCCTCTTCTTCCTCCTCCTCCTCTTCTTCCTCCTCCTCTTCTTCTTCCTCCTCCTCCTCTTCCTCCTCCTCTTCCTCTTCCTCCTCCTCCTCCACCTCCTCCTCCCTCTCATCCTCCCACTCTCCTCCCTCCTCTCTTCTCACCTTTCTCCCTCCTCTCTCATCCTATACATTGACACAGGATCTTACTCTTAGCCAGGGTGGCAGTCCTGTCTCTGCCTTCAGGTCTGAGCTTTCCTTCTCCTTCCCTGTGCCGACGTCATGTTGAGCAACCCTCACTGCCCAGGTGGTCTCACCCCACTCAGGCTCTGCACCCCATTCTGACAGCATGCTTATGTAGTATCCTTTGTGCTCCACTTTTCTGTGGGTTATGAAGACTCTCCCCAGCTCTATTGATGCTGATCTTGTGTGACTGTAACCAGTGGCTTTTGGGGAAATAGGAAGAGAAAGTGCAAGAGCTCTGAGTTGATGAAAAAAAAAAAAAAGACAAAAAAAAAAAAAAAGAGGACTGGCAGGTAGGCCTGTGCCTAGCATACATGAGGGCCTGTGTTTGATAGAGAGAGAGTGAGAGAACAAATATTCAGTCACAAGGAATAAAAAAAGAGAAACGAGTATTAGGACATGTAATTTTTCTTTTCTTTTTTCTTTTTCTTTTTGGTCTTTTTGAGACAGAGTCTCCCTGTAGCCCCAGCTGGCCCGGAAGTCACTATTTAGACCAGGCTGGTCTTGAACTCAAGAGATCCGCCACCTGCCTCTGCTTCCTGAGTGCTGGGAGTAAAGGTGTGTGCCACCATGCCCAGCCTAAGACTGTTCTTAGCTGCCATGTAGGTGCTGGGATTCAAACCCGGGTCCTCTGCAAGAGCAGTCAGTGCTCTTTTTTTTTTTTTTTTTTTTATGTGTATGAGTGTACTGTGTGCATGTAGGTTGGTGGACCCCTGTTGTGCAATGCTGCAGAGGTCAGAAAAGGGTGTCGGATTCCCCTGGAACTGGAGTTAAAGACGGTTCTTAGCTGCCATGTGGGTGCTGGGAATCAAACCCAGGTCCTCTACAAAGAGCAGTCGGTGCTCTTAACCACTGAGTCATCTCTCCAGTCCAGGACATGTATTTTTTTCTAATGAGAAAAGAATACATATCAGTGGAAAAGTAGCTAAAATGAATAAGAAAAATATAAACTAATAAAAATGTACCAGAAGCTTAATAAATGTAAAGGAGCAGATGATCATGAAAAAAAAAAGCACAGGCAGTAAAGAAAGAGTATTTTACTGATGAATTGTTTCACATCTTTAGGAAATAGATAACTTTGTAGGAAAAACATGAAATACCTATGAATGTATTTTTTGAAAGTAGCGTAAATTATACCAAACCTGAGAATGAAATCCCAGAAAACTATGATCCAATTTTACTTGTGACGGGAACTGAGTGGGACTTTTTCCCAGACCTCAGGATGAATACCTGGGAGCCGCCACAGCTGACTTGGCTAGGCCTGTTCCTCCAGAGAAACAGAACAACCAAGACGTGAGTGTACAGAGAAATGTGTTTTAGGGAATTGAACCATGGAGTTAAGGCCTGGTAAACCCCAAATCTGCAGTGTAGGGCAGCAGATACAACCTAGAGCGAGCAGCCCTGCAGTTCTTAAGGCATCTGTTGGCAAATTTTCTTCTACTCAGGGCTGGTTAGCCTTTGATCTGTGAAGGACTTCAGCTGATTGGTGAGGCCCACCCATATTATGTAAGGTAAGCAGCTTTAAAAGCTAATCTCAAAAAGATTAAAGCCGAGGGTAGGGAGATAGCTCAGCCAGTAAAAGCACTTCACCACAAGTTGCCCTCCCCCATCCCTGAGTTTGATCCCTGGAGGTGGAAACAGGAAACAGGAGAATCTTCTGGAAGCTCCCGAAGTTCTCTCAGGTCAGACAGTATGGATTCCAATCACAGGAGCATAAACAAGGGAGACCCCACCTCAAAACAAGGTGGAGAGACTCAAGTCACAAAAGTTGTCTTCTGATCTCCACAGGTATGCATGACATTCAGTGCACCTGCATATACAAACAGTAAAAATTTAGAAATAAATAAAACCAAAATTAAATAAGACCCCAGATAAACAAAAATCAGCCAACCAAACAAACAAAGACACCCAGAAACAGTCAGAATATCAGGTCCTGCTATCCTCTTGCAGTATTCTCAATAAATTATTCTTCCTAAAAAAGAAAAAGAACACATACTGCTTTCACAAGGGACCTGAGTTTGATTTCCAGCATCCACAAGGAGGATCACAACAGAGTTCCAAGGGAATCCAATGCCTATGGCCTCTGCAGGCACCTGTGCTCACATGCACATACCCACATAGCAGTATATATACATCACATAATTTAAAAATAATAAATGTCGGGGCTGGAGAGATGGCCTAGCGATTAAGAGCGCCGACTGCTCTTGCAGAGGACCCTGGTTAGATCCCCAGCACCCACATAGCGGCCGAGAACCGTCTGAAACTCCAATTCCAGGAGAACTCTAGTTCCAGGGGAATCCGACACCCTCTTCTGACCTCCTCGGCATTGCACGACACGGGTGCACAAACTTGCATGCAGACAGTACATTCATACACATAAGGAAATAAATAAAATTAATTAAAAAAAAATTTAAAAAAAAAACAAAGAAGTAAACTTCAATTGAGCTAAACCATTAAGGGTGTGTTTCTATAGGTAGTGTGTGACCTTAACGACTAAAGAAAGCAAGTGAACTAACTGTGCATATTAGCCTTCTTCACATCCGCTTAGGTTTGTGGCTGAAATTCTAAGCAAACTCAGTGCCTCTTGGCTGCATTTAGATCTAGGTTACATGGACCATACTAAGGGTGATTCTGCACCTTTTGCCTCTATTCCTCCCAAAGCCCCTCCTTCCCATCCCAAAACCTAGAGATCAGTCTGGGATTTATGGGCATTTTTCCTTCTAACCGTGACCTTATACACAAAAACTTCTTGTTTCATGAATCAGCTCACAAATTAGAAAGTCAGAAACTAGAGGAAGCGCTGCAAGAGAGGGACCACTGGCTCGCCCCCAGCCACCTATCACCCACTAGGTGGGGGGTCTCCAGAGGGTCTCCCATTTTTCATTCATGATGCTATGACTTCCTATGCAGTAGACTGGCTTGGAATCCTGTAGACCAGCACTTTTCCAGCTCTTAGAACATATCAGTGCCAAAAATATATTGAAAATAATCTACCAGGAACTGTACCTGCATTGCCAGCCTAACTCCAACAGGCTGATGTGTATGAATGTATGTTCTGCATGCAGTCCTTGCCACCCGTTGCTCTGGCAATGACCTGAAGAGGCAGAAGAGGGGGTCCGTGATTCACTGGCTGTGGAGCTCTCCTGGCACTTGGAGGAAGTTTCACAGATCGGTCTCTCCGGGCTCGCTCATTGGGGTACTCGGGATGAAACCTGTGGTCACTCTGAAGGCAGGTCGGCGTCTTAATCGCTAGGCCATCCTCCGCCCCGAACTCAGACTCTTTGTCTGCGTGGACCGAATGTGTCCTGGTGGTCCTGTCAAGGGGTCTCGTGTGATCTTGGGCATAACACGACACATCAACCCCATTGAATCACCTGGCAAGAAGTTTGCATGCCAAACTTTCATCTCAACTTCTCTTTCTTCCATCTCCTAGGCCTTTTACAAGTGCATTTTGTTGAGCGCATTTTGTCACGTAATGAGAAAAGTAATAAAGACGGCCTCAGGGAAAATACCTTATCACATACCTTGATCTTGATTCTTGCAGCCTCACAGTAACTGGAGTCAAACCATTTCTTCCTTCCAGGACATTCATTCGTGCAATACCAGCCTATGCCTCACACAGAACTCTTAGGACGTTTACCAGGCTGTGCTCTCTGCCATCCTCTCTGAGTCCCTCTTTTTCAAGACTCTGTATTTCACAGATCAACTAATATCTAAGAAATAAGATCGAATACCTCTATCCTGTAGCCACCACCCCCATCTCTAGCGAGGATTCTCTGAAGCCTGGCTCTTGTTCCTGGTGGGAGAGCCTGGATTGGGAATTGGTCCATTGGCCTTGCCCAGTGAGTCCTCTGACTGGGGTAGGGAGATGGTGGTTGCTCGTGAAGGGGAGCAGCCTATTTAGCCAGCTCTCAACAAATTGCAAAAAGTAGATACCTGGGGCTTTCATTTATTTTCTTTTATAGGATGACTGTAATGGTCCACTTTGTGTAAACTAGTTGGGGCATGTGCAAAACATATTTGAATAAATGTAATGTTTCTTTTTTAAAGAAATTTTTGTTTTTTTTGGCATCTTTCGAGACGCAGGGTCTCCCTTGGTGTCCCAGCTTCGTCTGGAACTCACTCTGTAGTACCAGGGCTGCCTTTGAACTCAACATAAGATCTGCCTGCCTCTGCCTCCCAAAGTGCTAGGATTAAAGTGGTGCGCCACCACGCCCTGGCCCCGACATTTTTTCTTTTTAATTTTTTACTTATTATTTATTTCCTTGTTGTATTATAATGTTTACTGTTGCATGCAAGTCTTGCACCGTGTGTCGTGCAATGCAGAGGAGCAGACGAGGTGTCCGGATTTCCCCAAACTAGAGTTCTCCGAAATTGAGTATTCAGACGGTTTCGCCGCTAATGTGGGTGCTGAGGGATCAACCAAGAGGTCCCTGCAGACATCGGCCTCTAATCGTAGTGCCAATCTTCCAGCCACTTTATATTTTTAAATAATATGTAATCTATAATATACTGCTATGTGGGTAGGTAGGAGTGACCAATTCGCGAGGCCATAGGGATCCTGGATCTTTGTGCCCCTTTGGTCTGGAATCAAACTCAGTCCCTTGTGAAACAGTATGTGTTCTTTTCTTTTTAAAGATAAATAATTTATTAAAATAGCATGCAAGAGATAGCAGGACTGATATTCTAGACTTTTCTGCGTGTTCTTGTTGTTGTTTGTTGGTGATTTTTGTTTATCTGAGTGTCTTATTTAATTCTTTTTATTTTTCTAAATTTTCACTGTTATGTTTGCAGTTGCACATGAGATGTCGTGCATACCTGGAGAAGGAGACAATTGTTGACTTGAGTCTCTCCACCTTGTTTTGAGTGGTCGGTATGCCCGATTCCCTATACTTTCTCCTGTATTAATCCTTTTTTGCAGGAAAACTTTCGGGAGCGCTTCCAGGAGATTCCCGTTTCTCTGTTACTCAGGGATCCCAAAATCAGGATGCGTGGAGGGCATACTTTGTGGTTGAAGTGCTTACTGGTGAGCTATTCCCTACCCTCGGCTTATATCTTTTTTGAGATTACGCTTTTAAAGCTGCTTACCTTACATAATATGGGTGGGCCTCACCAATCAGCTGAAGTCCTTCACAGATCAAAGGCTAACCAGCCCTGAGTAGAAGAAAATTTGCCAACAGATGCCTTAAGAACTGCAGGGCTGCTCGCTCTAGGTTGTATCTGCTGCCCTACACTGCAGATTTGGGGTTTACCAGGCCTTAACTCCATGGTTCAATTCCCTAAAACACATTTCTCTGTACACTCACGTCTTGGTTGTTCTGTTTCTCTGGAGGAACGGCCTAGCCAAGTCAGCTGGGCGGCTCCCAAGGTATTCACTCCTGAGGTCTGGCGAAAAAGTCCCACTCATTCCCGTCACAAGGTAAAATTGGATCATACGTTTCTGGGATTTCAATTCTCAGGTTTGGTATAATTTACGCTACTTTTCAAATACATCATAGTTATTGTCATGTTTCTTCTACAAGTTATCTACTTTCCTATAAAGAGTGAAACAATTCAATCAGTAAATCTCTTCTTTACTGCCTTGTGGCCTTTTTTTTTTCAGTATCATTGCTTCCTTTAATTATTGTATTAGCTTCTGGTACACTTTTATTAGTTTATATTTTTCATTATTCATTTTAGCTACTTTTCCACTGACTAAATGTATCTTCTCATTAGAAAAAAAATACATGTCCTGGACTGGAGAGAATGCACTCATAGTGGTTAGACGATGGGCGGGGCCAATGCTCTTTGTAGAGGACCTTCGGTTTCGATTGCCACACACCCACGGGGTGTGCTGCAAGCTTAAGAACCGGTTCTTTAACTCCAGGTTGTCCGGGTGGCATGTCGCGGGACACACTGCTTTCTGGACCTATGCGCAGTTGCACAACAGGGGTTCCACCAGCCGTACTATGCACACGAGTGTACACTTCATACACATACAAAAACAAAAAAAAAAAAAAGAGTCACTGCCTGCTGCTGCGGACCCGGGTTGCACTCCCAGCTCCGTACATGGCAGCTAAGAACATCTTCTAGGCTGGGCATGGTGGGCACACACACTTTACTCCCAGCACTCAGAGGAAGCAGAGGCAGTGGGCGGTATCTCTGAGTTCAAAGGAAACCAGCTTGGTCTAACATCAGTGACTTCCGGGCCAGCTGGGCACGGGCAGTACTCTGTCTCCTAAAAAGACCAAAAAGAAAGAAGAAAAAAGAAGAAAAATTCACCTGTCCTAATACTCGTTTCTCTTATATCTTTTATTCCTTAGTGACTGAATATTTGTTCTCTGCACTATCTCTTCTCTATCAAACCACAGGCCCGCTCATGTATGCTAAGAGCACAGCCTCACCTCTTCCAGTCCTCTTTTTTTTTATTTCTTTGGTCTTTTTTTTTTTTTTTCATCAAGCTCGTCGAGCTCTTGCACCTTTCATCTTCCTAGTTCCCCAAAAAGCCACTGGTTACAGTCACACAAGATTCAGCCATCAATATGAGCTGGGGAGAGTGCTTCAATAACCCACAAGAATAATTGTGGAGCACAAGAAGGATACTGACATAAGCATGCTGTTCAGAATGGGGTGCAGAGCCTGAGTGGGGTGAACCACTCTGGGCAGTGAGGGGTTGCTCAACCCGATGACGTCGGCCGACAGGAGAAGGAAAGGAAAGCTCAGACGAAGGCAGGACATGGACTGCCACCCTGCTAAGATGTCCTGTGTCAATGTATAGGATGAGGAGAGGATGGAGAGATGTGTATGAATGTATGTTCTGCAATGCATGTCTGTCAGCCCGTGTCGGGCAATGCCGCAGAGGTCAGAAAGGGTCCGCGGATTCCTGCTGGACTGGAGCTCTCCTGGATTGGGAAGTTTCCAAACGGCTCTCGGCCTCGCCATTGGTGGGTAACTGTGGGATCGAAACCTGGGTCCTCTGTAAGCGCGCGGTCGGCGCTCTTAACCGCTAGGGGCCATTCTCCGCCCGAAATCCAGATCTCTTTGTATTGCTGGGAGGCCCGTGTGTCCTGGGTGGTCTTCAAGGGGTCTCTGTGATCTGGGCCATGAACACGCACGAGAACATCACCCCATTGAAATATCACCTGGAAGAAAGTTGTCCATGCCAACTTTTCTCTAACTATCTACTTTCCCATCTCCCCGGCTCTTTAAAGTGCATTTTGTGAGGCATTTTGTCAACAGTAATGAGAAAAGTAAAAGACGGGCCTCAGAGGAAAATCACCTTATCACAACCTTGATCTTGGACTTGCAGCCTCCAGAACTGTGAGCAAACCCATTTCTTCCTTCCAGGACATTCATTCGTGCAACCAGCCTATGCCTCACACAGAACTCTTAGGACGTTTACCAGGCTGTGCTCTCTGCCATCCTCTCTGAGTCCCTCTTTTTCAAGACTCTGTATTTCACAGATCAACTAATATCTAAGAAATAAGATCGAATACCTCTATCCTGTAGCCACCACCCCCATCTCTAGCGAGGATTCTCTGAAGCCTGGCTCTTGTTCTGGTGGGAGAGCCTGGATTGGGAATGGTCCATGGCCTTCCCAGTGAGTCCTCTGACTGGGGGTAGGGAGATGGCTGGGTTGCTGTGAAGGGGAGCAGCCTATTTAGCCAGCTCTCAACAAATGCAAAAGTAGATACCTGGGGCTTTCATTATTTTCTTTTATAGGATGACTGTAATGGTCCACTTTGTGTAAACTAGTTGGGGCATGCTGAAAACATATTGGAATAAATGTATATGCTTTCTTTTTTAAAGAAATTTTTTTTTTTTTGGTCTTTCGAGCCAGGGTCTCCCGGTCGTCCCAGGCTGTCATGGAACTCACTCTGTAGTACCAGGCTGGCCTTTGAACTCAACAAAAGATCTGCCTGCCTTGCCTCCCAAGTGCTAGGATTAAGGTGTGCGCCACCACGCCTGGCCCCCGACATTTTTTTTTTTAATTTTTTTAATAATTTTATTTATTTCCTTATTTTTATGAATGTTTACTGTTGCATGCAAGTTTGCACCTGTGTCGTGCAATCCGAGGAGGTCAGAAGGAGGGTGTCGGATTTCCCCTGGAACACTAGAGTTCTCCGGAATTGGAGTTTCAGACGGTTCTCGGGGCCGCTATGTGGGTGCTGGGGATCTAACCAGGGTCCTCTGCAAGAGCAGTCGGCTCTCTTAATCGCTAGGCCATCTCTCCAGCCCCGACATTTATTATTTTTAAATAAATTATGTGAATTTAATATACTGCTATGTGGGTAGGTATGTGAATGTGAGCACAGTTGCCTGCAGAGGCCATAGGCATGATTCCCTTGGAACTCTGTTGTGATCCTCCTTGTGGATGCTGGAAATCAAACTCAGGTCCCTTGTGAAAGCAGTATGTGTGTCTTTTTCTTTTTAGGAAGACTAGAATAATTTATTGGAGAAATACAGCAAGAGGATAGAAGGAGGAACTGATATTCTGACTTTTCTGGGTGTTTCTTTTGTTGTTTGGTTGGCTGATTTTTGTTTATCTGGGGGTCTTATTTAATTTTTGTTTTATTATTTTAAATTTTTCACTGTTTGTTATGCAGGTTTGCACATGAATGTCCTGCATACCTGTGACGATCAGAAGACAACTTTTGTGACTTGAGTCTCTCCACCTTGTTTTGAGGTGGGGTCTCCTGGTTTATGCTCCTTGATTGGTACTCCATACTGTTCTGACTTTTTTTTTTTTCAGAGAAAACTTTCGGGAGCAGCTTCCAGGCAGATTCCCGTTTTCTGTTCACACTCCAGGGATCAAAATAGGATGGGGGAGGGCATACTTTGTGGTTTGAAGGCTGTACTGGCTGAGCTATCTCCCTACACTCGGCTTTAATCTTTTTTGAGATTCGCTTTTAAAGCTGCTTACCTTACATAATATGGGTGGGCCTCACCAATCAGCTGAAGTCCTTCACAGATCAAAGGCTAACCAGCCCTGAGTAGAAGAAAATTTGCCAACAGATGCCTTAAGAACTGCAGGGCTGCTCGCTCTAGGTTGTATCTGCTGCCCTACACTGCAGATTTGGGGTTTACCAGGCCTTAACTCCATGGTTCAATTCCCTAAAACACATTTCTCTGTACACTCACGTCTTGGTTGTTCTGTTTCTCTGGAGGAACAGGCCTAGCCAAGTCAGCTGTGGCGGCTCCCAGGTATTCATCCTGAGGTCTGGGAAAAAGTCCCACTCAGTTCCCGTCACAAGTAAAATTGGATCATAGTTTTCTGGGATTTCATTCTCAGGTTTGGTATAATTTACGCTACTTTCAAAAAATACATATAGTTATTTCATGTTTTTTCTACAAAGTTATCTCTTTCCTAAAGATGTGAAAACAATTCAATCAGTAAAATACTCTTTTTACTGCCTGTGTGGGCCTTTTTTTTTTCAGATCATTGACTTCCTTTAAATTTATTAAGCTTCTGGTACATTTTATTAGTTTATATTTTTCTTATTCATTTTAGCTACTTTTCCACTGATATGTATTCTTTTCTCATTAGAAAAAAATACATGTCCTGGACTGGAGAGATGACTCATAGTGGTTAAGAGGCACCAATTGCTCTTTGTAGACGGGACCTGGTTTGATTCCCAGCACCCACATGGCCAGCTTAAGAACCGTCTTTAACTCCAGTTCCGGGGCATCCGACACACTTTTCGGACCTTGCGCATTGCACAACAGGGGTTCCACCACGTACTTGCACACAGTACACTCCTACACATCAAAAAAAAAAAAAAAACAAAGATCCGCCTGCCTGCGCGGACCGGTGTTTTGACTCCCAGCACCTAACATGGCAGCTAAGAACAGTCTCCTAGGCTGGGCATGGTGGCCCACAACCTGTACTCCCAGCACTCAGGAAGCAGAGGCAGGTGGCGTATCTCCTGAGGTTCAAGGACCAGCCTGGTCTACATAGTGACTTCCGGGCCAGCTGGGCTATCAGGGAGACTCTGTCTCAAAAAGACCAAACGAAAAAGCGAAGAAAAAAAGAAAAGAAAAATACACCTGTCCTTAATACTTCGTTCTCTTTTTCTTTTATTCCTTGTGACTGAATATTTGTTCTCTCACTCTCTCTTCTCTATCCAAACACAGGGCCCCTCATGTATGCGAGCACAGCCATCACCTTTCCAGTCCTCTTTTTTTTTTTTTTTTGGTCTTTTTTTTTTTTTTTCATTCAACTCCGAGCTCTTGCACTTTCTCTTCCTATTTCCCCAAAAGCCACTGGTTACAGTCACACAAGATCAGCATCAATAGAGCTGGGGAGAGTCTTCATAACCCACAGAAAAGTGGAGCACAAAGGATACTACATAAGCATGCTGTCAGAATGGGGTGCAGAGCCTGAGTGGGGTGAGACCACCTGGGCAGTGAGGGTTGCTCAACATGACGTCGGCACAGGGAAGGAGAAGGAAAGCTCAGACCTGAAGGCAGAGACAGGACTGCCACCCTGGCTAAGAGTAAGATCCTGTGTCAATGTATAGGATGAGGAGAGGATGGAGANAAAAAAAAAAAAAAAAAAAAAAAAAAAAAAAAAAAAGAGTCTGTATTCAAGCTCCAGCTTGGGCTACAATCTTGTCCGATGCAGCGGAGAGGAAAGAGCAGCCCTGGTCTAGGGGAGTTGGGGTTTTTAAAGGGGAAAACCGCAAGTGGGGAATTTTCCAGTCTTGGCATTTTGCTATTGGTTCATAGTGACTGGGGAAGCATGATTTTAAACTGATTGGTCGGGGCTACCTGGCAGCTTGGTGGCGCCATGGGGTGGGGGGGGATCTTTTACTCACTGAGTACATCCTGGTGGAGGAACAAACATGTTTTTTTAACCTTTGGTCCTTCCCTCCTGTCTATTTTCAACAAACATGTTTTTTTCTAACCTTTGGTCCTTCCCTGTTAGCTATTTTCAACATCTTGAGATATTCTGTTTTTTCCTGGAATCTGAGGGTGGGGGGCTGTTTCTCAGAAATGGTTATTTCCACAAAATGGAGTCTAGTACAAAATGGAGTCTATCTTGTTCCCTTATAACTGTTCCCTCTTTACATGCCTGCATCCTAATGCGCGTCCTAATGCTGTGCCCCAGGAGGGCCCTGCATCACGTCTTGTAATTCCTACTGACAAAGTAGTAGCCTGAGTCTGGACAGGAAGAGACATTGTGCAGATTCAGCTCGAGAACTCTGCCCCAGAATGAAAGGCCTGTCTCTTTAAGACTCTCAGGATATTAGGGAGCAGGGCAGATTGGTAACTCAGTCCAGACTGAAAAGCAGGAAGAGACAGGGTTGCTAGATGCAAAGGGGTGGGGCCTCCTGGATAGATCCCTGACCAGGAAGGAAACAGACTTTGCTAGGACACCTGGCAACTGTGTTTGAGGGTGGAAAAATCCAAAGTCAGAGGAGGTAAAGACTTGTATTTGAGAAACCGTCAAGGCCAAGTCAGGGCGCCCTGCTATAGTGCCACCAAGACTAGGAAAGGGAAAAACCTGAAGCATACAGCTGCGAAGTGTCACCAAAGTGTCGCCAAGGTGAGGCCAGAGACTAACAGAGTCAGGGCAAACGTTGAAGGCCATTGCTGAATGGCTAAAGACCAAGTGACTTTGCTGATTGATTGTTGAAGAACCATCTTGACAAACTTGAAAAACAGGTGTATTAAAAGCTAATTTGCACAGAACAACATATACTAGTTTTAAGCATACAATTTAGTGGATTTGTTTGTTTTTAGGGTGGAGGGTTTTGGGGTTTGTTTTGGAGTTTTTTGGTCTTTTTGAGACAAGGTCTCCCTGTAGCCACGGCTGGCCTGGAACTCACTATGTAGATGAAACTGGCCTTGAATTCACAGAGATTCATCTGCCTCTGCCTCCTGAGCCCTGGGGTTAAAGGTGTGTGCCACAACACCCAGCTCTATTTTTGTTTCTTTTGAGATGAGGTTTCACTCTGAAGCCTGGCTGGCCTACTCTCTGTGTAGACTAGGCTGTCTTTGAATCCACAGAGATTCACCTGCCTCTGTCTCTTAAGTGCTGGGATTAAAGGTACTACACCCAGTTTAATTTAGTGGATTTAAAAGATGTTTCCAGTAGCTGCCACTGTGATTGTGATGAAAGTTTTCTTTTACCACAAATATTTTCTGGTGTTTACAAATAGCTGGGGTCGTCCCGTCCGTGCCCCCCCCCCCACTGTTCCTTTTTCTTTTCCTGACAGGGTCCCCCTAAGCAACCCAGGCTGGTCTTAAACTTGGGATCCTGCTGTCTCAGCTGTCAGAGCCTGAGTGCCACCAAGCCTGGCTCTCTCTGTCAAATTCTAGCTTAACCAAGTCCTTGGATTCTGATCCAGCTCTCAGCCGCCTCTTCCGTGCTTTGTCTTGGACTTCTGGTCCTGCCTCCTTGGGATCCCATGTTCTACAGGACAAAGCCTGCATACTTTGTTGGGTTCTCAGGCACTCGTGGTAGAAGGGTAATCTCTGCAGTTCATCCTTGGTGCCCTCCCTCCAGTTTTGCTGTCTGGCAGTGTCCTATACTTAGAGTCAGCACAAGAAATCTCTTCAGACACATTTGGACCACTGTCGGCTCCCTTAAGGCAGGTGCACAGCTCACGTGGAGGCACTGTATGGCCAGCATTCAACCCGTGGCTCTTGATAATCATTCATTTTGAAATAATTTCAAAGCTAGTTGTGTTAGTCACTTTTCTGTTGCTGTGATAAAACACCATGACCAAAGGAACTTATAAAAGGAAGAGTTTATTTGAGCTTACAATCAATGTTTCCAGGGAATCAGAGTCCACTGTGGTGGGAGGCATGGTGGCTAGAGCTGGAGCAGCACGCCGAGGGTCACATCTCGCAATGAGCACAGGAAGCAGAGAGCAGCAAGGCTTGTTAAACTCACTAAGCCTGCCCCCAATAACTTTAATCTCCTTATCAAAAGGAACCTCTCCTTCACATGCCTTGGCCCCACCTTTAATCTTCCTAGTGGGGTTTTCAGATCCAAACTGTACATTCTGCATTTCTTTCTGCCCCATCTGCCCTTCTTCACTGTAGATCTGTACACTATTCACCATTAATAGCCATGCCACCATTTCTACATTAGGCTGTCTTGAAATATCATCCACCAAAGACATTAGTCCATTGCTTTTCAACTTAGCATCAGGCAAGCATTTGGGCTGTGGGCAAACTGCTGCCAGACTCTATCAAAATATCCCAGTTGCTGCCTAAGTCTTTATTTTCCTCTGGAACTACATTTTTTAAAAATTTTTATTTATTTCCGTATGTGTATGAATGTACTGTCTGCATGCAAGTCCATGCACCCATGTCGTGCAATGCCACAGAGGTCAGATGAGGGTGTCGGATTGCCCTGGAACTGGAGTTCTCCTGGAATTAGAGTTTCAGATGGCTCTCGGCCGCCATGTGGGTGCTGGGGATCGAACCCAGGTCCTCTGTAAGAGCGGTTGGTGCTCTTAACCGCTAGGCCATCTCTCCAGCCCCCTGGAACTACATTTTTTGCAGCAATACTTTCCTCCAGGCTTCTACTAGAATGGCTTGTTAAGCTCTGCTTACAGTAGTCAACAGCTTTTCTAGCCCAAAGTTCCAAAGTCTTCCACATTTCTCCAAGCATCCACATGGTCAGGTTCTTCACAGCCAACACCTCACTCCTGGTACCAAATAACTGTTAGTCACTTTTCTGTTGCTGTGATAAAACACCAGGACCAAAGGAACTTATAAAAGGAAGAGTTTATTTGAGCTTACGATTGACAGTTCCAGGGAATTAGAGTCCATTGTGGCAGGAGGCATGGCGGCTGGAGCTGGAGCAGCAAACTGAGGGTCACATCTTGCAATGAGCACAGGAAGCAGAGAGAGCGACTGGAGACAGCAAGGCTTGTTAAACTCACTAAGCCTGCCCCCAATAATGTACTTCCTGTAGCATGGCCACACCTTCTAAGACCTCCAAGAACAGTGCCACCAACTGGAGACAAATGTCTGAATACTTAAAGCCTATGGGGGTCACTCATTCAAACCACCACACTAGTGAAAGATTGCAAGACCGGTAATAATAGCACAGAGGTCTCATGTTTCTCCGGTGTCCTCCAAAGGCCCCACCCCTTTGCATCTAGCAACCCTGTCTCTTCCTGCTTTTCAGTCTGGACTGAGTTACCAATCTACCCTGCTCCCTAATATCCTGAGAGTCTTAAAGAGACAGGCCTTTCATTCTGGGGCAGAGTTCTCGAGCTGAGTCTGCACAATGTCTCTTCCTGTTCAGACTCAGGCTACTACTTTGTCATTAGGAATTACAGGACGTGATGCAGGGCTCTCCTGGGGCACTGCATTAGGCTGCCCACACACATCACCCATCCCACCACTATTGATTTTAATCACCTGGAGAAGCTGCATGCCAACTCTCTCTGCACTTCTCTTCATTCTCCCCTGGGTAATTTGTGGGGACATACCTCCATACTATGTCAACCTTGACTGGTGCCTTTCGGAGAGAGTAGAACATTTCCAATTTTCCCTAAAGAATAACAACGTAACAAGAACAACTCTCATTTCATAAGAGCTCCGGGTGCTGTAGGCATCTTAAATGGATCCTCAAACCCTGGGAGCTGGGCACCCATGTCAGTCCCTTTTCCAGATGACAGAACCAAGTCATCTGTAATGATGGATTTAGAGGGAACAGCTCAGGTGGGATCTAGTTATTTCTTTCACTTAGTGAAAAAAGCAAACAGCAACAACTGCAAGACATTAGCCAAGGAAGAGTTAAAACCCCAACAGAAATGGTTTGAAATTTCCCCACAGTGCTTAAGTGATTCTGTTTGTGGCAAGTAATGACCCGGAGGTTCCATTGATGTGTTAGTAGATAATGTACCTTAAAATCTGCAGCCATTTTGAAATTGGGTCAAAGAAATTTATGTACAGCCACGAGAGTTGTCAAAAATAAACCCCCCGAATCTCATTATTTCTACCCATATTAGGTCAGCGAGTGCAAGGAAAATGAAGGTTAATGACTAAAAATGTCAACCCAGTCAACGCTATTTGGAAACTTGCCAGGGCAGAGACCAACCCCAAAGAAACCTAGACTCTGATTTCTGTGTACAAAGAAGAGAGTCACCGAGGCATTATTAAAATATGAGGACGAGGATGGGAGGAGACAATTTTGATGCTGGTCAAACATTATAAGAGTGAAATACTTACAAAGGCCCTGGAGAAAGGGACCATCATTTTCCCATGTATTAATTATGAATTAGACACTGTCTATCAATCTTTGTTTCAATTCTTAATGAGTGTTTTTATCTGAGTTCATTTTTATTAAATCTCCCTTGAGAGAAGGATGGTGGATTTACAGAGGTTTTACTAGGGCCCATTTATTCTGGGCAATTTGCTCTGGCCATAAATTTTGCGGTTGAATGGCAATAATGAGGAAGGAGCAGAACGAGCGGTGGCCGGAGGCTGAGGAATAGGTGGGATTCAAAAGGTAGCTTGTACAGAAACCGTTTTACATTCTGGTACGGCTCAAGATGTTGTCAGTAAAAATAATCACATTAGCATGTCCTT
Organism: Rhizomys pruinosus; assembly: GCA_009823505.1. NCBI lineage: Eukaryota > Metazoa > Chordata > Mammalia > Rodentia > Spalacidae > Rhizomys > Rhizomys pruinosus. Next base: position 3,071,169 of record VZQC01006044.1, on the reverse strand, counting down.
TAAATGAAAATAGTCCCCTCAAAATGGACCACTCTAGTCTATGTTGCTTATCACTCTGTTTAAAGGACCTGTGGCATCCGTGGAGAGCCTTCCTGAGGACCCTGAAGGCTGTGGACCAGAATGCTGATGGAGATACCCTGTGCCCAGTCATGATACATAGCTAATGAGTGAACCTCAGAATGCTGACGGAGATACCCTGTGCCCAGTCATGATACACAGCTAATGAGTGAACCTCAGAATGCTGACGGAGATACCCTGTGCCCAGTCATGATACATAGCTAATGAGTGAACCTCAGAATGCTGATGGAGATACCCTGTGCCCAGTCATGATACACAGCTAATGAGTGAACCTCAGAATGCTGATGGAGATACCCTGTGCCCAGTCATGATACACAGCTAATGAGTGAACCTCAGAGGCTACGCAGCCCACACAACCCTGGAGCTACTAATTCTGGTCCCTAACTTTAAACAGGAGGGAAATCAACTTCCTGTGCATGGGTGTAGGTTTCTGTTGCAGTGTCTGGGACTGTGTCTCGACCAGTACTGTAGGTGAGACAGGCTCTACTGTCTGTTCTTCTGCTAGTCAGACTTTGTACCCCTGTGACCAGTACCTGACACCTGAGATGTGGGAGGTTTATTGGGATCCTAATCCTTGGCTCCCTTGATGTGGGGCAGGTACATAGTGAGGCAGAGTGGCATGGTCCCGGGAGCACATAACAAATATTGACAGGAGAAAGGCAGGGCAAGATATGTCCTTCAGACACACCCTCTTCCAGTGACCCACTTCCTCTCCAAGCCCCACCTTCCACAGTTTGTACCTCTCCCAGTAGTCTATCCAAATTTTTAATCCATCACCAAATTAAACTGCTGATTCGATCACAGCATTCAAGACCTAATCGTCTCTAGAAACACCTTGAGCATGCTTTACTAGACTCCTGGGCATCTTCAACCCAATCAAGTTAACCATCAGGATTAATCCTCTGAGGGCAATGAGATGGCTCAGCAAGTAAAGGCGCTTGCTGCCAGATGTGACTACCTGAGGATGAACTCAGGATCCCACTGAGTAGAAGGAAAGAACAGACCCCTGCGAGTTGTCTTCTGACCTCCGCATTTGTGCTGTGGCACTTGTCTGTGAACACGTACAATACCTAAGTAAATAAAATGTTAAAAATTCAGTATAGGTCAGGCATGGTGGTGCACGCCTTTAATCCTAGCACTTGGGAGGCAGAGGCAGGCGGATCTTTGTGAGTTCAAGGCCAGCCTAGTCTATAGAAAAGATAAATTGGCACAGTCTCCATGCTCATTTTTATTCTTATGGCCCTGAGCTCTTCCTATAACCCTGTCCCACATTTCACTGTGGGTCCTTTTAGGAGACCTAGCAGCACCGTGGGTCCTGGCACAGAAAAGCCTCTTGTGAATATTTATTGGAGGAATGCATGAATGCATGAATGGATGAATGAATGCTCGAGTGTGGTGGGAGCTGAGACAAAAAAGCCCTGGGGTCAGAGCCCTTCCCCATCCCCCACTGGATATCACAGAAGCCCTGGGGTGAGAGCCCTTCCCCATCCCCCACTGGATATCACAGAAGCCCTGGGGTCAGAGCCCTTCCCCATCCCCCACTGGATATCACAGGAGCCCTGGGGTCAGAGCCCTTCCCCATCCCCCACTGGATATCACAGGAGCCCTGGGGTCAGAGCCCTTCCCCATCCCCCACTGGATATCACAGGAGCCCTGGGGTCAGAGCCCTTCCCCATCCCCCACTGGATATCACAGGAGCCCTGGGGTCAGAGCCCTTCCCCATCCCCCACTGGATATCACAGGAGCCCTGGGGTCAGAGCCCTTCCCCATTCCCCCACTGGAATTTACCTTTAGGAATTTGTGTCTGGCTGCTTATAACAGGAATCCCAAATAACAGTGACTTAACCAAATAGCAATTCACTTTTCTCATGATGAGTGTGAGTTTTGGGGTTCAGAGTAGTCAGGCCTAAGCTTCTGCCATTCATTTGCCTCCTTCAAGGTCAGATGGTAGTCAAATATGACTGTCATATTGTTGTTCCAGGGAGGAAGGTGGAAGAAAGAGGAAGGTCAATGATGTGGAAGGTAGAATCAGCCAAGCCTACCTGTCCCTTCTGCCTACCTGTCCCTTCTTTTTTTTTTTTTTTCTTTCTCAGACAGGGTCTCACCATGTAGCCCTGACTAGTCTGAAACTTACTATATGTAGGCCAAATTAGCCTTGAACGCAAGGGCAATTCCCTTCTTATAGGCATGAACCACAAGACCTAGTTCAAGCCTGTCTCTCCCTCAAGGGCTCAGGTTATTCCTGACCTTTGCAAGGCCCAGGATAAGAATAAAAGGGGCATGTATATATATTTAAAAGGCATAATTCAACCCCAAAGACTATCAAATAACATACACTTACCTTCACTGCCTTGTCAGTTATATCCTCAAACAACAAAGGCAAAAATACACGCCAAGCTATAATTTTTATATGCGTAAAGATCACCAAGTACCCCAGGCAATAGAGTTTAATGGTAACTGAATGTAGCTGGATACTGTGTTGATGAGCTGGCAAGGTCTGAACAAGTAATAAACTTGAGGTCTACATAATTCATGAGACATTATATATTTATTTCAAACAATTGTTTTTCCTTCACATCATCTCAGCAAAGTTTAGCAAATATGCTGTTATCAAGAGTTTTAGAAATTTAACAGTAATACTCTACAAGAGGGATTAGTAAACAATAGCTTGCAGCCCAGGTACTTGTTTTTGTAAATAAAGTTTTATTGGCACACAACTGTGCTTTTTTTTTTTTTGGCATCTTTTTGAGACAGGGTCTCCCTGTGGCCCCAGCTGTTCTGGAACTCACTCTGTAGACCAGACTGGCCTTGAACTCACAGAGATCCGCCTGCCTCTGCCTTCGGAGTGCTTGGATTAAAGACATGCACCACCATGCCCGGCTGCTCATTATTTTTATAGATTGAGTAGTTGTGACTGAGACCACATGGCTCAAAATAACTATCCCTGGCTCTTTAAGAAAAAGTCCTAGGCAAGGGGAAGCCCATATGCCAGGATCACGAAGAAGAGACTACACTGGAAAGGGGCAGGATAATCCCACACCAAGCGTTACCAACCCTATGGACGACTCCTGCAGTGGGATCCCTCCGGGGAAGCCCCAGGACACAGACATCAGAAACACAATTGGGAACATACTTAAAGAACTACAAGATCATAAAGAACAAATTAAAGAACTAAGAAAAGAGAATGAGGACCGAGAGAGAGAATGACAAGCTCCGGAAGGAAGTAGAAACACTGAAAAGATCCCATGCTGAAAAAGAAAAAGAAACCAACCAGCAAACAAAAGAGCTACAAAAAGAGATCGAGAAGCTCCAAAAAGAAATAGAAACACTAAAGAAATCAGAAGAGGAAATGAAAAAGGAAATCAAACACTCATCCATTCAAGAGGAAAGGAATGAAAAAAGCCTCAGAAGCAGAATGGAGGAAGCAGAACAAAGAATATCAGACCTGGAAGATAACACAGAACAACTAAAAACCTCAAGGAAAGATTATGAAAAATTTAAAAATACACAAAAATGGAACAACCAGGAGCTGTGGGACACTATGAAAAGATCAAACCTCCGCATCATAGGAATAGAGGAAGGAGAAGAATCCCAAGAGAATGGTATTGATCAGATCTTCAACAGAATAATAGATGAAAACTTCCCCAAACTAAAAAAGGACAAACCAATACCAATACAAGAAGCACATAGAACTCCAAACAGACAAGATCAGAAAAGAAATTCTCCACGCCACATCATAGTTAAAATGCTAGACACCCAAAACAAAGAAAAAAAATTCTTATAGGCGACAGAGAAAAACAACAAGTGACCTTTAAGGGGAAACCTATCAGAAAACAACTGACTTCTCATCAGGAAACGATGAAGGCCCAAGAAGAACTGGAGCAAAGCATTTCCAGTGTTGAGGGACAATGGGATGCCCGCCCAGGTTACTATACCCAGCAAAAATGTCAATCATTATTGGAAGGAGAGAGGAAAGAATACAATTCCAGAAGAATAAGGAAAAAACTAATGGAAAACAAAACCTTCAGAGTGAATACTTGAAGCAATTCAAAGAACAGAAGAAAGGAGCAACCAACCCCAGGCACCTAGAAGGAGAAAATCAATAAACAAGAATAAATGGCAAAGTAGGAAACCTAAATCAAAAACCGCAGGATGGATAATAAGAGCAAAAGGAAGCAAACACAACTTATCAGTCATAACCTTAAATATTAATGGAACTAAATTCCCCAATCAAAAGACGAAAGATTGGGAGACTGGATAGGAAACAGGAATCCACTCAGATACTTGCTGCTACAAGAAAACACATCTTACTCAAGGGACAGGCACCACCTTAAAGTTGAAGGGATGGAAAAAACTATTCAAGCAAATGGTACCAAAAAGAAAGGCAGGTGTTGCTATTTAATATCGGATAAAATTGACTTCAAAGTAAAAGAAATCAGAGATTACAAAGAAGGCCATTTACATTTCATCAAAGGAACAGTCCACCAAGAAGATTTCACAATTATGAACATATACGCCCCCAAATTCTGTGCACCAAACTTTAATAAACATTCTCCAGGACCACAAGTTCACAGAAACCCCAGCACACTCATAGTTGGGGAGACTTTCAATACCCCACTGAGTCCTTTGGATAGTCAACAGGACAAAAAATAAACAGAGAGACATCTGACAAACTGAAGATATACACCCAAATGGAACCTCATAGACCTCTACCGAACATCTTCCCATCCTTAATACCAAGAGAATACACTTTCTACTCAGCACCTCACGGAAACATCTCCAAAATCGACCACATCTGGGACACAAAGAAAACCTCTACAAATACAAAAAGAATTGAAAATAATTTCATATGCTATCTGTTCAGACTACAGTGCAATGAAGCTCAAACATCAACACCAGGACAAGCCCTCCTGACTAACAAGAACACATGGAGACTAAACAACACACTCTTGAATAATAAATGGGTTCAAGGAGAGATAACAGAAAGAAATTAAAATAATATTCCTGGAACTGGAATGACAATTGACAATACAATCACCAACAAAACCAATATGGGATACCTTAAAAGCAGTCCTAAGAGGGAAATTTATAGCCCTGTGGTGCCTACATTAGAAAAACAGAAAAGCACAAGTGAATGATTCTAACACTTCAGCTAAAAGCACTGAGAGGCAACAACAGATGAACCTAAACGGAAAGACAGGAAGAAATAACAAAAATCAGAGCAGAAATCAATGAAATAGAAACAAAGGAAAACAATACAAAAAAATCAATGAAGCCAAAGTTGGTTCTTTGAAAATCATAAACAAGATAGACAGACCTCTAGCCCAGTTACAAAAAGAAGAAGGAACAACTCCAAATCATTACAATCTGTGATGAAAAGGGAATATCACAACGGACAAGAAAAGATCAAGAAAATTATATGGAATATTACAAGAACCTATATTCTTCCAAGTTTGAAAATCTAGAAGAAATGGGTAATATCTGAAATCCTGGGAACCACCAAAGCTTGACCAAGAGAGAGGACCAGCAGCTTAAACAGACCCATAACATATGAAGAAATAGAGGATGTAGTAAGAGCCTCCCAAACTAAAAAAAGCCAGGTCCAGACAGTTTCACAGCAGAATTCTATAAAAACATTTCAAAAAAGACCTACAACCATTATACTGAAACTGGTTTAGAAGTATAAATCAGAGGGAACTCTCCCAATTCCTTCTACGAAGCCACATCACTCTATTTACCAAAACCAGGCAAAGATCAATAAAAAGGAGATTATAGACCCATCTCCCTCATGAACACAGATGCCAAAAATTTCTAAACAGAAACAATCTGCAAATCGCATACAGACCCACATCAAGAAGATCATCCATCATGACCAAGTTGGATTCATACCAGAGATGGCAGGGATGGTTCAACATACGAAAATCAATAAACATCATCAAACATATAATGGAATCAAAGACAAAAACCACACCATCATCTCAATTGATGCTGAAAAAGCCTTTGACAAATTCAGCAATCCCTTTCTATGTTAAAGTCCTAGAAGGAATTGGATTGGAAGGATCATTCCTCAATGTAATCAAAGCCATATACAGGAAACCCACAGCCAATATCATCCTAAATAAGGGAAATGACAGGAAACATTCCCTTTAAAGGTAGGAACCGCAAGGCTGCCCCCTATCACCACTCCTCTTCAACTAGAAATGCTTGAAACACTGCTAGAGCAATAAGGCAAGAAAAGGATATAAAGGAGTACTATTGGAAAAAGAGGAAGTCAAACTAATCCCTTTTTGCTGATGATATGATTGTTTACTTAAGGGATGCAAAAAACTTCCACCAGAAAACTCCTAGAAACGATTAACAGCTTCCAGCAAAGTGGCAGGATCACAAATTAACTTAGAAAATCAATGGCCTTTCTTTACACCAACCAGCAACAACTGGAGAAAGAATTCAAAGAGACCTTCCCACTCACAATAGCCTCAAAAACAATAAATCCTGGAACAAACCTAACCAAGATACCAAAGACTCGGTCAATCCAATTTTTTGGCATTAACCGCTCGCGAGCCACTCCCAGCAGTTTATTAACTTGTATGCCCATTTACAAAAGTCTTTTATTTTATCTCCCTATCCATAGTTCTTCTTACAACAAAAATTTTAAACCCAAAGAAAGAAATTAAGAAGACCTCAGAAGATGGAAAAACTCACCATGCTCATGGATTGGAAAATTAACATTTGTAAAAATGTCCATTTTACCAAAACTCTTATAGATTTAGCAATCCCAATCAAAATCCCAAGAGTTTCTCAAGGCTTGGAACAAAGTTCTTAATTCATTTGGAAAACCAAAAGACCCGAATAGCTAAATCAATCCTGAGTTGAAAAGATCTACACAGAGGAATCTCTATACCAGATTTTAAACTATACTACAGGGCTATTAGTCATAAAAACAGCCTGGTACTGGCACAAAAACAGACCTGTTGACCAATGGAACAAAACCGAAGATCCAAATCTGAGCACATACAATTTCAGCCATCTCATATTTGACAAGGGGCCAAGAAACCACAATGGAGAAAAGACAGCATCTTCAAGTCAAAGTGGTGTTGGCAAAACTGGCATCACCACTTGTAGAAGAATGAAATTAAACCCCTACCTTCACCCTTGTACAAAAGTCAACTCCAGATGGATTAAAGACCTCAACGTGAAACCCCAAACTCTGAAGGTGATAGAAGAAAAAGTTGCAGCAGACTACAAGACATAGGCGTAGGAAAAGACTTCCTAAATCAGACCAGCTGCACAAGAATTAAGGTCGACAATTGACAAATATGGACTCATCAAACTCAAAAGCTTCTGTACTCAAAAGAAACAAATCAAGGAAAGTGAAGAGAAATCCCACAGAATGGGAGAAACCTTCACTGCAGATACATCTGACAAAGCATTGTTTCCGAATATATAAACTACTCAAAAAACAAAGAAAAAGAAAAACAAACGACCTGCTCAATAGATGGAGCAAAGAACGGAACAGAGACTTCACAAGCGAGGAATTAGAGATGTCTGAGAAACACCTCAAGAACTTGCTCAACATCACTAATCATTAAGGAAATGCAAAATGAAACCACTTTAAGATATCATCTTACATCCAATAAGACTGGCTAGGATCAAGAAAACAAATGATACCAAGTGCTGGAGAGGTTGTGGAAAGGGGAACACTCATCCACTGCTGGTGGGAATGTAAACTTGTACAGCCACTATGGAAAGCAGTGTGGAGAAACCTTGGAAGACTTGGAATGAACTTGCCACCCGACCCAGCCATACCACTCCTGGGCATGTACCCTCAAGACTTATGCCACCACGAGATACATGCACGGCCATGCTTTATTGCAGCTCTCTTCACAATAGCAAGAGATCTGGAACCAACAAATTCCCCTCAAAAATGACGAGTGGATAGATAAAATGTGACATCGACACAAATGTGGAATGTCTATGCAGCCAGTAAAGAAAAGACGACATCACGAGCTTTTGCAGGAAAATGGCTGGAGCTAAATGAGACATCATCATGAGTGAAGTAACACAGTCCCAGAAAATACAAACGATGCAAGGTATCAACTATCATCTGTGGATGCTAGTGCCAATCACACAGTTGTACAGTATTTCTTGTGTAGGGCCCCTTGGAGCTTTTGTCCAAGTAAGCAGCTTGAGGGCATCAATGCATTTTTTGAACATCAACAACAGAAAATACTGCATCAAAGAACTGACTGAAACAGTGGAACTTCGCGCTCAAACAACAGTCCAACTTCCCCATGGAAAAATATTGAGAAAGACAAGAGAGGGAAAGCATGTCTTGGCAAGAATGCACGTACGCTCTTGACGGGGTTGGGGAATGAGCTCGTGAACATGGGTCTCAGATTTTGTTAAAAATAAATAATAAATTTTATGTGAAAAAAAAAAAAGAAAAAAAAGAAAAAGTCCTTCCCCCACTGAAAGAGTTATAAAGCAAAATGTAATTGTGGTCAAAGTATTTGGAATTTGATTTTTTGCTGTTTTTATTGTTTTTTTTTAATTTAATTTAATTTGATTTTATTTTATGTGTATGAATGTATTGTTTGTGTGCAGGTCTGCGCGCCCCTGTCGCGCAATGCCACGGAGGTCAGAAGAGGGTCTCAGATTCCCCTGGAACTGGAGTTCTCCTGGAATTGGAGTTACAGATGGTTCTTAGCCACCATGTGGGTGCTGGGGACCGAACCCGGGTCCTCTGCAAGAGCAGTCAGCGCTCTTAACTGCTAGGCCATCTCTCCAGCCCTGTTTTTATTGTTTTTGAGACAGGGTCTCCCTGTAGCCCCAGATGGCCTGGACCTTGGTATGTAGACCAGGCTGGCCTTGAACTCAGAGAGATCTGTCTGCCTCTGCCTCCTGAGTGCTGGGAGTAAAGGGGGGGTATGCCACCATGCCCGGTAGTATTTACAATTTGAATATATTTTCAGCAAAGTATACAGTAAGATGAACCTAGAAATTATATAACTGAAATTACTTTTCATATACAGTTTCTACAAAAGTCAGTTTTCTTTTTAAAAAGAAAGCTTTAACTATATGCATATATGGGGGTGGGCAGGACTGTGCACATGTGGCTGTAGGTGCCCTTGGAATCCAGAAAGTGTTAGATTCCCTGGGGCTGAAGTTACAGGTCGCGGTGGCCACTGAACATGGGTGCTAGGAATTGACCTGGAGTCCTCTGCAAGAACAATACTTACTCTTAACTTCAGAGCCATCTCCCTAGTCCCAGATTTCTTCTAACGAAGTCTGTGGTGGTTTGAATGAGGCTCCATTTTGTCCCCCAGTTGGTGGCCCTGTTTTGGGAGGTCTTAGAAGGTGTGGCCTTGCTGGAAGAAGCTTGTCACTGGGGCAGGCTTAGAGAGTTCCAAAAGCTTTGCCCATCTCCAGTCTGTCTTTCTCTGCTTCCTATGCCTGTTTGAAGATGTGAAGCTCTGCTTTCTGCTCCTGCTCTGCAACTTCCTGCCACCATGCCTCCTCACCATGATGGACTCTAATTCCCCGGAACCATGAGCTAAATAAACTCTTCCTTTTATAAGTCCCTTGGTTGTGGTGGTTCCATTACAGCAACAGAAAAGTGACTAATACAGTAACTGGTACCAGAGAGTGAGATGTTGGCTGTGAACAACCCAACCATGTGGATGTTTGAAGCAATGTGGAAGACTTTGGAAGTTTGTCCTAGAAAAAAATATTGACTGCTGTAAGCAGAGCTTAATGATTCATTCTAGTAGGAGCCTGGAAGAAAGTAGTGCTTAGAAAAATCTAGTTCCAGGAGAAAACAAGGACTTAAACAGCAATTAGGATATTTTGGCAAAGAGTCTGGCTGGAGCCTGCCCACAGCCCAAATGCTTGCCTTGCCCGAGGCTAAGTTGAAAACCCATGGATTAATTTCTTTGGTGGAGGGTATTCAAGCCAGCCTAAGGTATAAATGGTGGTAGGGTTATTCGTGGTGAATATTATACAGATCTATAGCTGGAAGAGTTGAGCCATCTAAGCCATTTGAAAGTAAAGTCCCAGAAGTCGCATGTGGAGCTACAGGATTTGGCCTTTGCCCTGCTGCTTTTCTATATTGTTTTGGTCTGGTGTTTCCTCACTATGCGTCTATTTCTCCTGTTTGGAATGGGGGTGTGCATTCGATTCCACTGTATGTTAGGAGTATGTAATTTGTCTTTGAAGACAGGATAGGTCCCTAGCCATGGGGAGTGGTGGATGAGAGTAGCCTGTAGCAACTGGAAAACAGACACAGATGATTGTTCCCTGGAGCTTCCTGGAAGAAAGCAGTCTGCTACCACCGTCTTCCCTTTAACCCCTGCAGAACGTTGGGCTTCGAACTCTAGAACCACAAGTGAAGAGGACCAGCGATGGGTTTGATCCCTAGCACTGCACTCCCACCAAAAAAGAACCATAACATAACAAATTTATGTGGCTTCCAGCCACCAAGGTACTTTGTCATGTCAGCAACAGAAACTAGCACAGGACTGGGATTTCTTGTTTTGTTTTTGTTTTTCACTCATTTCCATTGCTTCACGCTCATGATAGGTGAAGGAGGAGACAAAGGTTGCCCTGCCAATCACTACGGTCCTGCTCTGTGCTGGCCCCTCTGCCTGCTTCACTCTTCCTTTGCCCCAGCAACAGGGAAAGCAGGTCTCACCTAGATGAAGCAGCTCACTTAAGCTCATTCAGATATTAAATGAAGCAGATCTGTAGATGAGGTGAAGGGTGGGTTAAGCCAAGAGGCAGTGTAAGGCAAGTAGGAATTGAATTGGATTGACTAGACATGTGGCTTTGCCAGAGCTCTAATATCTTGCTCTAGTGTTAGGGTCTGGGGGTCCCACCAGAACACCAACAAACGAGGCAGATTCTTTTCACAAAGCTTATTTGGAAAAAACGGCCAACTGATAACTGATACATGGGGGACGCTTCCTCACTACAAGCAGGTACAGGAGTGACCTGGGGAAATCTCAAAGGGTTTTTAAAGGCAAAAAAACACATCCTGGTGGGTCATGGGTTACTTATTGCAGGTGGGTCATGGGTTACTTATTGCAGGTGGGTCATGGGTTAATTATTGTAGGAGGCTATTCTGATTAACTGACCTTTATGGTTTCTGTTATCTCAAAAAGCAAAGGAGATGGTCTCTTCTGTTATCTTATTGTTCACCTATTCCTCTTCTGTCATCTTATTGCTGACTCATTCCTCTCCTGTCATCTTATTGCTGACTCATTCCTCTCCTGTCATCTTATTGCTGACCCATTCCTCTCCTGTCATCTTATTGCTGACTCATTCCTCTCCTGTCATCTTATTGCTGACTCATTCCTCTTCTGTCATCTTATTGCTGACTCATTCCTCTCCTGTCATCTTATTGCTGACTCATTCCTCTCCTGTCATCTTATTGCTGACTCATTCCTCTCCTGTTATCTTATTGCTGACTCATTCCTCTCCTGTCATCTTATTGCTGACTCATTCCTCTCCTGTTATCTTATTGCTGACTCATTCCTCTCCTGTCATCTTATTGCTGGCCCAGAGCCTAGACCCTGTTCTGTTTAAACCCTGTAGCCCCAGCTGTCTTGTAACTCACTATGTAGACCAGGCTGGCCTTGAACTCACAGAGATCCACCTGCCTCCCGAGTGCTGGGATTAAAGGTGTGCATCACCTTGCCCAGCTTGGCCCAGCATTTTAGCAGAAATCTTGATGTTCACTCTGATTATACCTGCTTATGTTAAAGTGGAATGGTAATCCAGGCACCCTGGCCCATGGAGTGTAGTTTACAGCTGGACCTCAGAATGGAGGGCCACTCAGAATAAGAATTCCCACAGAGGAATCCTGATTGTGTCTTGTGAAAATAGATATTGCACACTCAAAAGGTCATACATGCATGGTCAAACTGTGGAGAGTAGGAGTCTGTGGCGTGTGGGTCCATGGACAGGTCTCCTATATTAAGCCAAGGCTCAGGAACCATTAGGAAGAGGGGGTGGAAGGATTATAAGAGCCAGGGAGGTGATGCATGACTATATGGAATCCTACAAGCTCCTGGGACCCTGCTCACGTGAACACAATGGTCTCAGCGTGCACAAGACCCATGCAAACTCAAGCAGACAAAAAGCCAGCATGGAACTGGGGAAATGGGCAGTAGACCCCAATCTTAGCTGAAGAAATATTGGCAGCTGATTACTTCTGGGTGAGGAAGAACTGGACTTCTTAAAGTGAGAGACTCTGGAAAGGCTGAGGAGACCTTAGTGGATGAATTTGCTCTGAGGAACAGCCAGGAAGATTAATTTGGGCACAATAGGCCTTAACACAAATGATAGATGTATGAATTCCAGGGTGGTGGGGGGCTGTGGGAGTGTGCCAGTCGAGAAGGGGGTTTAAAAAAAGATTAATTGAGGTGTTATGTATGAAATACACAAAAATTCAGTGAAAAAATAAAAAAAATAGATATTCTAGTGTTTCTAAATTAATGGTTAACTTAAATTTTAACATTTTTCCCCTTCCAAAGGGGCACGTAATAGTTTAAAATACTTATTTAAAAAATATTTATTTCAAAAGGAAGTGAAAAACTCAGAAACATGCTGGGAAAGGTCTGCATCTGTACCCACAGCCCTCGCGTTTAGAGCTGAGCTTCCAGGGGGGCCGAGGCAAAGAGAAAACCCAGTAACTCAGAACTTTCATTGGCTGAAAGCAACACACACACTGAGCGGGCCTTCTGCACCTGACGAAGGGGCATTGCAGAGCGAGGTCAGCACAGAGGATGGTTTCACATTGACCCGCGCACTTCCCTTTAGGCTAAGCGGACAGCACATCCCAGATGACAGTCCAGGGAGTGAAGGTTCATAGCCCACATCTGGTTTTGAGGACTTATTTGCAGACTTCTGAAAGAATCTGGGGAACGGCTGGGTCACTCCGAGGTCCTCAGAGAGTGTTAGACCATAGGGGTTGTTTTGTAGGTGGTGGGACGTGAGCACGAGGCCGGGGTCTCACTGGAGCGCCCCCCCCCCCAAGGATTCTGCACACGTTAAACAACATGGCGCCCAGCAGCGCTTGCTGGCCAGAAGAAGCCTGCCAAATTGGATTAGCTAGCCCAGCGTCTCCAATGCCTGAGAGATGGACGAGGCACTTATTAAATGATCCCCAGGCAGGGATGCTTTAAGTACTTAATCAACTCTTCATTTCCCCCCTCGAGGGAACAGGGAAGCCTCAGTGCCACCCACAGAGAGAAATTACCAATCCCGGCAGGATCCCTGTCTGCCCGTTAGTGTGCAAGAATCACAGGAAAGGCCCAAGGAGGACAGGGCGGGGTGCTCGGCCACCGGACAGTGGGAAAACAGAAGTCTAGAGGCAGAAGACTTAGGGGTAGGCGAGCCCACCCCTCCCACTGTGGAAACCATATCTGTGGAGCCTCCAAGCTCTCTCAGCTCCATGGAGCTGAGAACATTCTCCCAGCAGGCATAGGGGCTCCACTAGCCTGTGGTAGTGGAGGTCAGCATCTGTGCGCGCGTGTGTGTGTGTGTGTGTGTGTGTGTGTGTGTGTGTGTGTGTGTGTGTTTAAGGGGGAGGTGGGTGTCAATTCCTTTTCTCTCTCTAGTCTTTGTTGTTGTTGATGAGACAAAGTCCAATCTCTGGGGAAGGCTGGCCTTGAGTGACTGCTGCCTCAGTGCCCCAAATGCTGCTGGAACCGGTGTGTTACTATCACAGGCAGGCACCACTATGCTGTGCTTTCTTTGTGCCTTCAGCTCAACTCTGCCGCCCTTGCCCCTGCCCCTGCCCCTTCCCCTTCCCCTGCCTCTGCCCCTTCCCCTGCCCCTGCCCCAGCCCTTGCCCCTTCCCCTTCCCCAGCCCCTGCCCCTTCCTTTGCCCCTTCCTCAACCCCTGCCCCTGCCCCTTCCCCTTCCCCAACCCCTGCCCCTGCCCCTTCCTTTGCCCCTTCCCCAACCTCTGCCCCTGCCCCTTCCCCTTCCCCTTCCCCGGCCACTGCCCCTGCCCCGTCCCCTCCCCTGCTCCTGCCCCTGCCCCTTCCCCTTTCCCCTGCCCCCTGGCCCCTGCCCCTTCCCCTGGCCCCTTCCCCTTCCCCTTCCCCTTCCCTTTCACCTCCCCTTCCCCTGCCCCTTCCCCTCCCCGTCCCCTGCCTCTGCCCCTTCCCCTGCCCTGCCCCTTGCCCCTTCCCGCGCCCCTTCCCCTGCCTCTGCCCTATCCTCCAACCCCCTGGGGCCCCTTCCCCTACCCAACCTTCTCTCCCTGCCCCTGCCCCCTGCCCCCACCCTGCCGTTGCCCCTTCCCCAGCCCCTGCCCCTTCCCCTGCCCCTGGCCCCTTCCCTTTCACCCTTCCCCTGCCACCTTCCCTGCCGCCTGCCCCTTGCCCATTCCCCTTCCACACTGCCCCTGCCCCTGGCCCCTTCCCGCCCTGCCCTTCCCCTTGCCCCCCTGCGCCCCTTCCCCTGCCCCGGCCCCTGCCCCTTCCCATTCCCCTGCCCCTGCTTCGGCCCCTGTCCGCCCAGCCCCTGCCCCTTCCGCTTCCCCTTCCCCCTGGCCCCTTCCCTCCCCTGCCCCCTGCCCCCGTCCCCTTCACCCTGGCCCTGGGCACCCTGCCCTCTGCTGCCCCTTCCCCCAGCCCCTGCCCCTTCCCCTGCCCCTGCACTGGCCCCCTTTCACCTTTCCCCTGGCACCTGGCCCCTAACCCTGCCCCTTCCCTTGCCCCTGCCCTGGCCACTTCCCATCCCTGCTTCTTCGTTCTGCCTTCTGCCCCTTCCCCCATCCCCTCCCCGTCCCCTCTCCCTGGCCCTTCCCTGCTCCTGCCCCCTGCCCCTTCCCCTGTCCCATGGCCCCCTGCCCCCGGGCCTCTGCCCCGTCCCCAGCCCCCTCCCCTTTTCCCCTGCCCCCCTGCCCCGGCCCCTTCCCTGCGCCCCTGCCCCGTGCCCTTCCCCTGCCGGCACCCTAGCCCTGCCCCTTTCCCCTCCCCCTGCCCCTGCTTCGGCCCTTACCCAGCCCCCTGACCCGTCCCCTTCACTGCTCCTAACCACTACCCCTTCCCCTCCCCCCTTCCCCTGCCTCTGCCTATTCTCCAGCCCCTTGTTTGCCCCCCTACCCTTCCACTCCCCTCCAATCCCTTCTTCCTCCCTCCCTCTCCCCTTCCCTGCCCCGCTCCTCCCTTTCCCCCATCCCCGGCCCCTCTCCTTTCCCCATCCCCTTCTTTCCCCTTCCCCCTTTGCCCTGCCCCTGCCCCTTCCCTTTTCCCCGCCCCTGCCTCTGCCCCTTCTCCACGGCCCTGCCCCTGCCTCCTTCCCTCCCTGCCCCTGCCCCTGCCCCGCTCTGCCCCTTGCCCCCAGCCCTGCCCCTTCCCCTTTTCCCCCCTGCCCCTTCCCTGCCCCTTCCCTTTCCCCTGCCCCTGCCTTCTGCCCCCCTTCCCCAGCTCCTGCCCCTTCCCCTTCCCCTGCCCTTGCCCCTGCCCCAGCCCCTGCCTCCAGGGTGGAGACACATTTCCAGCCCCTTCTATTTTGTTGCTGCCTTTCCTTTCCTCCCTGGAGAAACTTACACTTCCTAACCAAAGGTGAGCAAAGAGGCCTCTCCTGTGCTATCTTCCTTGGGACAGTCTTTCTCTTCTTGGTTTGATCTCTTCCGAGGAGGCTTTTGGGTGGGCTTGGGTCTCCTTCAATCCCTATTCTTCTTGACCAAAGATGATGTTTTAAGTGAAGTCCATCTTTCCTCTGTGCCCCCCCCAACTCTTTCCTAGTGTCTGAGGTTCTCTAGAAGAGGCCAAGCAAGATTTCCCTGCCACTCCTTATTAAGAAAGAGGCAGGAGATTAGCACAGAGAATGAGGTCGGAAGGCCTTGCATGAAACCTTACAAAGTTAGCACATGACTGACCTCCATCCAGGGGAAAATTGCTATCTGCCACCTGTACATGCCAGTGGCCTGTGGCTTATTAGAATGAAGGCCCCACCCCTGGGTGGGGTTTTAAGAAGCTGATGGGACTTGTAGCACATGTGACAGCTAAGGTAAACACAAAAAAGACAGACTATGCAAATGAGGCACCAAGTTCACATACAAGCCTCAGCTCTGCACAGAGCACAGGGGTGGGGAGTGTTGAGGGGTTAATGTTTTGTTCTGTGCTTTGGCCTGCTCCCCCAGCTCTTTGAAGTGTTCTGTCCCTTAATAAATGGACCTGCTTCTGCTCTGTGCAATTCCTTGTTCCAGGAACAGAATTCCTCTGGGGTGCCCTCCAAACCCTGCTATCAGCTAATATCAGGATACTCCAGGGGCTGGAAAGATGGTTCAGTGGTTAAGAGCACTGGCTGTGTTCGATTCCCAGCACCCACATGGTGTTTCACAGTCATCTGGAAGTTCAGTTCCAGGGATCTGATGCCCTCTTCCGGTCTCCATGGGCATTGCATGCATATGGTGCACTTATATACACTCAGGTAAAACACTCATACGCATAAAACGAAAGTAAATAAAATATTTTTTTTAAAAGATGTTCCAAAATAAATAGGAGACACAGGGAGATGAAATCCTTGGAAGAAACCCAAACAGGCCAATCTGCAAAGTTCTTTTTCAAATTTGGCCCCCCCAGGGCTGAGGAGGCAGCTCACTGTACAGGGCTTGTCAGGCATTTGTTAGGTCCTGGATTCCACCCCAGCTCAACCAGAAAAAAAGAGATGAGAAAAAGGGAGAGGGAGAAGGAGAGGGAGGGAGAGGGGGAGGGATAGAGAGAGAGAAGCTCACCCTTTCCCCACTGCAGCCCCTCTGTGGTGCACCATTCACAGCCTAACCCCCCTTTTCTCACTGTATTCCACTAGAACATTCTTCCAGGCCAGCCAGAACATTTTGTCCAGGTGCCAGTGTTTTTACCTTCGATGTTTCCTCTGACCAGGGACCTCTTTTCACACTTTAGATGAGGTGCTGAGCTCAGCTCCTGGTTCCGGGTCTTTCTGAGAAAAGGAATGAAAGAGGGGGGAACAGGAGTCCGGAGGCTGAGCCCCCCCCTGGGCTCAGCTGCTCTCCTTCAGCATCAGAGGAGGCACTGGAAGGACGAGAGAGCACCTCTCCTTGGCAGGGTGGGGCAGCCCTGTCCTCTGTCCTTCCTGGTGGGAGCCAGTTTCTTCTTAGCTGATTTAGTTGCCACCCTGGCTCTCTCCTCATTTTTCTGATTAATAGTTTAGTTGGGGGCTCTGGGAAATTTACATCCAATGGTTACTATAGCAACCAGCTCTTTTGCACAGGATCCCATAGAAAATGCATTTGGGGCCTTCTGAAGGAGCTAGATTTACAAGGACCTTGGCTTCCACCAGAGCAGAATGGGCAGGTACAACCCACTGATACAGTAAGAATTATGAGCCAGATGAGCACTGCTCTGGGCATACCATAAATTGAGAAGGATGGATTTAGTGCCTGCTCATCCCCTTTTTCTTTGTCTTTCACTGAACACCTCTGCCCATCAGCATTCGCTTCAGAAAAGTGGCTCACCACACTACCAGGCGGGACCAGGGAGCGGAAGTCACTGAGACCCATTTTCCTTCAGAAAAAGGAAGAATTTGCAGTAGCCAGAAAGAGCTGAAGATGCATTTGGCAGCCTGGGAGGTGGTGAACTCCCTGTCGCTGCAGCTGTGCGATCAGGGTCTTTTGGGGGCTCTAGAGATGATTGTTCAGAGGGCAGAGTGGGGCTCTTCTTGTTCTCCTCTGGCCCTGGGAAGGGGCAGAACTTGTGAGACCACCTATTGCAGCTCCTAACTATACAGAATACCAGATTGGGGCAATAAAGCCTCCTAGGGCCCTGAGACATCATTGTATCTCATAAACACAGTGCTGAGCATGACACTATCTGGCCCATGGGTGAATGGATGAATTCCTCAGGGTTTTGTTAAGTGTGTGAGTACAGTTTTTTTTTTATTATGATAATAAAAACGGTTTTTTTCCAGCACATGGTCAAAATGACAACCTGAACTGGAATGGAAAAAAAAAAATTGTCATTGCTTATAAAACTCCATCTCATGCCCTGGAGTCACATCCTGATGACAGGTGAGGCATGAAAGTGTCTTTTACAAATCATGTAGCAACAAGGCTGTGTGGTAAAGGAGACAGTTCTGCCAAACAGGACAGAGCAGCTCTGATTGGGCAAGCCCCTCAGCCTCTCTGTGCCTCTACTTTCTTACCCGTGCAGTGGGATGACCAATTGGCTTCACTCTCTGGCTGACTGACCGATAGGCAGAGGCTCAGCTGAAGGATGTATGTGGTAATCAATTAGCAATGTCTGCCCTGGGCACCAGCTGGGAGAAGAGGGGCACATAGGCCGTGTATTTACCATCCTTGGACTGGATGATCCCAGGTCACCCTAGACATTCTTTGTCTTCAGCCTTCTAGACTTTTCTTTTAAGCTGTGAAATTCTGAGGAAGCTGTGACTTTGTCACTTCTCAACCTCATTACATTTTCTGTTCTGAATAAATTGGTCTATGTAAATGATCTCAGAGCTGCCCAGAAGCAGAGAAGTGTCCAGGCAGGCTTGTAAATGACACTGATTAGTAGAGGGATGAAGGGTGGAGATTGTAGGGAGCCCTGGCCTGCAGCAGCTTGCAGTAGAGCACAGGCAGATGAGGAGCTATTGCAGGTGTACATGCCCCCACCTCTCTCTCTCTCTCTCTCTCTCTCTCTCTCTGGAAAAGAACCTACGGCCTCATACTTGATAAGGAAGCACACTAATACTAAGCTATATTCCGCAGCCATCCCCACCCTCCCCCATTGTAAAAAACAAAAACAAAACAAAAAAAATAAAACAAAAAACACCTTTTTAGCTTAACACAGGGTTAAGTTGCCCAGGTTGGCCTTTGAGCTTGCTCTGTAGCCCAGGCAAGGCCTTGAACTTTACAATCTTCTGTCTTAGCCTCCGTAGTAGCTGGGACTGCAGCCTGCACCATCTGGCCCATGTTATTTTGCGGCTTTGAAAAAACGAAACAGTGGATGAGCTGCTGCTTCAAGGACTGGGAGGAATTAGCGTGGGGTCTATTCTAGGTGCACAGCTGTGCTCCAGCCTGAGATGGCACTTTGGCAGCAAGAAGCTATATTCCCAAGGAGAGGGACCCAGCTGGGTCAAGCACCCTCTACTATTTTTCTAACTCTGCCTCTGACCTCATCTGCCTCCAGTCTCCCTCTCCCTCTGCCTTACACTGGCTTGCACACCATGGCTGCTTGGATCACATGCTTTCTTAGTCCTCTGCCTTTGCTAATGCTGCACTAGCCACCTTCCGTGTACTTTGCCAGCAGCTTCCTACTCACCCTTCTAGATCCAGACTCACAGTGATGATGGCTCCTTGGAGTCCTGGGCCATGTGCAGTCCTGCATCCTCTGCCTGCTTCTCTGTCTGGACTGGCAGTGCTGACTGGCTTCTTGGAAAATCCCTATTTTGGAGGCTGCTCTTGCAGAGTTCTCAGGTTTGATTCCCAGCACCCACATAGCGGCTAACAACTCTCTGTAACTCCAGTTCCAGGGGATACAACACCTTCTTCTGACCTCCTCCGGCATTGTGCAACGTGGGTGCACTTACTTACATGCAAGCCATACACTCATGCGCATAAAAAAATAAAAACAATAAATAAAATATTTTAAGAAAATCTCTACTCTGCTTGGGTCTGGGTAAGCCTGGGACAAGCGCAGTGAAGCATCCCAGAACGTACTCATTTTCGGAAGGAAAACAAGCAAGTTCTTGGAGGAGAGGTGTCCAGGCTGGCTTGTAAATGACACTGATTAGTAGAGAGATGAAGGATGGAGATTCTAGAGAGTACCTGGCCCGCAGCAGCTTGCAGTAGAGCAGAGGCAAATGAGAAGCTGTTGCAGGTGTATGTGCCTCTGTGTGTGTGTGTGTGTGTGTGTGTGTGTGTGTAATTGAACCTATGGTTAGAAATCCAGGCTCTACAAGAGCCCCTGTAGAGGTCCTTTATCACAGAGGGCTTTTTGATGGAGGCTGGGCTTGGGGTGGGGTGGCCAGGTGAGCCCTGTGACTTGAGGAAAGGCCTCATATTTAATATTTGGATATCAATATCAAGGGAGCTGCTGTGCTCCAATTCAAGAGCACACTGACCACATCCAAGCAGAGATTTTCAAAAGAGAAAAGAACACTTGAATTCTTCTGTTACTGAACCACATGGCTTGTAGTATGCCATGTATTAATATGCTTTTAAAATAAATGCCATAATTATCTTGCTTTTAGCACTGATATCACATTGCCTTTTTCATTGGGATGAATAGTCAGCATTTGATCAATTATAAAGATTTAAAACCTATCTCAGTTGTGGCTGTTCTTTCTTCATAGTTTCACTTGTCTGTCTCCCAAGTATCTCCGAAGTTAGAATTGGCCTGGGCTTCCCTCAGCCTCTCGTGGGTTTGGGCCAGAGCATGTGTTCCTATGAAATCCTATACAGTAGCTATGTGACCTTGGGCAAGTTGTTTAACCAGTACCTCTGGCTTCAATTTCCTTCCAGATAGTAGAAATAACTTTCCCTTGCAGGATTTCATATATAATATATATACATAATATATATGTCATATAATGATCTATCTATTATCTATCAATACGTTTGTTGCACATGCGCACGACAGTGCACCAAGGTACACATGTGGAGGTCAGAGGACAACTTTTGAGTGTCAGGTTTCATCTTCTACCATGTGGGTTCCAGGAATAGAACTCAGGTCATCAGGCTTGGTGGCAAACTCCTTTACTACTGAGCCATCTTGCCAGCCCCCTTGCAAGGTTTAAAAGATGAAGCAAGGTGAGGCAGGTAAAATAGTAGCATTTCGGAGACACAAGGCTCCTGGTGTGCAGTAGGTGCCCAGTGAGTAATAGCAATTATGATTTCTGTTTTGCTTTGTTTTGAGACAGGGTCTTATCCCAGGGTGGCCTCAAATTCACCGTGTTTTGGAGGATGACCTTGAACTTCTGAACTTCCTGCTTCTACCTCTGAGAGCTGGAATCACAAGAGTGTGCTGCCACACTCAGTTTAGCAATTATGATTATTTTATTCAAGTCTTGGTGTATTTCTATGCATTTTGAACCAGACTACTCCTGGGTTAATTATCTATGACTCTGCAACAAATCACTCTAAAACTCAGCATCTTAAAAAAAAAACAAAACAGCTATTTATTTGGTTCAAGTTCCCAGAGGTTGGCTATTTAGTTTGAGCTCCGAGGCCAAGTTTGTGGTCTTACGGGGATGCTTGTCCTTCTAGTGGTGAGCTGCCGACCTGCTGTAGATCGACTTGGCTGAATTTGTCTGAGCTCATCTACAAGTCTGGGGCTTGGGCTGTGACAGCTTGGCTGACTCATGATATCTTTCAGCTGTATAGCCTGCACTTTTTCTCAGGGTGGAAACAAAGATCCCAAGAGAAAGAAGTGTTAGGGCTCAGAACTAGCAAAGTGCCACTTCTGACACATTCTGCTGTCACAAAGCTAGAGGTGTGGAAATAGACTCTACTTTAGTCGGAGGGCCTGGAGGAAAATAGCACAGACACAGGGAGGGACACGCCTGCGGCCATTTTTGCCAACAGTCTACACCAAATCTTCCTTTATTCATGCAAAAGAGCACCTCCAATTTATCCCCGGGTGCTTTCCATCTTCTGGTTCAAGCCTATTCTTAGATCTAGTCTAATAGAATGAATTTCACAGCTCGGTTATTCACCCACTAACAAATACGTTGTTCTTATCAGTGTCTGGGACAAACGCCGAGGCAGCCTGGATTTCAAGTTCCGTTACCTCCAAGCACAATAATTGTTAATTACTTGCTTTATTTGGTTCTGTTGTGTTTGCCAATACTCGATTACCTACGTTAGTTTTTCTTGTGATCAGTGGGGCTTATCCAATATTGCAGCTCAGGTCTGTTTTTGTTTCAGAGATGTCTTTTCCAAGGGAGTTAAAGAAAACTCTTGTTCGCTAGTTTATTGAATATTAGCCTTTATCTGCTTATTCCAAAGCTCCTTATTCACCTCTGCAAACTCCAAAGTGCTCTGGCTCAGATCTTAAACTTGAACTAAAGGCTAAAGATAAGTCTCCCCTTTGCCTGGTCTGACTAAATCCTGGAATGTGGACTGCAGGAAAAGGGTGGATTGTGAGTTCCCCAAGGTGGAGCTTCAAGGACAAAATTTCCTCTGTCTTTGATGCCAGTCCTTAAGTAAACCTGATTCCTTCCTATGAAGTCTTATATTAAATTTTTTAATTTATTTTGTATGTGTATGAGTGTACTGTCTGCATGTAAGTTGACGCACCTGTGTTGTGCAATGCCGCAGAGGTCAAAAGAGGGTGTCGGATTCCCCTGGAACTGGAGTTAAAGATGGTTCTCAGCTGCCATGTGGGTGCTAGGGATTGAACCCAGGTCCTCTGCAAGAGCAGTCAGCGCTCTTAACCACTAGGCCATCTCTCCAGCCCTCTATGAACTCTTATAACCTGAATCTTGGCTCTCAAGTGATGAACAGGCTGGACTTAACCCAGCAACATCCTCACTTCCTCCCTCTAGAGCTGCCCACTTTCTTCTTCCTTCCTACCCTGGCTTGTGACTTCGCACCTTAGTACGCCATAGTGGTGTCTTTCACCATCTTTTCCCGTTGTCTAGAGTCACCGACTTTACATCTCCTACTTGGTGTAGTTCACCCGAGTAGCATCACTCGTCAGAATAAGATGGTCGTTTCTTGCTTCCTTTCTTCTAAATCCTTATGGTGTTTGCTTAGGCTGTTGAACTTGTGGTCCGACTCCACTGTAGGGAAGACTCCGGTGCTGAGTGAACAAATGAGTCCTTAGACACATGGTCTCCCCAGGCTGTGTGCTCCTTCACAAAGGCTGAATTTGAGTTTATCTTCCTCTGTGCCCCAAATGCCAACATCATGTTTATACACTGGCAGTTTCAGAAAATCTATTTCTTCGAAGTTTTTCTAGTTCTGGAACATTCATCAAGTGCCAGGCTGTTAAGATGGGGCTGTGCCCTGCTCTGATATACTACATTTTCTATGAAACAGTGGTTGGTCAGCCTTGTTGTGAGACTCCAATTTTCAGCAGCTTTTGACTGCATTTTGAGGACTGAGGGTGAGTATGCACCCGAGCAGACAGGCGAACAGCACCCTAAGCCTAGTACCCTGCCTGCAGCACAGAATGCTGAATGATTTATTCCTGGGAGGGGAAAGAATGCTGTTCTATAAAGTTATCAGGGTGAGTTGAGACTGTAGGGCATACTAAAATCATGTTGGGGAGACTAGACCCAAGTGCTTATGGGACACATAAGATCAAGTCGTAGATGTAACTCCTTCACTTGAACCCCATAAAGAGGTGGACCCACAGCACTGTGATGGGGACATACCTCACTGACCTGTCATATTGCCAGTGGTGAGGGTGACAGACATAGCTCCAGACTGCCACCCTCAGCAGCCAGACCATGATTCGGACCAAGCCGGAGTTCATGGCTTTGACACTAGAAAGAATTTCAGGACTAGCCAGTTTGTGAAGCAGAGTTGGAGATTTTATTAAATCTATTTTAATAGAGGCTTAAGCATGAGAGTTAAGAGAGATGCTAGCAGATGAGGTGCCTCAGTGGACAGTGGCACCTGCCACCAACCTTGACAACCGAGTTTGATTCCTTGGACCCACATGACTGGAGGGAAAGACTGAATTCTGCAAGTTTGTCTTCTGAGTCCCCCTCACCACCATGAAAACATACACATACATTTACACATACACATACACATACTCCTGTTTCAAAAACATTTTTGAATTACATAATGTAATTCAAAAGTGTTTTTGAAACAGGAGTAGAGAAGAAGTAAGACACAGTCAGATGGGGGTGCAAGCTTTTTAAGGAGGAGTAAGGAAAAATGTCTACCCACTGTAATGGGGAAAGTGGGGATCTGGGAGTCTGATGGAGACTTTCTCACTTCAAATAAGCTTAACTTGGGAGCGAAGATGCTGGGCAATGGACGGTCCCCAAAGCCACCCTGGGCCAATGGTTTCCAGGTCCTTGTCTCACAAACTTAAAGAATGAATCTCATGGACAAATCGAGAATGAGTTTCAGAAGTTTTATCACAGGTAAGAGCTTAAGAGAAACAGAGCTCCTATGTAAGCAGAAGGGTCCCAAAGAAGGTTTGACACCGAGAGTCTGCTCTAGGAGTTAAAGGGGCTTTGCTGGGTTGAAGCATGGGAGTGGGGAGGGGGTTTGAGTCAGGCAGTCCCGTTGTCCCACCCACCCGGCATTCACACGTCTCTTCATCCTGGTCAGGACTAGAGTTTGGGGCATGCATTTAAGGGCTAACAAAGGACCAATAAATAACTGTGTATTTATAAATAAAATTATAAATAAAATAAATGTGTATCTGATCACAGGTAAGTGCTTGTTAGTTGCTGTATAAAAGAAGAAGTATTAAAAAAACTAAGAAACCAGAACTGGAAACAGTGTTCCTATATGTTTTTGATATTTCTAGCTCCAATCAAGACAGAATTGATAGAGGCAAGGACATTTCTATGTTCTGTCCAAGACAGAACTGGTTGTCAAGCATGAGAACAGTGAAGAGGAAAAGAAGTGTGCCCGTGCATTTAATGTTATGTGTGTGTGAGATAGATAGATAGATAGATAGATAGATAGATAGATAGATAGATAGACAGAGATTGTTTCTATCAATTACTGACTGATTTCCTACTTTAGGATATAGCACTCACCCTATAGTGGTTTTGAGAATACTCACTTCAACAGAGAATGCCAAAAATGTCAAAGGTATCTTGAGAAATGAACTTCACAGTTACCTGGCAGATGTCCTAATTATCCTGTCTGCAAAGCACCAGCAATAAATTTTGTTGTAAGGAGTATTTGATCTCCTGCCCTAAGTATCTGTTTTCTATAAACACACCTGAAGAATTAATTTGGGACATATAAGCATCTGTACCAATAGCTACGTGCGTGGGCTGAGATTTAAACCCACCAATGGTGTATTTAAGAGATTACCGGGCATGGTGGTGCATGCCTTTAATCCCAGCACTCAAGAGGCAGAGGCAGGCGGATCTCTGTGAGTTCAAGGCCAGCCTGGTCTACATAGTGAGTTCAAGGCCAGCCTGGTCTACATAGTGAGTTCCAGGACAGCTGGGTCTACAGGGAAACCCTTTCTCAAAAAGACCGAGAGAGAGAGAGAGAGAGAGAGAGAGAGAGAGAGAGAGAGAGAGAGAAAGAGAGAGAAAGAGAGAGATGACATGGGAAAAAAAACTATAAAAACTGGGGATTTCTGTAACTGGGGGCCCAGAACTTTGGAGCATTAGCTTCTCTGGTCTGCTGGTATAAACAAAGTGAGTTCTCCAACTCTCCAAGTAAATGCTTTATCTCTGGACTGCCTGATTTCCATAAGAGCAGAGTTGCTTGAGGTCCCCCCTAAACTGCCTGACTAGTTTCTTCCTCCTGTTTACATCAGCATTTGCCATGTAGACCATTTCGGCAGCATTCAAATTACATCTGAAAATACTGTGAGGAAATCTGTCCCCCATGTTTTTGCAAGGCAGGTGGCTCTGGAGATGCCTCGGGTGGGATTATAAACCAATAATGTGAAGGCAGAAGTCATTATGATCACTCAGGGGATACTGGTACATGTCCTTTCCCTGTAAATTGGGTTTCTGGTGAGACTCTTCAAAAACACAGGTTTACAGCTGGGAAGGGAGAAAGGCCTTAAGCAGTTGTCAATGGTGCTGGAATCCTTGCTGCTTTTCGGGTGAGTGACGGTTCCTTTTCCCCTTCTAAAATTACCAAGATTTCTCCTGCCTTTCTATCCTTCTTCAATCTGAACACCGGGTATGTGTATCGAAAACTTACAGGCAGAAAAGAAAACTCCCAACTGTCCCTGGGGCTTCGGCTTGTATCACACTCCCTTTTGATGTGGCCTGCTCAACTGTTACCTGCCCTTCCTGCTGTCTGCACTTGCCATCTAGACCTCCATCTGCCCACTCGCCCATCCCTTCATCTGCACCCAGTACTTTCTGTTGCCCTCTGCAGCTGGACTCAATTCTACAGCTTCAACCTCAAACGTGCGACACCTTAAAATTGCCTTCCCCATCTTCTTCCCTATTTCCTTCCTCATCAACCCAGTCTCCATTCGCATCGCTATCATCCTATTTCTGAAACCTTTTGAACTTTGCTGGGGCCTCCCTAACTCTTTATAGTCACTCTGTAATTATAAATGAAAATATATAAAGCTATATTAACTGTGGTGTGTGGGTCTGAGAACTTAAGATTGGAATAAAAGAATCCACGTTTGCCTTGGTGGGGGTTACCAAGGAAAGCAAGGGTTATCTGGCAAACTCCTGCCATTGAGAAACATATGTTTGTTGAGAATCTATTGTTATTCAATAAATTGGTAATTCATTTTTATTCAATAGATTCTGACATTTTGGAAAGAGACCATTGTGTTCTGCTACATTCCTGACACTGTGTGCTCAGGACATGGGCACTGCTTCAGGTGCTGCAGGTAAGATGATGGCCAACATAGACATGGGCCCCTGCCTTCTTCAAGTAGGCATTCCAGCTGTAGAGACATGAGAAAGGAGTTGGCATCTGTGGTGGTTTGAATGAGTGTCCCCCATAAGCTTTAAGTATTCAGACATTTTGTCTCCAGTTGGTGGCACTGTTCTTGGAGGTCTTAGAAGGTGTGGCCGTGCTAGAGGAAGTATGTCACTGGGGGCAGGCTTAGTGAGTTTAACAAGCCTTGCAGTCTCCAGTCGCTCTCTCTGCTTCCTGTGCTCATTGCGAGATGTGACCCTGGGCTTGCTGCTCCAGCCCCAGCCACCAATGCTTCCCACCACAATGGACTCTGATTCCCTGGAAACATCGATCGTAAGCTCAAATAAACTCTTCCTTTTATAAGTTCCTTTGGTCATGGTGTTTTATCACAGCAACAGAAAAGTGACTAATACAGCATCCTTTCCATTTGTTCCCGGGGTGGGAGGAATTTTCTTGACAATAGGACAGTATGTTTGGGAATGTCCAACTTTAAAAGGTTGGCCAAATATAGCCAGTACTGAGGAACTTAGAGGAATCTCGGAGATGTGAACATCTCACCATTCTGCCACCAGGGAGTCAGAGTTCCCTTCTTTGGGTTCTTAGTCTTATTGAAGGAAAAAAAAAAAAAAAAGATGGACTCGTCCTTTTATTAGGATTTGAAAGAAAAACCATAGGACAGATAAGTTATGAGTCCTGGGAGCTGCCAAGGGGAGGGAGATGGGGAAGAGGAAAAGAGAAAGTCAGGGTCCAAGAATGCCAGAATGTTCCGCTGTTGGGAAACAGCAGCATGGAGCAAGGGTGGGGCTGGAAGGAGTCTCCAGAGAGAGTGAGCGTGTCCCTAGTGTCAGGGCAAGCATGCTCAGGACTTGGGATATTATCCAAAGAAGAGATACAACAGAAGAAAAGGACAATTTAGGCTTTTTTTCCCCTCCTATTAGTGGAGGGAAGTCAGATTCTAAACACTCAAGGGGAGGGGATATACAAGGGTGCGCTCATTAGTTATGGGAAGTGGTCACCCTAAGGGCTGTTCTGGCATAGATAAACAAAGCCAGACACTAGTCAGGACCAATTAATTAATTAATTAATTAATTAATTAATTAATTAATCTTTTCGAGACAGGGTCTCCCTGTAGCCCCAGCTGTCCTGGAACTCACTCTGTAGACCAGGCTGGCCTTGAACCCACAAAGATCTGCCTGCCTCTGCCTCCCGAGTGCTAGGATTAAAGGCATGCGCCACCACGCCAGATGTAAGGACCTATTTTTGTTTTGTTTGGTTTGGTTTGGTTTGGTCTGGTCTTTTCTGTAAGGACCTAGCAGGGTGTTCTTCTGCTAGAGAAAGGGGCCTAGCATCACTTGAACTTACGTTCCTTGTGCACAGAAGTGACTGGGCATTTGAGAGGGCGTAGAGAGCTGGGGGTGCAGCTAGGTTGATAGAATGCTTGCCTAGCATGCACACAGCTCTAAGTTCTATCTCCAGCACTGCATAGGCCTGAACAAGGTGTGGTGGTGCATGCCACTTGGGGTCAGAATTTCAAGGGCATCCTTGGCTAAATAGTGACTTAGAGATTGCCTGGGATACTTGAGACCTAGTTTCAAAAAAGTTTTTTTGTTGTTGTTTCAATAAAAAGAACAGCGTCAGGAGAGAACAGAGGCTCAGTAGTCTGGGGTATAAAAAATTACAAAGAGTTGGTTCATGTGAATGATGATTAGACTGTCTACATTTGTAGCTATAGAGACCAGGGTGCAGAGGGCTGCGTTTCCTGGTAAGACAGTGGCACTCCTGAACTGCATACTGTTGTGAAATGTTTGTACAGAGGGCTGGGACACGGAGTTGTATATCAGTGCCAGGACTGGCTCAGTGAATTTGAATCCAGAGGCTGAGCCCCAAGCGCAGCGGGGCATTGCCTTTTGTACCTTCCACGAGATCGCCTTCATTTTCAGTCCCTTTGTCTCCCTTGTACAGTGACATACATTCTGATTGGGTGTTCTATGACACAGGCTTATGCATGCACACACAGACACTGATGATACCACAGCGCCTTTCCTTTGTTTTGGGAAGTCCCTTCCCACAAAGCACGAGAGAGAGAGAGAGAGAGAGAGAGAGAGAGAGAGAGAGAGAGAGAGAGAGAGAGAGAGAGAACACATTCATGATTTTAAGACCTTTTTAATAAATTCTCTAAGAAAAGGGTGACCCAGGGTCTACAGTCAGGTGTGCCTGAAATGAAGATCTCTAGGTAGCTCTGTGCTTTCTTATGGCTGCTTTGAGAGAGGCAAAGTTTACTGTTTCAGGGAAGGAAAGAAATGGGCCAGAGCTGGTTCAACATAGACAGGCACTGAGACATGATTCTAATCAGGTCCTTTAGTATTGCTGGCTACCATAGTGGAAGAAGCTGGGATGGGAGATCCAATTCAATCCACAGAACAAAGAAAATCTCTTTCCTTTATAGACTTGACAGCAGAAGAGCCTTTGAGTTTAGCAGTTTAGTGAAGGTACCAGATAAGATAGAAAGTTTGGGTGGAGGGAAGGTGATTTATTGTCCTGCCCTACCTTGGGGCTTCTTTGTGCTAGGAATTTAGCAGTTTAGACCTGGGATAGAGAAGCTGTGGGGGTGGGGCACAGCTAATCCCATCTACAGTGGCATCAACATCTGGGATCTAATGATCCAGCCTTTATGGATATATGAAAGGACTTCATGGAACAGGAGTTGGAGAGAGGTGGGGCCCAGGGCATTTATGGATATCAACTTCGGTTCTGGCTACTTCCTGCTGAAACTGGAGTATTATGGGAGCCAAGGTCAAGGCCTCCTCCTTCATCTTGTGCCAGTTGGTCAGTTGGTAAAATCTGAATTTGTGAAAGTTCCCCCAAAGAACTCCTGCATCCTGAGCAAGGCTGACCAACTGACGAACATCTCCATGACTGTGGAGAGTTTAGATGTTGCAGATCCAGAGCCAATTCATAAATTATCTTGGGACATCTTTAACCACACAATTAGCCACACTTTGCTCACCTCTGTTTCTGCATTAACATTCTTATGACTAATAAAATGTGTGAACTTAACAGGCTACCAGGTCCTGCCTATCAAAAAGCTAAGAATTTGGGGTAACTTGAGTCTGTGTTCCCAGGCCATGGTCCCTCATGTTTGGCTCCAGAATAAACTATCTCTTATCCCCTTTGGGGTGAGCAGACATAGCAGCGAAGATCTGTAAGGAAAGGCTTTGGGAGAGGGGCTTCTGGGGGGGCATAAGAACATTATCTCGCTAAGAGGATACTTATTCTTCCTGTCTCCTTAGCATGTCTTCTGGTCATTCAGCTCTCTTGAGGACTGGTCTCCTGGCCAGGTAATTGACAACCCAGTTGGATTAACTCTTTTTTTTTTTTTTAATTTTTAATTTATTTTTGTATGTGTATGAATGTACTGTCCGCATGTAGGTTTGCGCACCTGTGTCATGCAATGCTGCGGAGGTCAGAAGAGGGTCTCGGATTCCCCTGGAACTGGAGTTCTCCTGGAACTGGAGTTCTCCTGGAACTGGAGTTCTCCTGGAACTGGAGTTCTCCTGGAACTGGAGTTCTCCTGGAATTGGAGTTACAGACAGTTCTTAGCCACCATGTGGGTGCTGGGGATCGAACCCGGGTCCTCTGCAAGAGCAGTCGGTGCTCTTAACCGCTAGGCTATCTCTCCAGCCCCTTGATTAACTCTTAAAACAGGATATGAGCACCCTTGTGCAATCTTATGTAGCATGTCAAGTCTCCACCAGGACCTGGGGTAGACCTCAAAGGAAGTAGCTCTTCCTTAATGGGCCTTAACAAAGGCCCTAAAGCCTCCACTTTTTCATGTGGTATTTTAATTCTTAAGGAGGGGCAAAGCTGTCACTTCCCTTTCTAGCAGTACCTGGGGAAGCAGAGCTGGGGTCCAAAGCTGATTATGAGGGAGGAATCCATCCTCAATGGCGCCTATCTGCCTACCTAAAATTCTGTAGAACAGTGGACCCTGGGGTAGAGCCAGAGGTTTGTAACGGCTTATCTGTCACTGGCTTCAGGACAGGGAGGGCAGAAGGGAAGGATGGCGTGGAAGGGAAAACAAGAGTGGTTTTGAATATGAGCCCTATCGTGAAAGGCTCTGGGGCACATTTCAAATTGCAAGTGCTGATTTGCAGGCAAGCTATTTTTCACGTGGACAATTTTATATATGATGCTCCAGGGTGAACAGTAACGGGGATGAATTTACTTAATGATGTGGGAAGGCCAGCCAGTAACTAAAATAATTACAAAGAGTGACAAGCACTTAATAAAAGTGCCTGAGATGAGGACTGGGGAAAGGCAAGGGTCAGAAGCGTCGGAAGTGAAACTACCTACCGAGAAGGATCCCGAGAGTATGAGGGACAGTGGGAATTTGATTTACCTTTGAAGAAGTTCACTCCCATGCCCTATGGAGTCAATTTAGATTTAATTGAATCAGATATTTCTGGAAAGCATCCAAACAAATTGGCTGATACTCCTGAAGCCATCACCACCTCCCTTATCTTCCCAGCTCCTAAAAGCAACCCCAGACCCAAATTTCCCAAGGACACAAACATTCCATTTCTGGTTTAGATTTGCATTGGAAAGAGGCCTTAATTACTCTGATCTCTCACACCTCTGGAGGAGCTGATTTGAGCTTTTCAAATGCAAAGAGTGTTAATTGGCTAAGAGGCCCAGCTGAGCTAAACCACTACAGAGAAGAAAGGAGGTGGGGCCAGGGATGGGAAAGGGATGGGGAGGGAAGGGACACTGCACACTTGTCAAGTTTCCTGGGGATCTGAAGGAGAGTGGGAGGGGAATTGACACTACAGTTGGTCTTTCAGTCCTCATGTCAGTTCCTCCATGTCTCCCGTCCCTGTCTATCAAGATCCCATCCACTCCAACTGCCTCCAGGAAGGCTCCCACCTGCTGTGTCTTTCCTGTGGCTTCTCAGACAGGCTGTGCTCTCTGGGCTCCTGGTTTGTAATTATAGCACTTCCTAGGTGGTACTTGATGGTTGTCTGGGAACTGGATGGCCCTTCTGCTAAGAAGAGAGAGTCCTCTATTGATCTTTGTCTCTGTAAAGTTCAAGATGGGTGCCTGGGGAACGTGAACTGAAGGAATAACAGAGCAAATGGTTATAATGTTGATAACGGAAACCATCACTTATCCAGGTTCCTAGGATTCTCTGTTGTGTAGACTCAGAGGACATTTATTCTGAGTCTCTGATTCCTGCCAGAGAACATCCCCTCCATGGTTCATCATAGGCAATTACATCTTTGGGAGGTTATTTAATATTTACCTGCCCCATGAAGATAAGAACGTCTGTTTGTTTAGTTTTCTGCTCTGCTTGTAGCACCTACAAATGATGAGTATAAAGCTGCAGATTTATAAAATGCTGAGTGAATCCCACAAACAAGAAATATGGCCCAAATGACATCAAAGGGTACTATAATCTCATCACTTTAAACTATTGCTAGGAGGCTGGAGAGCTGGCTCATTGGTTAAGAGCACAGACTGCTCTTGCAGAGGACCTGGGTTTGATTCCCAGCGCCCACATGGTGGCTAACAACCATCTTTAACCCCAGTTCCAGGTGATGCAATGCCCTCTTCTGACCTCCATGGGCATTGAACAACACAGGTGCACTTACATGCATGTAGGCAATATACTCATACACATAAAGTAAAATCATACATTTAATATTAAAAGCAGGTCAACATAATAGCAGATTTCTCAACAGAAGCAGTATGAGAAAATGGTGAAATAGTATCTTTTTTGTACTGAGAGAGAAAAATGGGGGTTGGAAGATGTCTTAGGAGTCAAGGGCATTTGCTGCTCTTGCAGAGGACCCAAAATCAGTGGATGGCACCTACAATAGTATCTCACAACTGCTTGTAACTCCAGCTGTAGGATACCTGACACCCTCTACTGGCCTCCATAGGCACCTTGCACTCATGTGCACATACACCCGCATACATACACATAAATAATTAATTTTTTTAAAGAAAGGATAAGGGGATGTATAGGAAACTTTCTTTTTATGCCAAACAGGACCACGTGGCCCTGCTAAGGGAAGGGGAACACAGTTCCAATGGGCACTGTGGGGAGTTGACCCCTCAGCACAGAGGCCAGCTGGCCACTTCTCGTAGCCCGGCCTGAGTGGTACTTCCAACACAGACCCTTAGCCTGGACCCACAAGACACATGTTCCACTCTTGGCCATGACTTCCCACCTGCCCAGAGACTGCTGAACCCTGGACAGGAATTTCAGGCTGATGGCTGATGGCTGATGGCCTATCTTCAGCCTATGTCCACTCTCAACACCAGCTACCCAGATTTGTGGCCTGCAAGGGGAACCTTTTTCCAACCCACTGGCCACCGAACAAAATGCAGGCCTACCTTAGCCTGTATGCATGCAATAATTAATAAAAATAACTGCTGAAGCCGGGTGTGGTGCACTTGGGAGGCAGAGGCAGGCGGATATTTGTGAGTTCAAGGCCAGCCTGGTCTACAGAGTGAGTTCCAGGACAGCTGGGGCTACAGAGTGAGTTCCAGGACAGCTGGGGCTACAGGGAGACCCTGTCTCAAAAAGACCAAAAAAAAAAAAAAAAAAATGGCCGGGAATTCCATGATGATGTTACTATGAAATTCAAATTTATTCCTTGCTACAGCCTGCTTTTATAAACTAAATGATGTCAGTTCCCAGGACCAGTCATAGGCTCCCCAACTCCGCACCACTGCACACCATTTCCCCACCCAGCATCACCCAGCTAGGCCACATTATTTGCTCCTCCTTGGGGCGGGGTCAGACCCTTGGCTACGCAGTGCCCTGAGGCGTACTAGCTGAAAGCTAGCCTGCAATTCAAACTGGATTTTCCTACAGGGATGGAGAGATGTCTTAGAGGTTAAGAGGACCTGGGTTCAGTTCCCAGTTGTTATGGGAAACTGAGGCATGGGACCTGCCATACACAGAGAAGGCATCCAAGAGACTCATGTATCTCTACTAGCTCTAGTAGTAGCTCTAATCACGCTCTCTACTAGCCAACTCAAGTGGGCTTTCTTCTTCTAAAAAACTTAAGCCCCAAGTTTAGTTTTCTTCATAGTTTTTAAAGGTCCCCCTCTGAATCATTCTTTTAACTGTTACAACATTGGTGGGTTTACAGCCTTCGGGATTACCAGCACAGATGCTTACATGCCCTAAGACCACAGAGGGGAAAATTCCTTCTGCAGGTATGTTCACAGAGGCAGATATTTAGGGAAGAAGTCAAGATGTTCTTTAACAAGAGTTTGTTGCATGCACCCTGTCAAGCAAGGTGATTGCAAACAGATGTTCCCCTAGATAACTGGGGAATTTGGGTCTCAAGATAACTTTGAGGACTTTAGTATTCTCCATTTTAGTGAGCATTTATAAAACCATTATAAAGGAGCACTATGCCCTAAAGTACAAAATCAGTCATTAAATGATCAAAACAATATCAGATACACACAAAAGTAACATTAATGCAGGGGTATTTCTTTTCTGCTTCATCAGCACCCACCTGGTGGCTAACAACTGTAACTCCAGTTCCAGGACATCCAGCACCCTCTTTTGGCCTCGACAGGCATTGCATTTAACAGGTGCACTTACATGCATGCTGTTAAAACACATACCGTAAAATAAAAGTAAACAAATACATAAACTTTAAAAAGAAGTATAAAAATGCCTGGAAAACCTGATATTGTGGTCAAGCTATTTCTGTTAGATGTCACATTACTATCAGCCACCATGGAAAGGAGATCGTTATGGTAAACTTGGCCCTGGCATCATGGCAGTAAAATAAGTAAAACAGTGTAGTGGTAAGTCTATGGTGATAGTTATGAGCTGTTACTGTTCTGTTATTGAAAGAGGGGTTAGGGTCTCTAGCCCCTCAACTGAATCCCAGCCACTACTCCCTCCTGCCTGCCAGCTGCACATGATATAGGAGTCAGAAGGTTGGGACACCAGTGATAGAGCTTCTGTGAGTCACCTCTCATGCTTAGGTAGGACTTTTTGGTGATACAGCTGCTTTTGTATCAGTCAGGCTCCTGAAAGTAACCGATAACCAGTGCTTCTATAAGTGGGTCCAATAAACTCATTGATTCACAATGTTAGACTTGAGTTGAATTGTTTCTTTGGTCTATTAGTGTTCTGTCTGGAATGAACAGTTGTTTCTTTACATTTCCTGAAAGAATGTTACCTAACACTTGCATTTTATACTCATCAAAAATATTCAGGACTAAGGAGATAACTCAGTGGGTCTTATAACAAACATGAAGGTCAGATATGGCAGGTTTGGGAAAGGAGCTGGCATGAAATTACCATTCTGAATGAGCTTTCTTGGGAGAGAGAGCCTCATGATTATAGGGGACATCATCAGACCTTAGAAGAACGTTAGCAGAGCTATAACATCACCAGAGACATATGAGGGGACATTAATGGAGAGAGAGAGAGAGAGAGAGAGAGAGAGAGAGAGAGAGAGAGAGAGATTTCCTTGACAACTCAGAGAAGAGCTTCATTAGGTGAAAAGTCTTGAAGTGGAGGAGTAAGAGAGAGTTGAGAGTTGACATGTACAGCATGGGTCCTGCAAGGAAAGCCTTTAGATTCTTCCCAATAGGGAATTTCTGACTTTTATAGATTTCTAGAGCATAGCGGGAAGTTCCACACCTAGTTCAGAGGCTGGTACTATGGTACTAGATTGGATTTTTTTTTTTTTTTTGAGACAGGGTCTCCCTATAGCTCCAACTGTCCTGGAACTCACTATGTAGAACAGGCTGGCCTTGAACTCACAAAGATCCACCTGCCTCTGTCTCCTGAGGGCTGGGATTAAAGGCATGCACTACCATGCCCAGCTAGATTGGATCTCTTTTTTTTTTTTTTTTTGGTATTTTTGAGACAGGGTACAGCATGGTTGGCAGAAATGCATGAGCTGGTTGGTGTGGAGGTAGAGGTGGGACATGGGTCTAGATTTGTTTAAAAAAAGTAATAAAATAAAAAAATAATAAGGCTTCATTTTGTCCTTATTTTTATTTTTTTTTATTTTTATTTTTTTTTTTTGGTCTTTTCGAGACAGGGTCCCCTGCAGCCCAGCTTCCTGGAACTATTCTGTAACCAGGCTGGCCTTGAACTCACAAAGATCTGCCTGTCACTGCCTCCTGAGTGCTCCAGAGTGCTAGGATTAAAGGCATGTGCCACCACGCCTGGCTATTTGTGTGTGTGTGTGTGTGTGTGTGTGTGTGTGTGTATGCACTCACCTGTACATGTATGTTCAGAGGCCAGAGGCTGACTTCAGGTATCAACCAACCTCTATGGCTTTATTGCTTTCCACTTTATTTTTGGAAGCAAGGTCTCTCACTGGAGCTTGCTATTTTGACTAAAGTAGTTGACCAACATATCCCAGGATCCATCTGTTGCTGTCTCACTTGGTCCTGACATTACAGGAACAGTACTATGCCAAGCTTTTATTCAGGTTCGGGATGTTAACTCAGGTCTTCATTCTTTCATAGCAAGCACATTACCCACCGTTAAATCAAGGACCCTCTCTTTTTCTCTCTCCTAGAAATTGGCAGTCAGAGGCTTCAGCTCTCAGAGGCTCACTGTTAAAGCACACAGGATGCTGGAGAGTAGGGAGGAAGCAAGCCCAGCCCTTCTCCTCACTTCTGCAAGCTAAATTTAAGATCCAATCTAGCTGGGCGTGGTGGTGCACGCCTTTAATCCTAGCACTTGGGAGGTCAGAAGTTTGATCACTACTCTGGGGAGTTCAAGGCCAGCCTGGTCTACAGAGCAAGCTCCAGGCCAGCTGGGACTAAAAGGAG
>VZQC01006044.1:3002234-3024867 GCA_009823505.1 Rhizomys pruinosus | reverse complement strand
TTATTAATTTTATTTATTTCTGTATGTGTATGAATGCACTGTCTGCATGCAGGTCTGTGCACCCGTGTCGTGCAACGCCGCGGAGGTCAGAAGAGGGTCTCGGATTCCCCTGGAACTGGAGTTCTCCTGGAATTGGAGTTCCAGACGGTTCTCGGCCGCCATGTGGGTGCTGGGGATCGAACCCGGGTCCTCTGTAAGAGCGGTCGGCGCTCTTAACCGCTAGGCCATCTCTCCAGCCCCCTCCTTCTGGATTCTTAAGGCCACACAGTTAGCCCAGATTAACCAAGGTTTTGTTTTGTTGAGGTCAGTTGAGGATCTGGTCCTCAGGGGTTTCTTGGGGTTTTTGGGGGGGAGGGTGGGAACCCCTTGCTTCTTTCAGCTCCTCATCCACCAGTACCATCCACATGAGGACAAAATAAGATCTTGCTAGACCAGGCTTCTTTTTCTGAAGGATGAGCAGACTCTTTATAGACTGGACACTGGCTGAAGTCCCCTCAGTGGCTCTCCAAGACCTCCCTGAACAGGAAGACTGGTGACCCACCTCTGCAGGACTTTTCAAGAGATGCCCCCACGCAGAATCCCCTAAGACTTGGTTGACCTCTGAGGGCAAGGAACAAAGTTGTCCCCCGGGTCCCTCAGCCAAATTGGTTATGGACATCAGGTATGGTCATTAAGCACCCAGAAAGGCTAAGTTGCACCAGCCTGTTAACATTGTATCCTTTGGAAACCAACTGTATGTTATTTCCATAGCATATTTCTTGATTCACATCTTTCCATTTTAATCCCATATTACTCTAAAAGATGCACATATAACCTCCATCATACACTGAAAGTCCAAAGTCTGGTCAGCTCAAGAACCTGTGTAAGGATTCCCAATACAAGAGCAGAGTTGTCTTTAGATTGTGAGGAATATAACATTAATGTTGCTCATTTTGTCTTACACCAAGGTACTTGGTACTAGCATGCACAGATGAGGGATACAATTCATCTTTTGTTTTTCTGGGACTGTGTTACTTCACTTAGCATAAAATCTTCTAGTTCCATCCATTTACCTGCAAATTTCATGATGTGATCTTTCTTTACCACTGCATACCACTCCATTGTGTAGATGTACCACATTTTCTGTAGCCACTCATCAGTTGAGGGGCACTTGGGTTGGTTCCAGCTCTTCGCTATTGTGAAGAGAGCTGCAATAAGCATGGCTGTACATATATCTCTGCTGTAGGAAGAGTCTGATGGATATATACCCAGAAGTGGTGTGGCTGAGTCAGGTGGTAGGCTCATTTTGAGTCTTTTAAGGGTTCTCCATACTGCTTTCCATAGTGGTTGTACAAGTTTGCATTCCCACCACCAGTGGATGAGTGTTCCCCTTTCCCCACACCCTCTCCAGCATTTGGTATCATTTGTTTTCTTGATCCTAGCCAACCTTATCGGGGTGAGATGATATCTTAAAGTGGTTTTAATTTACATTTCCTTAATTATTAGTGATGTTGAACACTTTTTAAGATGTTTCTCAGCCATCTCTATTTCCTCGCTTGTGAAGTCTCTGCTCAGCTCTTTACTCCATCTTTCGAGTGAGTCATTTGCTTTACTCCTTCGTTTTTTGAGTAGTTTATATATTCTGGAAGTTAATGCTCTGTCATGCAGTGAAGGTTTCCTCCCACTCTGTGGGTTTCTCTTCACTTCCCTGATTGTTTGTTTTGCTGTACAAAAACTTTTGAGCTTAATAAGGTCCCACTTGTCAATTGTCGACCATATTTCCTGTGCAGCTGCTGTTGATTTAGAAAGTCTCTTCCTACACCTATGTCTTGTAAGTTGCTGCCAACCCTTTCATCTAACACCTTCAGGGTTTTGGGTTTCAAATTGAGGTCTTTGATCCATTTGGAGTTTTTTTTTTTTTAATTTTAATTTATTCTTGTATGTGTATGGATGTACCGTCTGCATGTAGGTTTGTCCACTCATGTAGTGCAATGCTGTGGTGGAGGTCAGAAGAGGGTGTCAGAATCCCCTGGAACTGGAGTTAATGACAGTACTCAGCCACCATGTGGGTGCTAGGGATCGAACCCAGGTCCTCTGCAAGAGCAGTCAGTGCTCTTAACCGCTAGGCCATCTCTCCAGTCCCAATGGGGTTGATTTTTGTACAGGGTGAGAGGTAGGGGTTTAATTTTATTCTACTACAAGTGGTGATCCAGTTTTGCCAGCACCATTTGCTGAAGATACTATCTTTCATCCACTGAGACTTTTTAGCCCCCTTGTCAAATATAAGGTGGCTGAAATTGTATGTGCTCAAGTTTGGATCTTCAATTTTGTTCCATTGGACTAAGGGTCTGTTTTTCTGACAGTACCAGGCTGTTTTTATGACTATAGCCCTGTAGTATAGTTTGATGTCTGGTATAGAAATTTCCCCTGTATTGCTATTTTCACTCAGGTTGCTTTGTCTATTCGGAGTTTTTTGTTGTTCAATATGAATTTAAGATTTTTTTTCCAAGCCTGTGAAGAATGTCTTGGGGATTTTAATTGGAATTGCATCGAATTGGTATATTAATTTGGGTAGAATGGACATTTTTACTATATTAATTTTTCCAATCCTAAGCATGGGAAGTCTTTCCATCCTCCAATTCAAGTGATATGTGTATGTATGTGTATATATATATATATATATATATATATATATATGTATATATTTTATATATACTGAAGCAATACAAGTAGGAGAGAACAACAACAACAAAAGAACTGGAAAAAAAAAACTCTGGAAATACTCAGAAAAAGATGCAGGACATGTATGGCAGAGTACAGGGACTCAGGTGTGGTGGGGGACATGGAAAGAGAAGTAACTCTAGATTTGATTGAGAAATGATGTAAGATTTATGGAAAAAGTTTAATAACAATAAAAAAATAATTTTGTGGATAAAAAAGAAATAATATTATTTTATTTTAGATATAATTGAAAGTATAGTTGAATGTGTATTGTAAAGCATTTAACAGCTAGGTAAAACATCTTTTTTTTTTTTTAATGTGTATGAATGTACTGTCTGCATGTAGGTTGGTGCACCCATGTCGTGCAATGCCGTGGAGGTCAGAAGAGGGTGTCAGAGTCCCCTGGAACTGGAGTTAAAGACGGTTCTTAGCCACCATGTGGATGCTAGGGATCGAACCTGGGTCCTCTGCAAGAGCAGTCGGTGCTCTTAACCACTGAGCCACCTCTCCAGCCCTGGTAAAACATCTTTAAAACAGGGTTTTGTGCCAGGCCTGGAAAAACCACCTCCAAGGACTGAAAGAAAACTGATCATTATAAACCCATTTTATAAAATTTATAGTGTTATGTTTAAAATAAATATCATACATATAGTTATTTCAGTAGAGATTATACAGAAATACAAATAAACAATGTAATTTAATGAACTTGAGTTCTCTGAAGTCACAGTCTAGTGAAAGAATTCTAAGGAACAATGTATATATAATTGATATGTGTTTAACAGGTATCCAAATCTGCCCAAACTTTGTCTACATATTATATGGTATTTTAAAATTTAGTAAAAATAAAAATGTCTGTATCAAACAACGTTGGCTAAATGGTTTTAATTAAAATGGTAATACATTTAAGCCAATTGGAAATATATATTGTGGTCCATGTTTGTTTTACTTATAATTTGTATAACAACTTTGGGGTTAATGTACACAAATGTTCTCTATAATTTTTGTGTTGTACAATATCACCTTGTAACATTTTCTTTTACCTGTAGGATAATTTAACTAAAAGAATTAAGTTTACTTCCCAAATTAACAACACACAGTCAATGAGAAACAGTTTGGGTGAATTTAATGAAAATTTACACCTTGATTCCTGCCTATAGATATGCGTAATACAACTGCTTTTTAGAGATTTATGGGTCAAAAAATAAAAACCTAAAATAAGAAACGGGGGAGAGGAGATACAGTTATATGCAAAACCTTTTGTCAAATTTTCCAATTTAAATCTTAAAACTAACTATGGGAAAAGATTCGCATGTTCCCATGGGTCAAAATGTCAGCATCTTAATGGCTGAGAAAGAAAAGATACAGCTTTTCATTGTGCAGGATGGACCAAGAAATACCAACAGAGAAGCTGGCCCATCTAAACATTAAAAGGGAGAAAAGCTTC
The DNA here is from genome assembly GCA_009823505.1 of Rhizomys pruinosus. Taxonomy (NCBI): domain Eukaryota; kingdom Metazoa; phylum Chordata; class Mammalia; order Rodentia; family Spalacidae; genus Rhizomys; species Rhizomys pruinosus. Next base: position 3,020,723 of record VZQC01006044.1, on the reverse strand, counting down.
AGACTGCCTGAGCCACAGGCGCCAAACATCTCTGTGGATCCTATTTGACACAACTGTTTATAATGTGTCCTAATGAAGTTTACCTTCCAGGTGCCAAAAAGTTTTAATATGAGAGACTTTCCTACCTCTCCTTTTCATAGAAAAAAGAAAAGCTTAATGGTAATAAGAAATTACTACTATAACAACTGTTATATATAACAGTTGTTATAGTAGTAATTTCTTATAAAACAGGTATAACTACTTTCTTTAATTGACTAATAGACATGAACACCATGAAAAGAAAATTCTCTATACAAGGCCAAACAGTAAAGTCTTTTAAAAACTGTATGATTAAACAAAATATATTTATATTAATACAGGAGAGCTCTGGTATCAGAAATGGATTATTCTGTCAAGGAAATGTTGGCTAGGGGAATCCAAGCCCCAAAAAGGTAAAGGCTTTTTGCCTATAAACTGGGATACCTGCAAGAAGAGTGGCAGTAAGGCCCTGCTGCTGAAGACCTGGTGTAAGTGTGGGAAAGATGTTTTGACACCACACTTGGAAGTGTAGAGTTGACCAGAGAATGTTACCAAAGACCACTAAAGCAATGAAGCAAATATTGGTCTCCTCAAGTCAAGCAAGACTCCTCCATCAGTATCAGCTACATCTCACCTGCCTGGAGATATTGCACAGCCAGTGGCAGCCATATGTCTGCATATCCCAAATCTAATTGGCTATTAGCTTTCTCCTTGGAGGAATAATTCATGGCTGATGCCACAAGCTTATGTCCTCTAGTGGTTAGGAGTTGTTATAAGCCACAATAGGAACTTGTCATCTTTTACAGAAAAGCCATGGTTCATGGATTAACATACCATCCAAATATCTGTGTCTATGCCCACAATGTAACTTACCATAATAATTAATACTGTTTAAATTCCGATACCTCTAATTTCTTGTGCTTCATTAGTATGATTAAAAAGATATTCCTGGATAGACTGCCAATCCATGAAAGGAAAGAGCCTGAACTAATCAGAGTCCAAAATGACATCTCCAGAGTAAGTAGACTGTTTTGTTTCTCACCTACTTTTGCCCCTTTCCCACAGCTTAGGGAAAAACCTGTGGAAGAGGGGGCATGGTGGAATGTAAGGGCTGCAGAGATTGGGGTGAATTGTGAAATTACAGCAATATAGACTGGACTCATTAAATCAACGTGTTTGTACATGCAAGCCTCTCCAGCTGGACAATAGGGACCTGGGGCTGTGTAAGTTTGGACATAGCTAGCAAGCCAGTGAACAGCAATCCTCCATGGCCTGTGCTTCAGCTCCTGCCTCCAGGTTCCTGCCCTGAGTTCCTGCCTTGGGCTCCCTAAGTGATGAACTGTGACCCAGTAGATGTAAGCTGAATAAAGCCTTTCCTCTCCAAGTTGGTGTCAGTCAGAGTGTTTTGTCACAGCAATGGAAGACAAACTAGAACAGAAATTGGTACCAGAAGTGGGGTATTGCTGTGACAGACCTAACCTTGGTGTTTTGGGGAAGGATTGTGGAGGCGTTTGGAACTTTGGGCTGGGAAAAATCATTGAATGCTTAAAGATCATTGCTGTGGAGCTTGGAGCAGTTTTGCTGAAAGAGTTGTAGAAGATGGAGGCCTGGCTTGTGAAGTTTCTAGTTTCAAGAGGAAGCAGAGATCATCAGGACTGTGTAATCTGTGGGTTCTGGTCAGCTGGGGCTGAAGAATCAGCTGTAAGTAACAAGAGACCAGAACCTGAAGGGAAATCTTTGTTGTTCTGGGACAATTGATGCTGGTTAGCTGGGGCTGAAAAATCAGCTGTAAGTAACAAGAGACCAGCATCACTGTGGTGAAATCTTCTGGGAATAATTTCTTCAGGGTCAGCACACAGAAGCTGTGATCCAGAAGGGGCCTGAGCCTCCATCTCAAGCCATAAGCAGGTCTTGGTAGTATGTAAGAGTCTCCTATATGGTTCTGGTGTTGAAATTTGAGGGGGTCACAGAGAGCAGCCATGGCTTGGCACTGTGAGAGGTCAGGAAAGTCCATTGGTGCAAGTGCACCTTGGTTGCAGTGAAGACCCCAGGATTGCAGGGGTCGTGGAGGGGGGCTGGGGCTTTGCACCAGGAGAGGTCAGAAGAGACCATTGGTGAAGGTGCTACCTCAGTTTCAGTGGTGACCCAGCTTTTTGGAGATGCCAGGACCATGGGACGACCACCAAAAGCAGCTGCAGGTGTGGAATGGAGTCGGCCTGGGCCTGCGAGATGGGCTGTGTATGCCACGGCAGCAGAGTCAGAGAAGAGGAGCTACTGAAACCCTTTTGGAGCCCAGAAGATTGTGAGTGAATTCCAGGTGTCCAGCCTTGAGCTACTTGCTGGACTTAGTTTTGTTTGAGTGTGTGCCTGATCTTCCCTTTGAAATAAAAAAAAAAAAAAAAAAAAAAAAAGTTTGGACATAGCTGCTTGCAAATTGGTTTTACATGAAGTTTGCATGTGCCCATTACTTGTGTTTGACAGTTTACCTCATGGTTGATTTTTTGGCACAAATTGGTTTTAGTGTAAAATATAAAATCTAGGCCTAGCCTGCCTCCACCCAGCACTCAAGATAGGTTTAAGCAATCGTGTACTCAAGACCAGGTTCCTTTATGGTGTGAACCTCTCCCATGGGCTTGTCTGCCTCTCAAAAAATAAAAGAAAAGGGAGGAGATGTACGAAGATCCAGTTTGAATTGGGGGCTAGTTCTCATCTAGGACCCCTCAAGGCACCATGTGGATGGCAGTTAGGGGATTTCTCTGACCCTGCCCCAAGAGGAAGCAGACAATGTGGCTTAGGTGCATGATGCTGGGTGGGGTGGCAGTGTGTAGTGTCATGGAATCAAAGGGCCTGTGATTGGCTCTGGGTGCTGAAGTTATTTGGCTTGTAAAAGCAGGCTGTAGCGGGCAATAAATTGAATTCTTCATTACCATCATTACAGAATTCCCAGCCATCATTATTTTTTTGCATGCATACAGGCCAAAGCAGGCCTGCATTTCGTTTGGGTGGCCAGTGGGTTGGAAAGAGGTTCTTGGACCACCAACCTGGATAGCTTGTGTGGTGAAGTGAATCATGAGTGGACATAGGCTGAAGATAGGCCATGAGCCATCAGCCTGAAATTCCTGTCCAGGGGCCAGCAGTCTCTGGGCAGGTGGGAAATCATGGCCAAGAGTGGGAAACGTGTTCCGATGTCCCAGGCTAAGGGCCTGAGGTGTAAGTACCCTCAGGTCGGGTTACAGAAGTAACCAACTGGTCTCTGTGTTGAGAGGCCAGTTCCCTACAGTGGGCACTGGTGGGTACTGGTACTGTGCTCCCCTTCCCTTAGCAGGGCTGTGTTGTACCTGCTTGTTACAAAGAAATCTTCCTACACTTGGTCATAGTGTTTTATCAAAGCAACAGGAAAGTAACTAATACAGAAGTTATTACCAGGAGTGGGCTGTCACTGGTGAAGAACCTGACCATGCGAGTTTTTGGAGGAATGTGGAAAACTTTGGAAGTTTGGAGTAGAAAAGTGGTTCAGTGCTATAAGCAGAGCTTGACAGACCATTCCAGTAGGAGCCTGGAAGAAATTAGTGTTGAGAGCAAAGTAATTCCAGGGGGTCATAACGACTGGAATATTTTGGCAAAGCATTTGACTATCATCTGCTCACAGCCTAAAAGCTTGCCTGAGACTGAGTTGAAAAGTAATGGGCTAATTTCTTTGGTGGAGGAAATTTCAAGGAAGCCTAACAGAATCAGTGGCATGGTTATTAATGGTGAATATTTGGAGCTCTTCAATGAACAAGAGCAAGTGGATTAGAAAGAAATGCAAAATGTGCAGTTTGGAGAGAAAATGAGCTTTAGGAAGCTTAATAATGTTGTAGCAAAGGCATGTGCTGAAGGAGGGACTCTCTTTGATAAGGAAATTAAAGCATTCAAGGAGAGCCCTCTACATTTGCATTTAAACAATGGAAATAGTACCCTCAGGCCAAGACCCACCCAGCTAAACTTCCTTATGAAAAGAAAAGCTAAGGAGTTTTCTCCTAGAAAATTGTAACAAGGGGCTGGAGAGATAGCACTGGGTGCTCTTGCAAAGGACGTGGGTTAGAACCCCAGCACCCAGGGGAATCTGACTCCCTCTTCTGTCCTCCTCAGGCACTGCATAACATGGGTGCACTTATGCACATGCAGGCAATACACTCATACACATTTTATTGTATCTGTGTGGGAGAAAAATGATGTGTGGGAAACTCAGAGGATAACTTTATGGAGTTGGCCCTCCCTTTTATTTTTTTTTTTTCTTGAGATGGGACCTCCCTGTATCCCCTGCTGCCCTAGAAATCACTATATAAACCAGGCTGGCCTTGAACTCACAGAGTTCTGCCTCCCAAATGTTGGGATTAAAGGTGTTTGCCACCATGTCTGGCACATACACGTTTTTAAAAAATTAATTATTTTTACATTATTTTATTATTTTTAATTTTAATTTTAATTTTTTATTTTGTTGGTCTTGGGCCTCCCTTTAGTCCCAGCTGGCCTGGAGCTCACTATGTAAATCACACTGGTCTTGAACTCACAGAAATCCACCTGCCTCTGCCTCCCAAGTACTAGGATTAAAGGCCTGCACCACCACACCAGGCTATTATTTTTTATTTTATGCACATGAGCATATTGCCTGCATGCACATAGGCACCTGTGTTGTGCAATACTCATGGAGGTCAGAAGAGGGCATTGGCTCCCTTGGAACTGGAGTTACAGACTAGTTTTAGCTGCCATGCTGGTGCTGGGAATCCAACCCAGGTCCTCTGTATGAACAGCCAATACTCTTTACCACTAAGCCATCTCTCCAGCTCCATAAAAAATAATCAATAAAATTAAAAAAGAAACCTGCAACACACAAAAGATTCTGATAATGTGGATGAAGTCAGCAAGGACTTCTGACTGAAGACATAAGTCTTCATTCCATATTGGAAGATGGAAAAGCTGTGTCTCATGTCTTTGAAGGATGGCAAAAGCAGTGGCAGCCACAGAGTAGATGCACTTGCCAGTAAGAATTGAAGACAGGCAAAGCAACAGTGCTTTCTTTCTTTCTTTCTTTCTTTCTTTCTTTCTTTCTTTCTTTCTTTCTTTTTTTTTTACTTTTTTTCTTTTTATTAAGATCTCAAGTTTTATACCTGAAGTACAATTTCTTAGGCCTTACTGATTATTTATTTCTGGTTATACTTTCCTTTTGGATGTTTAAGGCCACACAGTTAGCCAGGATTAACCAGGGTTTTTGTTTTTCTCAAGGTCAGTTGAGGATGTGGTCCTCAGGGATTACTTGGGTTTGGGGGGTGGGTAGAGGGAGCCCCTGGTTCCTTTTGGCTTTTCATTTACCAGTTCCATCCACTCAAGGACAAAGTCAGGTCTTCCTAGACCAGGCTTCCCTTTTTGAAGCATGAGCAGACTTTCCTCTTTATAGACTGGACACTGGCTGAAGTCCCATTAGTGGATCTCCAAGACCTCCCTGCACAGGAAGACTGGTGACTCACATTTGCAAGACATTTTAAGAGATGACCCCCCCCCCATGCATAATCCTCTGGGACTTAGTTGACCTCTGAGGGCAAGGAACAAAGTTATTCCTTAGGTCCCTCAGCCAAATTCGTATGGACATTAAGTGTGGTCATTAAGCATCCAGAAAGGTTAAGTTACACCAGCCTGGCACTTTTAATTACTGTATAATATTTTAGAAATGTCTTGGACAAAAGCTCAAGCAGCCTTGTATAAGAAATACTAAGAACTGGGGGCTGGAGAGATGGCTCAGCAGTTAAGAGCTCTGACTGCTCTTACAGAGGACCCGGGTTTGATTCCCAGCAACCACATGGTGGCTAAGAACTGCCTTTAAGCCAGGTGTGGTGGCACATGCTTTAATCCAAGCATAAGGGAGGTAGAGGCAGGTAGATCTCTGTGAGTTCAAGGCCAGCCTGGTCTACAGAGTGAGTTCCAGGCCAGCTGTGGCTATAGGGAGACCCAGTCTCACAAAAAAGAAAGTCTCCTCCAAGATAATATCAACTTAACAAAGAGTAAAGTGACTTTTTTTTTTTTTTTGGTCTTTTTGAGAAAGGGTGGACTTATTAGATACTTCTCCAAGGTGACTTTAAAAGACTATGCCATCAGAGCCGGGCGTGGTGGTGCACGCTTTTAATCCTAGCACTTGGGAGGCAGAGGCAGGCGGATATTTGTGAGTTCAAGGCCAGCCTGGTCTACAGAGCGAATTCCAGGACAGCTGGGGCTACAGGGAGACCCTGTCTCGAAAAAACAAAACAAAACAAAAAAAAGACTATGCCATCCTTGTCTACTCAGCGAGTTCCAGGACAGCTAGAGCTACAGGGAGACCCTGTCTCAAAAAGACAAAAACAAAAAGACTATGCCGTCCTAGCTGGGCATAATGACTATAGATGTTACAGATCGGATCGGCGCTCTTAACCGCTAGGCCATCCTCCAGCCCAATAAATAAAATTAAAAAAAGAAATTTGACATTGTTCTGAGATATGAAAATTTCTATTCTACAGCCTTCTAACCTTTCTCTCTTTTTTTTTTTTTTTCAGTCTTTTGAAACAGGGTCTCCCTGTATAGCCCCAGCTGTCCTGCAACTCACTATGTAGACCAGGCTGGCCTTGAACTCACAGGGATCCGCCTGCCTCTGCCTCCTGAGTGCTGGGATTACAGGGATGAGACATAATAGTATAAATAAGCAATACAAGTTAGAGGGAACAACAACAACAAAAGAACCTGGACAAAACAAATCAAAAACCAGCTGAAACAATGAAGTTCTCCCCAAACAATAAACCTCTGCGTTTGGAAAAACTCTGGAAAGACTCCAGAAAAATGCAACACTTGTATGACAGAATGCGTGAACTTGGGTGAGGTGGGAGGCATGGAAAGGAAATGAGATCTAAATTGGAATGAAATTAATGTGTGAAAAAGTTCAATAAAAATAAAAAAATATATTAACAAAACAAAACAAAAAAGTAAATATTGAGCTGGGTATGTAGCTCAATTGTAAAGTCATGATTACTGAATGGAACCCCAGCACTAAAATGAAAAAAAAAAAAAAAAAAAACTTGTTTGTCATGACATTGTGTCTAACCACACGTATTTATTTATGGGAGTGCTTCTTATATTTCTTTTTTTTTTTTTTTTTTTTTTTGTGGACTGGGTTCCCTAAGCCCAGCTGGCCTGGAACTCACTCTGTAGACCAGGCTGCCTTGAACTCACAAAGATCTACCTGCCTCTACCTCCCTTATGCTTGGATTAAAGCATGTTGCCACCACACCTGGCTTAAAGGCAGTTCTTAGCCACATGTGGTTGCTGGGAATCAAACCCGGGTCCTCTGTAAGAGAGTCAGAGCTCTTAACCTGAGCCATCTCTCCAGCCCCCAGTTCTTAGTATTTCTTATACAAGGCTGCTTGAGCTTTTGTCCAAGACTTTCTAAAATATTATACAGTAATTAAAAGTTCAGGCTGGTGTAACTTAACCTTTCTGGATGCTTAATGACCACACTTAATGTCCATACGAATTTGGCTGAGGGACCTAGGAATAACTTTGTCCTTGCCCTCAGAGGTCAACAAGTCCCAGAGGATTATGCATGGGGGGGGCATCTCTTAATGTCTTGCAAATGTGAGTCACCAGTCTTCCTGTTCGGGAGGTCTTGGAGATCCATAATGGGACTTCAGCCAGTCCAGTCTAAAAAGAGGAAAGTCTGCTCATGCTTCAAAAAGGGAAGCCTGGTCTGGAAGACCTGACTTTGTCCTTGAGTGGATGGAAGGTAAATGAAAAGCCAAACGGAACCAGGGGTCCCTCTACCCACCCCCCAAACCCAAGTAATCCCTGAGGACCACATCCTCAACTGACTTGAGAAAAACAAAAACCTGGTTAATCTGGCTAACTGTGTGGCCTTAAACATCCAAAAGGAAAGTATAACCAGAAATAAATATCAGTAAGGCCTAAGAAAATTTACTCAGGTATAATAACTTGATTCTTAATAAAAAGAAAAAAAGTAAAAAACAAAAGAAAGAAAGAAAGAAAGAAAGAAAGAAAGAAAGAAAGAAGAAAAGAAAGCACTGTTGTTTGCCTGTCTTCATTCTTACTGGCAAGTGCATCTATCTGTGGCTGCCACTGCTTTGTCATCCCTTCAAAGACAGAAACAAGCTTTCCCCTCTTCAATATGGAATGAAGACTTATGTCTTCAGTCAGAAGTCCTTGCTGACTTCATCCACATTATCAGAATCTTTTGTGTGTTGCAGGTTTCTTTTTTTAATTTTATTGATTATTTTTTATGGAGCTGGAGAGATGCTTAGTGGTAAGAGTATTGGCTGTTCTATTACAGAGGACCTGGGTTGGTTCCCAGCACCAGGCATGGCAGCTAAAAACTAGTCTGTAAACTCCAGTTCCAAGGGAGCCAATGCCCTCTTCTGACCTCCATGAGTATGACACAACACAGGTGCCTATGTGCATGCAGGAATATCTCATGTGCATAAATAAAAATAAGCCTGGTGTGGTGGTGCGGCCTTTAATCTCAGTACTTGGGAGGCAGAGGCAGGTGGATTTCTGTGAGTTCGTACAGCCGTGTGATTTACATTAGTCGAGCTCCAGGCCAGCTGGGACTAACGGGAGGCCATGTTACAGATCGGATCGGCGCTCTTAACCGCTAGGCATCTCTCCAGCCCAATAAATAAAATTAAAAAAAGAAATTTGACATTGTTCTGAGATATGAAATATTTCTATTCCTACAGCCTTCTAACATTTTCTCTCTTTTTTTTTTTTTTTCAGTCTTTTGAAACAGGGTCTCCCTGTAGTAGCCCAGCTGTCCTGAACTCACTTGTAGACCAGGCTGGCCTTGAACTCACAGGGATCCGCCTGCCTCTGCCTCCTGAGTGCTGGGATTACAGGGATGGATAATAGTATAATAAGCAATACAAGTTAGAGGGAACAACAACAACAAAAGAACCTGGACAAAACAAATCAAAAACCAGCTGAAACAATGAAGTTCTCCCCAAACAATAAACCTCTGCTTTGGAAAAACTCTGGAAAGACTCAGAAAAAGATGCAACACTTGTATGACAGAATGCGTGAACTTGGGTGAGGTGGGAGGCATGGAAAGGGAAATGAGTCTAAATTGGATTGAAAAATAATGTGTGAAAAAGTTCAATAAAAATAAAAAATATATTAACAAAACAAAACAAAAAAGTAAATATTGAGCTGGGATGTATGTAGCTCAATAGTAAAGTGCATGATTACTGAATGGAACCCCAGCACTAAAATGAAAAAAAAAAAAAAAAAAACTTGTTTGTCATGACATTGTGTCTAACCACAGTATTTATTTTATGGGATGCTCTTATTATTTCTTTTTTTTTTTTTTTTTTTTTTTTTGGGACTGGGTTCCCCTAAGCCACAGCTGGCCTGGAACTCACTCTGTAGACCAGGCTGGCCTTGAACTCACAAGATCTACCTGCCTCTACCTCCCTTATGCTTGGATTAAAGCATGTGCCACCACACCTGGCTTAAAGGCAGTTCTTAGCCACATGTGGTTGCTGGGAATCAAACCCGGTCCTCTGTAAGAGAGTCAGAGCTCTTAACTTCTGAGCCATCTCTCCAGCCCCAGTTCTTAGTATTTCTTATACAAGGCTGCTTGAGCTTTTGTCCAATTTCTAAAATATTATACAGTAATTAAAAGTTCAGGCTGGTGTAACTTAACCTTTCTGGATGCTTAATGACCACACTTAATGTCCATACGAATTTGGCTGAGGGACCTAGGAATAACTTTGTCCTTGCCCTCAGAGAGGTCAACTAAGTCCCAGAGGATTATGCATGGGGGGGGGGCATCTCTTAATGTCTTGCAAATGTGAGTCACCAGTCTTCCTGTCGGGAGGTCTTGGAGATCCACTAATGGGACTTCAGCCAGTCCAGTCTAAAAAGAGGAAAGTCTGCTCATGTTCAAAAAGGGAAGCCTGGTCTGGAAGACCTGACTTTGTCCTTGAGTGGATGGAAGGTAAATGAAAAGCCAAAAGGAACCAGGGGCTCCCTCTACCCACCCCCCAAACCCAAGTAATCCTGAGGACCAATCCTCAACTGACCTTGAGAAAAACAAAAACCCTGGTTAATCCTGGCTAACTGTGTGGCCTTAAACATCCAAAAGGAAAGTATAACCAGAAATAAATATCAGTAAGGCCTAAGAAATTGTACTTCAGGTATAATAACTTGATCTCTTAATAAAAAGAAAAAAAGTAAAAAAAAAGAAAGAAAGAAAGAAAGAAAGAAAGAAGAAAGAAAGAAAGAAAGAAAGCACTGTTGCTTTGCCTGTCTTCAATTCTTACTGGCAAGTGCATCTACTCTGTGGCTGCCACTGCTTTTCACCCTTCAAAGACAGAAACAAGCTTTCACCTCTTCAATATGGAATGAAGACTTATGTCTTCAGTCAGAAGTCCTTGCTGACTTCATCCACATTATCAGAATCTTTTGTGTGTTGCAGGTTTCTTTTTTTAATTTTATTGATTATTTTTTATGGAGCTTGGAGAGATGCTTAGTGGTAAGAGTATTGGCTGTTCTATTACAGAGGACCTGGGTTGGTTCCCAGCACCAGGCATGGCAGGCTAAAAACTAGTCTGTAAATCCAGTTCCAAGGGAGCCAATGCCCTCTTCTGACCTCCATGAGTATGACACAACACAGGTGCCCTATGTGCATGCAGGAATATGCTCATGTGCATAAATAAAAATAAAGCCTGGTGTGGTGGTGCCAGGCCTTAATCCAGTACTTGGGAGGCAGGCAGGTGGATTTCTGTGAGTTCAAGTACAGCCAGGTGATTTACATATAAGTGAGCTCAGGCCAGCTGGACTAACGGGAGGCCNGCGCCGATCGCTCTTACAGAGGACCCGGGTTCGATCCCCAGCACCCACATGGCGGCTGAGAACCGTCTGAAACTCCAATTCCAGGAGAACTCCAGTTCCAGGGGAATCTGACACCCTCTTCTGACCTCCGCGGCATTGCACGACACGGGTGCACAAACTTGCATGCAGACAGTACATTCATACACATACGGAAATAAATAAAATTAATTAAAAAAAATTAATTTTATTTATTTTTGTACGTGTATGAATGTACTGTCTGAAAGCAAGTCTGTGCACCTGTGTCATGCAATGCCACGGAGGTTAGAAGAGGGCGTTGGATTCCCCTTGAACTAGAGTTAAAGACGGTTCTCAGCTGCCATGCCATGTGGGTGCTGGGGATCGAACCCGGGTCCTCTGCAAGAGCAGTTGGCACTCTTAACCGCTAGGCCATCTCTCCAGCCCCAACAATGTGAAATTTCTTTATAGACCACAGAATGATGGCAAATACCTTTTGTTCATTTCGGGGGACAAGCTTCCTTTCACTTCTTTCCACATGGAATTCCATTACTTACTAGGCAAGTCTTTTGTGAGTACACATCTCATTCCTAATGCAGTAACAAATTTTTTCAGATGGAGCCAATAAATCAGGCAAAGGAAGTATTTATTACATGGGGCTAGAATACTACTTTTAATCCCTGGAGCAACCTCCTCCCAGTGGGCAGAACTTTTAGCGTCCCTTTCTGCCTTCCAATTTACTGACCAACTCACATTATATGGCTCAAACCATCCCAGCATCATTAAGCCATCTTGGCTCATTCCTCAGACTCTGTTGTGAGTATTTGCTTCTATTCAAGATATCCTTCATACACATTCTCATCCTATTTCTACTGCAAGGCATTCGAATCCCTGCTTCTGGCCTTCTTACAGAGGGAAATAACTGGGAACCTATTTGGGACATTTTTATTCAAACCACAGCAAGCAGTAGCAAAAATAAAACCTTAAAAAAGTATCCATACACAAGAAAAATTGAAATGATCGAAGCAATTTGTGTGAGTTACTTCCAGTTGCCAAAGTTCATTAAGTTGAAGAGTTGAGGTTTCTGACTTCTCTTTGAATGATGGTGTTTAGAAGTCAGGAGAGGACTGGATAATTTGTTGAGCTTATACCTGTGATAATTCAAACAATATATCTCAGCAATTATCATGATGATTTCATTAAAAACTGAGCACAAACTAAAGGCCAAATAAAAATACACTTAATTATCCAAACTTCAAGGCCTAATAACCACATTAATGATTAGCACAGCATATGACATTGGCGCAGTAGTGGCACTTTTATCTTGAGGGTATTCAATAGACAACATAATTGGACTTAAAGCCCAGTCCATGAGAGGAAAGTCATGTGTGGTACTGTAAACCTAGCCAAATACACATAACAGGAGAGGTCTTAGATCTTAGAGAAAACCCCAAGGCTGTCACATCCCTGGACAAATGTAATTTCTTACTCTGTGCAAGATATGGATCTTTAAATTTACAGACAAGTATCACAGTCACCACCCATCAAAGAATCTTCTTTTTCAACTGACAGATTATTACAGAGTTCCACTACTGTTCATACACAGAGACTGTCTGTGAATTGCCCAAGCCTAAGTGACATATCTACAATGCAACATCTATACCTAAGGCTCATGGAACATAGAAGAAGGGGACAAAGAGAACACTAATGCATCTTTCAATTCTCATCAATGAAGCTCCTTCATGCAACAAAGAGCCAGGAACACAAAAGGATATAAATGGCCAAAATGTAGAGACTAGGAGTCTACGGAGTGAAGGTCTTTAAACAGGACTCCTATACTGTAATCCACCCACCCAGCGCTCAGGGACCATTGCAGAAGAGGAGGCAGAAAGATTGTAAGATCCAGGGAGGAAGTGCATGACCATATGGAAAGAGTCCCATAAATACCCTGACCCCCAGATTTCATACATTCTGTCATTTGTGTTAAGGCCTATCGTGTCAAGTTAGTGTCCCCAGACATCCCTCAATACAAGTTCATCCACTGAGGTCTAGTCAGACCATCTAGAATTATTGGCAGCTGATTACTGCTGGGTGGAGGATCATGAGAAAGCACGTGTCTGGGAGGCAGGGAGGGCCTTTTATAGGTCAGAGAAGAGATGGTGACATGTTGGAATCTGGCCAATCGGGGCCAGGTCAGGGACCTGAAGGTGGGTCTCAGATCTGGAGGTTTTGTGGGAATTTGGAACTCCATCTGGCGATTTTCATGGGCAACCGTCAAGCTCCTGACTGGAAAAGAAGGGAGGGTCCTTCCGGTCTATGCCATCTTGACTGACTTTTCGTCTTGAGTGAGCCCCGACCTAACATGACCCACAAATCATTTCATACTATTATATTCTCAACTTGCAATGGAATTATGTTATAAATATAATATGTTATAAATATAAATATAAATAAATATGTTATAAATATAAATATAAAGACCCTAGTGAAGCCCTATGGGAACTAAGTAGCATACTGCTGAGTAGCCATGGATAAAAATAAAATTTAAAAATTCAATTTTTAAATAGAATATTTTTAAAAATTTAAACAGAATATTCAATATTTTAAACAGAAGGAAATGTAAATAGAATGCTAGACGTCGTGGTATGCTACCAGACCAGGGCAGTTCTTACAGGGAAACGCATGGCACTAAGTAACTCGATTAGAAAAAAACAAAGGTCTGAAGTCAACGGACTAGCTCTTACCTTAAGAAACAAGAAAGGGGAGACTCAATGAAACCCAGATAAGGTCAGGAAAGGAAATATAAAGAGTACAGTAGAAATCAGTGAATTTGGGGGTGGGAGAGATGGCTCAGTGGTTAAAAGTAGTGGCTGTTCTTATAGAGTACCAGGGTCAGTTCCTAGTACCACATGGCAGCTAACAACCATCCATAACTCCAGTTCCAGGGGATCTGAAGTCATCTTCTGACCTCCTCAGGCATTGCATGACACAGGTGCACATGCACACAGGCAATACACTCACACACATAAAATAAAAATAAAAATAAAGAAATCAGTGAATTCAATTATAGAAAAACAGAGGGAAAATGGAAACCAAAGATAGTTCTTTGAAAAGGTCAGGAAGAAGGGCAAACCTGTGCTTAGACTGGTCAAGAAAAAAAGAGAAGCTGTTGCTCTCCAATGTCAACCAAACAGAGGAAATGTTACCCCAGAGAGCAAGGTCGATAGGGGAATACTGTGAACCACTTTGTGGTAATGAAGTCAACCTGCTGGATATCAGGAGCTGATTCCCTGAAGGCCACAAATCACAAGACACACTCAAGGAGAAATAACCCAAATAATCCTTCATTTATGAGAGAAATTAGGTTTGCAAGTTAGAGACACATCCTATAAAACATTTCATAGATGTATAATCCCACTTTAACACAAATTCTTCCCAAAATTTCAAGGTGGATCTTGATTGGGAGGAACTATGTTTCCATTCATCTCATGATATCAGCATTCCCATGATAGCCAAAACAGATGAAAACGTCATAGAGAAATAGAAATCCAGCCTGGTAATTTCAATAATAATTGCAATAATAATTTCAATAATCGAATACATGAATGCAGATTGCATCCAGTAACTGGGTAGAAAGGAAAGGTACCATGATTAAATAGGGTTTTCCAGAATGCATCCTTGGTTTAACATTCACAACTCACATGGGTGTACATTCGATTAATGCATAATTAATTGACATGAGTTCAACAAGAATCCAGTTTTGCCCAAACACTTTCTACAGGATACATGGAGTTTTAGGACTTAGTAAAAGTAAATATGTGTATATTAAACAACATTGGTCTACAGGCTCTGATAAAAGCGGTAATGCATCTGAGTTAAATGGAGATATAAATTGCTGTTGTCCACATTTGTTTTACATAAAATCTGTAGAACAATAACTTTGGGATTGGCACATACAAATGTTCTCTATAATTTCTCTGTTGTACAGTATCACCTTGTAGCATTCTCTTTCACCTATAAGATGATTTAACATAATAATTAACTTTGCTTCCCAAGTTAATCATATATAGTCACCCAAAACAGCATGGGTGAATTTGATGAAATCTGTGCCTTGGCTCCACCCTATAGGTATGTATAATACAACTGTCTTCTGGAAACTCATGGGTTAAAAAAAAAGGGGGGGGGGAATACAGATAGGCATGAAACCTTTTCATCAAAAATCTTGCAATTCAAATCTTAAAACTAACTATGGGAAAAGATTTGTATGTTCCAACAGGTCAAAATGTCACCAACAACGGCTGAGAAAGAAAAGATACAGCTTTGCATTGAGTAGGATGTACCAGAAAGTGCCAACTGAAAGGTTGACCCGTCTGAACATTGAAAGGAAGAAAAGCCTCAGATTCCTACAAACATCGAACCCCTCTGTGGATCCTACCTGTAACAACTATTTATAATGAGTCCTAATGAAACTTACCTTCTAGGTGCCACAAAGGTTTTAATACGAGAGACTTTCTTGCCTCCCCACCATAGAACAAGAAGAAATATGATGATGATGAGGTCATTCTCCAACTGTAAATTTGAGACAACTATTATAGAGGTAATCTCTTATAAAACCAGTAAAACTGCCTTCTTTAATTGACTAATAGACATAGGAACTGTGAAAAGGATTATTCTCTATTCAGAACCAAATATAACACTAAAGTCCTTAAGCTATGCAGTTAAGCAAAATATATCAATACAGGAGCTCTGACATCAGCAATGGATTATTCTACCAAGGAGATGTTGGCCAGGGGATCCAAGCCCCCACAAAAGGTAAAGGCTCCTTGCCTCTAAACTGGGATACCTGCAAGAAGAGAGGCAATAAGGCCATGCTGCTGAAGACCTGACATTAACATGGGAAAGATGTATTGAGACCACACATGCAAGTGTACAGATGGCCTCTGGAATACCAGAGAGTGTTACCAAAGGCCACTAAACCAATAAAGCAAATACGGGTCTCCTTGAGTCAAGCAAGACTCCACCGTCAGCACCAGCTACACCTCACCTGCCTGGAAATACTGTGCAGCAGAGGCAGCCATATGCCTGTATATCCCAAATCTAATTGGCTATTGGCTCTCTCCTTGGAGGAATAACCCATGGCTGATGCCACAAGCTTACATCCTCTATAGGTTAGGAGATGTTATAAACCACGATAAGACCTGTCATATTTAACAGGAAAAAAAATGTAATTCATGGATTAACATACCATCCAAACATATGTGTCTATACCAAAGTAACCTACCATAACTATTAGTGCTGTTTAAATACCTAGATATCTAATTGCCTGTGCTTCATTAGTAGTATCGAAAGGTTATTCCTGGACAAACTGTCAGCCCATGAAAGGAAACAGCCAGAATTGACCAGAGTCCAAGACAACAGCTCCAGAGAAAGTAGACTGCTTTTCTTCTCATCCACCTGTGCCCCTTTTCTAAGCCTAGGGAACAATCTGCAGAAGAGGGGGTGTGGTAGAATGTAAGGGCTGCGATTGGAGTGAATGGTGAAACTACAGCAATATAGTCTGGATACTCATTTGATCAACTTATAAGCCCCTGCTGGATGGTGGGGCTGTGAGGGTTTGGGCACAACAGCCTGCAAATTGGTTTTACATGAGGGATGCTTGTACACATAAATTATCACTTATTGCTAAAAAATGAGAAAAAAAAACTGAGAGAAAGATGCAGGACAGTTATGGCAGAATGCATGATCTGGGATGGGGTGGGGTGAGATGGGGGGGAAGGGAAAGGGAAATATGCCTGAACTGAATTGGAAAATGATGTATGAAATACACAAAGCATCAATAAACAAAACAAAACAAAACAAAAAAACACATAAGAACCTAAAAGAAATGGATGTATATCTAAACTCATGGAAATCACCAAAGTTAAACCAAGAAGAGATCAAGAGCTTAAACAGACCCATAATATGTAAGGAAATTGAAACAGTAATGCAAAACCTCCCAGCCAAAAAAAGCACGGGCCCAGATTGATTTACAACAGAATTCTATAAGACTTTTCAAGAAGATCTACAACCAATATTATTTAAATTACTCATAGTTCTCAGAGAAAACCCCAAGGCTGTTGTATCCATAGACTAATGATCACAGACAGACTTTGTGCATTGCCCAAGCCCAAGTGGCATATGTACAATACAACCTCTATACTTAAGGTTCATGCAACATAGAACAAGAGATAACGAGGATGCTAATAAATCTCTCAACTCTCAATGACACTCCCTCATGCAACAGAGGGCCAGGAATACAAAAGGGCTCCCTGGCCAATGCATGGAGATCAGGAGTCTGAAAAGTGTGGGTCCTCAGACAGGGCTCCTATATTAAGTAAGCTTCACTCACCCAGGGCTCAGGGACCATTGCAGAAGAGGACATGGAAAGATTGTAAGAGACAGGGAGGAGGTGCACGTCCATATGGAAACAGAATCCTACGAGCTCCTAAAACCCTGCTCACATGAACCTATGGCAGTGATGTTAGCATGCACAAGACCCATGCAAACTTAAGCAGACAAAACCCAGCATAGAACTGAGGAAATGGGCAGCAGGACCTAATCTTAGCAGAAGAAATATTGGCAGCTGACTACTGCTGGGTGAGGAAGAGCTGATCTTCTTAAAGTGAGGGACACTGGATGAGCTGACTCAACCTCAGTGGATGAACTTACACTGAGGAACATCTGGGGATACTAACTTGACACAAGGAACCTTGTGTATGGATTGCAATGGGGAGGGCTGTGGGAGAGTGCCAATGGGGAAGGGGGCAGATGGGTGATTAAGGCTGATTGAGGTGTTCTGCATGAAGTACACAAAAATTTAATGAGAAAATAAAATAGTTAATAAAAAAAAACACATTCACAACTCAATCAATGTGACTCATCATAGTAACAAAGTAAATAAAGGAAATAAAGAAACAAACAACCAGGCTGGAGTGTAGTTTAGTAGTACAATGATTGCCTAGCCTTTATGAGACTAAATTCAATCTCCAGTACTTGAAAAAAAAAATGGGAGATCTCCTGAGGCCAGTGGAAGGAAGAGCAGGAAAGCAGGTAGGGACTGGGTGCCTCAGCAAGTCTGATTGTTAATCCTTTAATCCAGCTGTCTTTGGCTTGATTGGCTTTTGTGGCTGTGGGGGCAGAGTTATCCTCCCAGCTGGTATTAAAGGTGGGGTTGTGTGACTCTTGAGATCTGAGATCTCCTGAGGCCAGTGGAGGGTACCGGGCTTCTTCCAGCAGGCTGAAGAGCACCCACCCCCACCCCCCACTGGGATTACAAAGGCATCTGAAGGAGGCAAGCAAAGCAAGCCTTCAACACAGTGAAGAGGCATTTAGGACTCACATTGGAATACAGGCAAGGAGAAGCCCATATGCCAGGATCACAAAGAAGAGACAACACTGGAAAAGGGCAGGATAATCCCACGCCAAGCTCTACCAACCCTATGGAAGACTCCTGCAGTGGGATCCCTCTGGGGATGCCCCAGGACACAGATATCAGAAACACAATTGGGAACATATTTAAAGAACTACAAGATTATAAAGAACAAATCAAAGAACTAAGAAAAGAGAATGAAGAAC